>CM053033.1:236057380-236174880 GCA_028564925.1 Lithobates sylvaticus | reverse complement strand
AGATTCGTAATTGGAGCATAATTCATAATGTTATGTAATGTGTATGCTATTATTACATTTTAATAATCTACGAATCGAAAAAAAAAAAGTTACGAATCGAAAAAAAAAGTTACGAATGTACGAATTTTTTCGTTCAATCTATTCGAAGCATGTTAAGCAGCGCCATTGTAAGAGACACGGAAAATTACCAATTCAACAAACGAATGTACGAATTTTTTCGTTCATTTTCGTTGTTCCTTTTTTTGTTTTTCAGATTTTCTTCATTCGTACATTCGTTGTTTCTAATTTGGTTTTTCGGATTTTTGTTGTTTTTCGGATGCGAACGATTCGTTAATCGGATTCGTTCGATTCGAACGATTCGTTCATTCGTACGAAAACGAACAAACGAAAAAAACGAAAAAAAACGAAAAACGAAAAAAAAAAAAAAAAGAATTGCACATGTCTACTTTGGCGTCAGTCTGGCTGGGCTGTACTGGAGTTCTGCCTGGTCATAGGTGCAGTGAGGTACCTGTGACAGGCTGAGAGCCAAGCCTGGTTGGACGTGTTGGGTACCAATCTTTCTCGGAGCCAATCAGTGGGCGCGTCTGGCCCCGCTGTGTGGTCTGGGAAGGGGTATTTAAGGTGCTGAAGTCACGTGTTCAGGGTTCGGCTGCTGATTTGATTCCTGGTTCTGGTCCGGGCCAACCCCCGTGAGGGGTCCCGGACCCAGGAGTGTCTGCTGCCCCCGTAAGCAGGGTCACCCTGACCAGCCCCAGAGGCCCTCATGGTCTGGGGTTGGGATCCGTCCGTTCCCGAGCCTCGGAGCTGGCTAGTTCGAGGCCCAGTAACTGAAGGAGGATTCGGAGGTGTCCCGGTGTGCTCTCGGTATTGGAGGGACACGGCAACTCGTACAAGTGACCGGGGAGGACTCTTTGGAGGAGGGCCAAGAAGCTGGCTGCTCGGTAAGAGCCTGGGAGCTGAAGTTGTATGGACACTAGAGAATCCACACTTCTCACAGTATCGCCAAGAACGCTGAGAGATACAGGTACTGTGGGAAAGGTTCCTACTTATCTTCAGTTACAATCTAGTCTGTGGCAGAGACTTTGCAAAGTTTCCAGATCACATGTCGGCTGCTAAGTCTATGGCTAGAGGTTTATCCAGCACTGAAGCGCCCAGTTGCGAGTGGCTACTCTCTGGGCTATCTAAAGAGACATTCAATGGATGTCAGCAGTTCAAAGTGCCTGAGTTCTATCACCTGTGCCCTCTATTCCCACCTGAGACTGTGTTATAGTTGGATGTTACCCCTGCAAAATAAAAACCCTTCAAAGGACTTTTGTGTGTCAGCTTCTGAAATTACTGGGTACAAACCCTGGAAACCCCCTAGACAACGAAAGACGAGCTACAAGGAGGAGGTAATTGGTAAGCCCAGAAAACTCAAGGTCGCCCCTAGGGGTTATGGCCGCTACATATCTTTATCTTTCCTCATAGCTGAGCTCCTCCGTACATTGCATAGACAGGCGGAGAGGCCCAGTGATGACATCACTGTACCTAAAACAAGGTAGGCAATGAAAACGGAAAGGTTATATTTAGAATTATTGACGAGGAAGGAGGAAGCCGGGAAATTTATATATAAGAAGATTAACCGCTTCCCGACCGCCTCCTGCACATATACGTCAGCAGAATGGCACGGCTAGGCAAAAGCACGTACAGGTGCGTCCCCTTTAATTGCCTAGCCGCGGTGTCGGGAGCTCCGTGACCACGGCCGCGGGACCAGCGGACCCGATCGCCGCTGGTGTCCCGCGATCGGGTCACAGAGCTGAAGAACGGGGAGAGGTCTGTGTAAACAAACCTCTCCCCACGCTTCCTACACTGCCTGTCATTGATCGGTTGTTCCCTGTCATCGGGAAAGCCGATCAGTGACGTCAGACGTACAGCCACGCCCCCCTACTGTAAAAAAAAACACAAACACGTCACACTGACTCCTCCCCGCCCCCTAGTGGTTAACTCCTTCACTGCCACTGTCATTTACATAGGAATCAGTGCATTTAAAAAGCACTGATTTCTATATAAATGGCAATGGTCCCAAAAATGTGTCAAAAATGTCCGATGTGTCCGCCATAATGTCGCAGTCACAATAAAAATCGCTGATCGCCGCCATTACTAGTAAAAATATTAATAAAAATGTTATAAAACTATCCCCTATTTTGTAAAAGCTATAACTTTTGCGCAAACAAATCAATAATCGCTAATTGCGATTTTTTTTTTTACCAAAAATATGTAGAAGAATTCGTATCGGCCTAAACTGAGGGAAAAAAATTTTTTTTTATATATTTAAAAAATCTTGCATTTTTTTCAAAATCGTCGCTCTATTTTTGTTTATAGCGCAAAAAATAAAAATCGCAGGGGCCATCAAATACCACCAAAAGAAAGCTCTATTTGTGGGAAAAAAAGGACGCCAATTTTGTTTGGGAACCACGTCGCACGACCGCGCAATTGTCAGTTAAAGCGACGCAGTGACGAATCGCAAAAAAAGGGGCCTGGTCCTTTGGCTGCCAATTGGTCCGGGGCTGAAGTGGTTAAACGTGTCCCATATACAGACCATAGAGAACGGCTTATAGCAATCTCCATACATTGACACTACATGACGGATCAGATTAACATTTTGCAATCCTCCTCCTAAAATCCTCCCATACATATGACGGGGCGATCGCTTATTTTTTATTTATTTATTTTCCTCTTTTTTTTCCATAATCATATAAATCAAAACTCAGCCCAGGCAGCCTTACATGAAGTGACAGCTGTTTATTTAAATTACCCCGGTCTCAGTGTAATTCCATCTCTATTTGACAGACATCTGTTCCATTATTGCGGCAGATCTAAATCCACATATTGTTTGCCATACTGCGCTAACAGGAAAAGGACGGTGCCAGTTGCTGCGGCAGTTGTTCCCGGGGAGGAGGAGGACATATTTAGTGATGGCGAGGAGATGAAATTAGCGCGGTGACATTACGAAAGTGGCAAGGTTATCTATGAGCTGATTGCTGCCTGGGTTTTATTAAAGCTGAACGACGGGCGAAACCCGCTAAATACATTTAGTGGAGGGACATAGACCCTTTTGCAGGGATAAGAAACACAGAGATTGTTTCCTCCTTTCCTTGTACAGAGCTCTGTGTTGATTGTCAACACAAGGCTCTAGACATGTGCGCAACAGAAAAATTTGTTTATTTTCGTTTAGTTTCTTTCGTTTCCGTTGATTCGTAACGATTTGTAAATTCGTAAGTCGTCGGTGTTCGTATTCGGAACGATTCGTATTTTCGTAAGAGTTATTTTTTTCGTTGATTCGTTTTTTCCGTTAGTTTAATTTTCGTTTATTCGTTTATTCGAAATTTGGACGCATTCGTATTTATTCGTACATTCGTAGATTCGTAATCGGAGCATAATTCATAATTTTATGTAATGTGTATGCTATTATTACATTTTAAGAGACACGGAAAATTACGAATCAAAAAAAAAAGTTACGAATGTACGAATTTTTTTCGTTCAATCCATTCGAAGCACGTTAAGCAGCGCCATTGTAAGAGACACGGAAAATGACAAATCGAAAAAAAAAAAAAAAAAAAAAGTTACGAATGTACGAATTTTTTCGTTCAATCCATTCGAAGCACGTTAAGCAGCGCCATTGTAAGAGACACGGAAAAGTACAAATCGAAAAAAAAAAAAAAAAAAAAAGTTACGAATGTACGAATTTTTTCGTTCAATCCATTCGAAGCACGTTAAGCAGCGCCATTGTAAGAGACACGGAAAATTACCAATTCAACAAAAAAAAAAATAAGTTACGAATGTACGAATTTTTTCGTTCATTTTGATTTTCGTTGTTCCTGTTTTCGTTTTTCGGATTTTCTTCTTTCGTAGATTCGTTGTTTCTAATTTGTTTTTTTCGGATTTTCGTTGCTTTTTGGATTCGTTCGATTCGAACGATTCGTTAAAATTTTTAGCGAATCGTTCGTTATATTCGTACGATAACGAATGAACGAATATAACGAAAAAAAACGAAACGAATTGCACATGTCTACAAGGCTCTGGGTTGTGATTGGACACAGCCAGGGGGGACTCCTGATGTATACAATCACAACAGGTGTCAGCAGGGGGTGTGCATTTGGGCAGCACAGTGGTAAGCACTTCCACCCAGCAAGCAGCATTGAGGGCCGTCGGTCAATCTCAACCACGGTACTACCTGCCTGGAGTTTGTATGTTCTCCATGTGCCTGTGTGGGTTTCCTCCAGCTTTCTCCCACATTGCAAAGACATGCTGGTAGGATAATTGGCTCCTGTCTAAATTGGCCCCTAGTATATGCAGGGATTTTTTCCAGCGGGAACGTGGGGGGAACGCAGTTCCGGATCCTCCAGCAACAAATGTATGTAATAGCAAGGGATGTGCTGGAGGGTCTATTGATGCTGTCTGCTGGGGGATTTATGTTCACTGATGGGGATCTGTTTTTGTGTGAGGGTCTATCATTGCTTGCGGGGGGTTTGTTGTTGTTGGGGGGGGGGGGTGTCTTATGGTGCTTGTATGGATGGGGATCTGTTTTTGTGTGAGGGTCTATCATTGCTTGCGGGGGGTTTGTTGTTGTTGTTGGGGGGGGGGGGTGTCTTATGGTGCTTGTAGGGATGGGGATCTGTTTTTGAGTGAGGGTCTATCATTGCTTGCGGGGGGGTTTGTTGTTGTTGGGGGGGGGGGGGTGTCTTATGGTGCTTGTAGGGATGGGGATCTGTTTTTGTGTAAGGGTCTATCATTGCTTGCGGGGGGTCTGTTGTTGTTGGGGGGGGGGGTGTCTTATGGTGCTTGTAGGGATGGGGATCTGTTTTTGTGTGAGGGTCTATCATTGCTTGCGGGGGGTTTGTTGTTGTTGGGAGGGGGGGTGTCTTATGGTGCTTGTAGGGATGGGGATCTGTTTTTGTGTGAGGGTCTATCATTGCTTGCGGGGGGTCTGTTGTTGTTGGGGGGGGGGGGGGGGTGTCTTATGGTGCTTGTAGGGATGGGGATCTGTTTTTGTGTGAGGGTCTATCATTGCTTGCGGGGGGTTTGTTGTTGTTGTTGGGGGGGGGGGTGTCTTATGGTGCTTGTAGGGATGGGGATCTGTTTTTGTGTGAGGGTCTATCATTGCTTGCGGGGGGTTTGTTGTTGTTGTTGGGGGGGGTGTCTTATGGTGCTTGTAGGGATGGGGATCTGTTTTTGTGTGAGGATCTATCTTTGCTTGCGGGGGGTTTGTTGTTGTTGGGGGGGGGGGGGGTGTCTTATGGTGCTTGTAGGGATGGGGATCTGTTTTTGTGTAAGGGTCTATCATTGCTTGCGGGGGTCTGTTGTTGTTGGGGGGGGGTGTCTTATGGTGCTTGTAGGGATGGGGATCTGTTTTTGTGTGAGGGTCTATCATTGTTTGCGGGGGGTTTGTTGTTGTTGGGGGGGGGGGGGTGTGTCTTATGGTGCTTGTAGGGATGGGGATCTGTTTTTGTGTGAGGGTCTATCATTGCTTGCGGGGGTCTGTTGTTGTTGGGGGGGGGGGGGGGGGGGTGTCTTATGGTGCTTGTAGGGATGGGGATCTGTTTTTGTGTGAGGGTCTATCATTGCTTGCGGGGGTCTGTTGTTGTTGGGGGGGGGGTGTGTCTTATGGTGCTTGTAGGGATGGGGATCTGTTTTTGTGTGAGGGTCTATCATTGCTTGCGGGGGGTTTGTTGTGTGGGGGGGGGGGGGGGGGGTGTGGGGGCGGGGGTGGGGGGGGGGTGTCTTATGGTGCTTGTAGGGATGGGGATCTGTTTTTGTGTGAGGGTCTATCATTGCTTGCGGGGGGTCTGTTGTTGTTGGGGGGGGGGTGTCTTATGGTGCTTGTAGGGATGGGGATCTGTTTTTGTGTGAGGGTCTATCATTGCTTGCGGGGGGTCTGTTGTTGTTGGGAGGGGGGGTGTCTTATGGTGCTTGTAGGGATGGGGATCTGTTTTTGTGTGAGGGTCTATCATTGCTTGCGGGGGGTTTGTTGTTGTTGGGGGGGGGGGTGTCTTATGGTGCTTGTAGGGATGGGGATCTGTTTTTGTGTGAGGGTCTATCATTGCTTGCGGGGGGGTTTGTTGTTGTTGGGGGGGGGGGTGTCTTATGGTGCTTGTAGGGATGGGGATCTGTTTTTGTGTGAGGGTCTATCATTGCTTGCGGGGGGTCTGTTGTTGTTGGGGGGGGGGGGTGTCTTATGGTGCTTGTAGGGATGGGGATCTGTTTTTGTGTGAGGGTCTATCATTGCTTGCGGGGGGTCTGTTGTTGTTGTTGGGGGGGGGGGTGTCTTATGGTGCTTGTAGGGATGGGGATCTGTTTTTGTGTGAGGGTCTATCATTGCTTGCGGGGGGTTTGTTGTTGTTGTTGGGGGGGGGGGGGGGGGGGGGTGTCTTATGGTGCTTGTAGGGATGGGGATCTGTTTTTGTGTGAGGGTCTATCATTGCTTGCGGGGGGTCTGTTGTTGTTGGGGGGGGGGGGGGTGTCTTATGGTGCTTGTAGGGATGGGGATCTGTTTTTGTGTGAGGGTCTATCATTGCTTGCGGGGGGTTCTTTCTTGGTGTTTCTTTGTTGTTGGGGGGGGGTGGTGTCTTATGGTGCTTGTAGGGATGGGGATCTGTTTTTGTGTGAGGGTCTATCATTGCTTGCGGGGGGTTTGTTGTTGTTGTTGGGGGGGGGTGTTTTATGGTGCTTGTAGGGATGGGGATCTGTTTTTGTGTGAGGGTCTATCATTGCTTGCGGGGGGTTTGTTGTTGTTGTTGGGGGGGGGTGTCTTATGGTGCTTGTAGGGATGGGGATCTGTTTTTGTGTGAGGGTCTATCATTGCTTGCGGGGGGTCTGTTGTTGTTGGGGGGGGGGGGTGTCTTATGGTGCTTGTAGGGATGGGGATCTGTTTTTGTGTGAGGGTCTATCATTGCTTGCGGGGGGTCTGTTGTTGTTGTTGGGGGGGGGGTGTCTTATGGTGCTTGTAGGGATGGGGACAGGGGTCAAGTCCTGGGGAAAAAAGTGTGGGAACTCCCAACCAAGATCCACTCCCCCACCAAAAATAAATAAATGATACGCCCATATGCACGAACGCTTCAAAAGTGGTATTAGTGGGATCTGTTTTTGTGTGAGGGTCTATTATAGCTTGCAGGGGATCTGTTGTTGTTGGGGGGGGGGGGGGGGGGGGGTGTGTTATGGTGCTTGGATCTACTGTTGAGGGAGAGGTCTATTGTTGCTGGCTGCTGGAGGGTCTATTAATGCTGACAGCTGTGTTTTCCCTCATTTTGGTATGGTCTATATAGTTGTATATAAAATACACTTTTTATCTTTCAAAAAGGGTTTCCCAGCGCTAAACATTTCATCCAAGTTCTAAATTGCTGCATTTACCGTATATACTCGAGTATAAGCCGAGTTTTTCAGCACATTTTTTTGTGTGTGCTGAAAATGCCCCCCTCGGCTTATACTCGAGTCAAGCATTTTTCTGCTGCAGAAAATGAAATTTTCCGAACCGACTTTGGGGCCCCGTATCTCAGTGGAACTAGTACTACAACACATCCAAAGCTGATGTTCCTAGCACCAAGTGGCCCCGAGATACGGGGGCCCCAAAGTCGGTTCGGAAAATGTCATTCTCTGCTGCAGAAAAAGTGCTTGACATTTTCCGAACCGAATTCTCAGGTGAACAAAAAAGATGTGATGGGGCACTATCAGGGCTGGTGCTACCACTAGGCAAACTAGGCAGCCGCCTAGGGCGCACTGCTGCCTAGGGCGCCCGGCCACGGGTGTTCCTTACTCTCTCCTCAGCATCAGCAGGCAGCCGCCGCTGCAATTGCACATAGTGTCAGAGGTGCAGTGGTGGTAGAGGAATGTGTCTGTGTCCTGACTCCCGAATGAATGGAAGCAAACATTCATTGATGGGCACTGGTAGGCTGCATTGATGGGCACTGGTGAGGCTGCATTGATGGGCACTGGTGAGTCTGCATTGATGGGCGCTGGTGAGGCTGCATTAATGGGCACTGGTGAGGCTGCATTAATGGGCACTGGTGAGGCTGCATTGATGGGCACTGGTGAGGCTGCATTGATGGGCGCTGGTGAGGCTGCAATGATGGGCGCTGGTGAGGCTGCATTGATGGGCACTGGTGAGGCTGCATTGATGGGCGCTGGTGAGGCTGCATTAATGGGCATGGTGAGGCTGCATTGATGGGCGCTGGTGAGGCTGCATTGATGGGCGCTGGTGAGGCTGCATTGATGGGCACTGGTGAGGCTGCATTGATGGGCGCTGGTGAGGCTGCATTGATGGGCACTGGTGAGGCTGCATTGATGGGCACTGGTGAGGCTGCATTGATGGGCACTGGTGAGGCTGCATTGATGGGCGCTGGTGAGGCTGCATTAATGGGCACTGGTGAGGCTACATTAATGGACACTGGTGAGGCTGCATTGATTGGTGCTGGTGAGGGTCCATTGGATGGGCGCTTCATTCAAAAGGTGGGGTTTAAATGGGCAGAGCAAAGCGGGTGGAGTCAGGGGTGGAGCCAATGGGGGGGGGGGCAAAATTAGGTTTTGCCTAGAGTGTCAAAAATCCTTGCACCAGCCCTGGGCACTATTCTAATGATGGGGCACTATTCCTTTTAAATACACATTATTGGAGTGAAAAACTATGTATACTTCCCCCACTTTTTTCCGCCAATGCCACACTCTGGACGCATTGCAGACTACACTTGGTCCTTTGGAAGGGAAATCATTTCTCTCTCCATAAGGACACCCGCCTTACCATTGATATTTTGTTTACTCCTAAGTAACACTGCTTCCCTTTACTTTCCTTACTCTTCTCTCTACCTAACCCTCTTACTTCTCTTCACCTCTCTTTCTATCCCACCCCCGGGGGACACCTGTGGTCATCTATCCCTGGCATTACATAGAGCATTCACTATCCTCACCAATGGCCCCCCTTGAATGTTCTCTCCCTTAACGTCCAAGGGCTCAACTGCCCTAACAAACGAACCAAAGCTTTTCGCACCCTCGCCTCCACTAGGGCACATATTGCCTGCTTTCAGGAAATACACTTCACAACTAGATCAACCTCCTAAATTCTTCAGTTCCTCCTACCCCCCCAAGTTTATACAGCATCTGCATCTTCCAAGGAAAGAGGGGTCCTCATAGCTTTCCAGCCCTCATCTTTTTTCACTCTCCTGGTGGAGATCAAGGCCCCCAGAAAGACGCTACCTGATTCTCACAGGCTCCCTCTTATGCCCCGTACACACGGTCGGAAAATCCGACCACAAAATCCATCAGATTTTTTCCGACGGATTTTGTCCGACACTGGTGTTACATACACACGGTCGGACAAAGTTGTCGGAAAATCCGATCATTCTGAACGTGGTGACGTTCGTTGCGTACGACGGGACTACGTAGAGGCTAGTAGCCAATAGCTTTGGTCTTGTAATGTGATCTGAGCATGCGTGGCACTTTGTCCGTCGGAATTCGCTACACACGATCAGAAAAAGTCCGATAGGACTTTGTTGTCGGAAAATTTGAGAGCAGGAGATAAAACTTTGTCCGTCAGAAAAAGTCAAATGGAGCCCACACACGGTCGGAATTTCCGACAACATTGTCCGATAGGACATTTTCCGTCGGAAAATCCGACCGTGTGTACGGGGCATTAGACAGTGAAATAACCATTATATCTTACTATGCACCCAACAAGAACCCAACTCCCTTCCTCTCCCATCTGCTAACGATAATAGATGCCCACAAAAAAGGGTACCCTCTTAATATGTGGTGACTCCCAACCCACTAGATTGGCCTTCCAGCAAATTCCAACCTGCCACTCCCTCCTCGATTCTCGGCGAGAATGCAATCCGGCCAGACGTCAATACACACACTACTCCCACCCCCACAAACTCTTTTCCCGTATTGATCATATCTTTCTCACGATGGGCTCCTCACCCCTACTTCTATCCTCAACTATCCTTCCAACCAATTCCATGGTCAGAGCACAACGTGGTTCTTACCACCCTGTCATCTCTTATACCTACCCCTAATAGCAGATATTGGTGCATAAACAAATCCATTCTAGCACACCCAGACTACCATTTCAAATTACAACAGGCTCTCAAAGACTACCTTACCCACAGCTCTACAGATGAGATCTCTCCACTGACCCTATGGGAAGCCCATGAGCCATTCATTAGAGGGACCTGTCAGGCATCCCACATACGTAAGGAGAAACGTCTGCTCCAAAAACTCCTTGAAGACACGTTCTACACAGCATCGGCCAAATTTCAAAACCACCCCTTTCCGGCCACCAGATGGGACCTATATAAATCTCGACTTACATAGAGCATTCACTATCCTCACCAATGGCCCCCTTGAATGTTCTCTCCCTTAACGTCCAAGGGCTCAACTCCCCTAACAAACAAACCAAAGCTTTTCGCACCCTCGCCTCCACTAGGGCACATATTGCCTGCTTTCAGGAAATACACTTCACAACTAGATCAACCTCCTAAATTCTTAATTTCCTCCTACCCCCAAGTTTATACAGGATCTGCATCTTCCAAGCAAAGAGGGGTCCTCATAGCTTTCCACCCCTCATCTTTTTTTACTCTCCTGGTGGAGATCAAGGCCCCCAGAAAGTCGCTACCTGATTCTCACAGGCTCCCTCTTAGACAGTGAAATAACCATTATATCTTACTATGCACCCAACAAGAACCCAACTCCCTTCCTCTCCCATCTGCTAACGATCATAGATGCCCACAAAAAAGGGTACCCTCTTAATATGTGGTGACTCCCAACCCACTAGATTGGCCTTCCAGCAAATTGCAACCTGCCACTCCCTCCTCGATTCTTGGCGAGAATGCAATCCGGCCAGACGTCAATACACACACTACTCCCACCCCCACAAACTCTTTTCCCGTATTGATCATATCTTTCTCACGATAGGCTCCTCACCCCTACTTCTATCCTCAACTATCCTTCCAATTCCATGGTCAGAGCACAACGTGGTTCTTACCACCCTGTCATCTCTTATACCTACCCCTAATAGCAGATATTGGTGCATAAACAAATAGACATGTGCAATTCTTTTCGTTAAAATTCGTTATATTCGTTCATTCGTTATCGTACGAATGAACGAACGATTCGCTAAAAAATTTTAACGAATAACGAATGTTTGAATCTAACGAATCCGAAAAACAACGAAAATCCGAAAAAAACAAATTAGAAACAACAAAACTACGAAAGAAGAAAATCCGAAAAACGAAAACAGGAACAATGAAAATCAAAATGAACGAAAAAAATTCGTACATTCGTAACTTTTTTTTTGTTGAATTGGTAATTTTCCGTGTCCCTTACAATGACGCTGCTTAACGTGCTTCGAATGGATTGAACGAGAAAATTCGTACATTCGTAACTTTTTTTTTTTCCGATTCGTAATTTTCCGTGCCTCTTACAATGGCGCTGCTTAACGTGCTTCGAGTGGATTGAACGAAAAAAATTCGTACATTCGGATTTTTTTTTTTTTTTTTTTTTCCGATTCGTAATTTTCCGTGCCTCTTACAATGGCGCTGCTTAACGTGCTTCGAATGGATTGAACGAAAAAAATCGTACATTCGTAACTTTTTTTTCGATTCGTAATTTTCCGTGTCTCTTAAAAATGTAATAATAGCATACACATTACATAAAATTATGAATTATGCTCCGATTACGAATCTACGAAAACAATGTTACGAAAGTACAAATGTAACTAAATCTACGAAAATACGAATGCGTCCGAATTTCGAATAAACGAAAATTAAACTAACGGAAAAACGAATCAACGAAAAAATAACTCTTACGAAAATACGAATCGCTACGAATACGAACACCGACGACTTACGAATTTACGAATCATTACGCATCAACGGAAACAAAAGAAAAGAAACGAAAATAAACACATTTTTCTATTGTGCACATGTCTATAAACAAATCCATTCTAGCACACCCAGACTACCATTTCAAATTACAACAGGCTCTCAAAGACTACCTTACCCACAGCTCTACAGATGAGATCTCTCCACTGACCCTATGGGAAGCCCATGAGCCATTCATTAGAGGGACCTGTCAGGCATCCCACATACGTAAGGAGAAACGTCTGCTCCAAAAACTCCTTGAAGACACGTTCTACACAGCATCGGACAAATTTCAAAACCACCCCTCTGCGGCCACCAGATGGCACCTAGATAAATGTCGACTCAACCTTGACCTATTCCTCACTGAATCGGCTGAGAAAACTCTGCGCAAATCTTGACACAAATTTTATACTAAGGCAAATAAACCAGATACATTTCTCACCCTCCATAAGACGGAACCACAAACCTGTAGGCCTAAAACTCTCACACGCTACATCCCATAGCAATCCCATAAAAATACTATGCAAATTCAGTCGCAGACTAACCGACTTATATACACCCCCAGGCAAGTTCGACCAGACTAGAGCCGAGAGTAGACATGTGCACAACAAAAAAATGTGTTTATTTTCGTTTAGTTTTTTTCGTTTCCGAAAAAAAATCGTTTATTTTCGTTTCGTTTTTTTCGTTTCCGTTGATTCGTAACGATTCGTAAATTCGTAAGTCGTCGGTGTTCGTATTCGTAACGATTCGTACATTCATAAGTCGTCGGTGTTCGTATTTGTAACGATTCGTACATTCGTAAGTCGTCGGTGTTCGGATTCGTAACGATTCGTACATTCGTAAGAGTTATTTTTTCGTTGATTCGTTTTTTCGTTTGTTTAATTTTCGTTTATTCGTAATTCGGACGCATTCGTATTTATTCGTACATTCGTAACATTCGTAACATTCGTAGATTCGTAATCGGAGCATAATTCATAATTTTATGTAGTGTGTATGCTATTATTACATTTTAAGAGACACGGAAAATTACGAATCGAAAAAAAAAGTTACAAATCGAAAAAAAAGTTCTGAAAGTACGAATTTTTTCGTTCAATCCATTCGAAGCCCGTTAAGCAGCGCCATTGTAAGAGACACGGTAAATTACGAATCGAAAAAAAAAAAAAAAAGTTACGAATGTACGAATTTTTTCGTTCAATCCATTCGAAGCACGTTAAGCAGCGCCATTGTAAGAGACACGGAAAATTACGAATCGAAAAAAAAAAATGTTACGAATGTACAAATTTTTTTGTTCAATCCATTCGAAGCACGTTAAGCAGCGCCATTGTAAGGGACACGGAAAATTACCAATTCAACAAAAAAAAAAGTTACGAATGTACTAATTTTTTCGTTTATTTTGATTTTCGTTGTTCCTGTTTTCGTTTTTCGGATTTTCTTCTTTCGTACATTCGTTGTTTTCTAATTAGTTTTTTTCGGATTTTCGTTGTTTTTCGGATTCGTTTGATTCGAACGATTCGTTATTCGTTAAAACTTTTAGCGAATCGCTCGTTATTCGTACGAAAACAAACGAACAAAAATAACAAAAAAAAAAAAACGAAACAAATTGCACATGTCTAGCCGAGAGCCTTTTCTCTCAAATCAACCTCCTCACATTCTCAGCCCCTAACCCCGAGAACCTGGAAAAAACCCATCACAACTTTGGAAATCCTTACGGCTATCAAAGCTCTCAAACCCAAAAAGTGCCCGGGCCCTGATGGATATCAGCCACATTCTATGAAAAGTTTTCTAACCTCCCAGCACTAAAGCTTGATATGGCGCTAAACTCAATCTTAGATGGTTATTCGTTCCGGGCAGAGACCTTGACAGCAAGTATATCGATGATCCCCAAACCACACTCTGACGGTACAGCATGGTCCAATTATAGACCTGTCACGGTCCTTAACATGGATGTAAAAATACTGGAGAAAATCCTCTCTAGCCGCCTGAATCCAACCGTAGGCACTCTGATCCATAGAGATCAGTTGGCTTAATTCCCTCCCACCAAGCAGGCAATAACATTCGCCGGGTGATACTCCTAGCCCGCGCTATATGTGCCCATCGAATACCCTCTTGCTTCCTATCCCTTGACATCCGCAAAGCCTTCGATACGGTCTCATGGCCTTATCTTCAGTTTGTCCTACGCAGATGGGGCTTTGGAGCACACTTCCTTTCCTGGGTCTCCTCCCTCTACACCAAGCCTAAAGCCTATATTCAATAAGCCAGATATAGATCTCTTCCCCATTGCTAGAGGCATTCGCCAGGGTTGTCCACTATCATCCTTACTCTTTGCCCTAGCCATAGAGCCCTTAGCATTCCTGATCCGGTCGGACCTCAACAGCAAAGGCATTGAACTGAGGAACAGCCAACACAAGCTCTGCCTCTTCGTGGATGACGCCCTGCTAGTCATGACGTCCAGCTCATTTTAGCATCTAATCTGCTTCTAATCTACTCCAGGTCCTAGACCATTTTGGAAGTATCTCAGGTCTGCAAGTCAATCCCCACAAGTCGACGGCACTCAATGTTTCCCTCCCACCCCCCTACAGCACCAATTACGCAAAGTACTTCTCACTATATCCCCTTCCTTGGAATCAAACTAACTGCTAACCCCTCCGACCTATACTCAACAAACTACCCCCCCCCCATACTCTCCTGCCTCACTGCACTCATGTCCACATGGTCCTCCATACCCCTTGCATGTCTAGGATGAATAACAGCGATAAAAATGACCGTTGAACCCAAACTACTCTACTTATTCCGTACCCTCCACATTCGGGTCCCAGCTCACTTTCTGCGCATTCTACAGCGCCAAATTTCTGCCTTCGTCTGGAGAAAATGGAAACCCTATGTCCCAAAGGTGACACTTTACGCTCCTAAATTGCAAGGTGCATTAGGGTTGCCCAACCTAAGGGAATACTACTACGCTGCCCAGCTGGCCCAACTCCCAAAGTATCATGCTACCAAAGAAGTTCCTCTGTGGGTGGCCCCAGAATCTATTAATTGCGACCCCTTATCTGTGGCTAGCCCCGCCTCAATGCCGCACCCTAACTAACCCTATAACACGCCACTCTCTCCACATTTGGGACGGACTCATAACGCGGTATGGTCTACAATCTAGCCATAAACCCATGCTATCCTTCCTCCGAAACCTGGCGTTCTACCCAGCATGGACATGTCCATCCTCCTTCTTGGCATGGTCCACAGCAGGCTTGATCTGCGCCCACCATTTCATACAAGCTGGGAAAATAATCCAGTTTCCTTCTCTTTGCGGACACATGGCATTCCCTCATCAGAACTCTTCCATTATATTCAGCTCAAACACTTACTGAACCGCTAATCCCTCCTGACTCCACAGCCCCACAGCTTTCCCTCTTCGAACACAGCTGCAAATATGATCCTCATAGAAGGGCTTATCTTGGACCTACACAAAGACTGTTGCTACCAACAACTACTAACCCTCCATCCTACGTTGCTAAATAGGAGAGAAATCTCAACACCTTTTTAGACTTTGTGGACTGGTCCCACATATGGGAAACCACCAAGTCGGCCTCTCAATATATACCATATTTATCAGCGTATAACATGCACCGGCGTATAACACACACCCCAAGTTTAGGAGGGCATTTTAAGGAAAAAAAGTTTTAGGAGGGAAGTTTAGGGAAAAAGAAAACTTACATTTAAGCGTCATTTGCAGCCTTGCCCAGTGTCATTGCAGCTTGCCCAGCGTCATTTGCAGCTTGCCCAGCGTCATTTGCAGCCTTGCCCAGCGTCATTTGCAGCCTTGCCCAGTGTCATTGCAGCTTGCCCAGTGTCATTTCAGCTTGCCCAGTGTCATCGCAGCTTGCCCAGTGTCATTGTAGCTTGCCCAGTGTCATTGTAGCTTGCCCAGCGTCATTGCAGCCTTGCCCAGTGTCATTGTAGCTTGCCAGCGTCATTGCAGCCTTGCCCAGCGTCATTTGCAGCCTTGCCCAGTGTCATTGTAGCTTGCCCAGTGTCATTGTAGCTTGCCAGCGTCATTTGCAGTCTTGTCTAAATTTCCCGCCGCCGAGACGCTCTGTCGCGCGTGCCGCCGAAAAAGACCGAAGCACGGCCGAAAAGACCGAAGCGCCCCCCGGAAAAGGCCGAGCCGACTGTTCGGCTCTGCTCGCGGTCCCGCCTCCCTGCTGTTTCCAGAGCGAGCGCAGGGAGACGGGACTACGAGCAGAGCCGAACAGTCGGCTCGGTCTTTTCCGGCGCCGCTTCGGTTTTTTGGGGCCGCGATTCGGTCTTTTTCGGCAGCGCTCGCTATTTTTCAGCGGCGCTTGCCATTTTTGTCACTTTTTGGGGGGGGCATCGGCGTATAACACGCACCCACGACTTTCCCCCGATTTTAAGGGGGAAAAAGTGCGTGTTATACGCCGATAAATACGGTAGTCGCCCTAGAAACCAACTAAAGTTCTCACTAAGTGGTACTTGGTCCCCACCAGGATATCCAAATTTCTTCCACAATACCCAATGTTTCCATGGCTGAGACTTGCCGGGCACGCACACATATGTTGGGAATGCCCAGTGGTGCAACTATTCTATACTAAGTATACTATATACTATAATATACTTTTGGTCGGAAAATGCAACCGTGTGTACGCTCCATCAGACTTTTGCTGGCCGAATTCCCTGGCCAGCAAAAGATTGAGAGCAGGTTCTCAATTTTTTTTCGGTCGGAAAAAGTTCAGATCGGAAATTCCGATCGTCTGTACCAATTCCGACACGCAAAAAATTCCTACGCATGCTCGGAAACAATTCGACGCATGCTCGGAAGCATTGAACTTCATTTTCTCAGCTTGTCGTACTGTTGTACATCACCTCGTTCTTGATGATTGAAAATCGAATGAACATTCTTACAATGAAATTTTTTTTTTTAAGGAAGACATTGTTTTTTTTTGTTTTTTTTTCTTAATAAAAAAAATTAGATCTGAGTCTGATATTTACCAGATTCACCCTTTAATAGTATATACAGTATATCTCTTCTAATAGTATATACAGTATATCTCTTCTTATAGTATATACAGTATATCTCTTCTAATGGTATATACAGTATATCTCCTCTAATGTTATATACAGTATATATCTCCTCTAATGGTATATACAGTATATATCTCCTCTAATGTTATATACAGTATATCTCTTCTGTCAGTTATTCTCAGAGTGGATTAAATATTTTGCTCCCCAACCATATAGTTGGTTATTTATATTTTACCACTGCATAGAGATATTTAAGAATAAATTGCCTTTTTTTTTTTTTTTTACTTTACATATTAACTAAAATTATACACCACATTTTTTTTAGGGATATTAACCAATTAATCGATTATTCGAAACAATAATCGGCCAACTAATCGATTATGAAAATAATCGTTAGTTGCAGCCCTAGTGAAATCAATTGATCCCTAAACAATGAGCCAAGGCAGCTATACCTGGCAGGTAAATGTAGGAGCAACCCGGCCTAAACACCAGGGTGCTACAGAAGGATGATTGTGCTAATGTTAATCTCACCTATCTCTCCGAGACATGATTCTTGTATTCCAACTGTATTGATCCTTATGCATCACAACATTTTACTGTGCCGTGTTCTTTGTATTCTATCTTTTATCTCCAATAAAATACTTAAACAAAAAAAAACTACGTATAGCTCTAAAAGCCGTGAATCTATCATCTTAAATGTGTGGTAGTTCTAATTTTATATGGTGCATAATATTTGGAAACATGTTTAATTACATGTTACAATTTAATTTAAATTTCATTAAATGCATATTTTCTGTGAAAACTAACATTTATTTTAGTTCACATGGATACAAATGAAACGATGAGATAAAAAAAAAAAGATGAGAATCTCTCAAGGTAATAAGAACCAAATATGTAAAGTCTTGAAATTGAATGTACTTTTTTGTGAAATGTTGGGAAATAGGAAACACAATTAAAACCTTTACAGCTCATCAATTTATAGTTCAACCCAAATAATGGTCCAAGAGTAATTCCATTTCCTTTGCCATGTACTTATCTTCTTCAATACCGGGCACTTTCATCCCCCTTCCTGCCCAGGCCATGAGACTATTGCCCCGTACACACGGTCGGATTTACCGATGGAGAATGTCCTATCGGACCATGTTGTCGGAAATTCCGACGTGTGTAGGCTCCATCAGACTTTTTCCGTCGGAATTTCCGACGGAAAAAGTTTGAGATCCTGCTCTCGAATTTTCCGACAACAAAGTCCTATCGGACTTTTTCCGATCGTGTGTAGCGAATTCCGACGGACAAAGTGCCACGCATGCTCAGATCACATTACAAGATCAAAGCTATTGGCTACTAGCCTCTATGTAGTCCCGTCGTACGCAACGAACGTCACCACATTCAGGATGATCGGATTTTCCGACAACTTTGTCCGACCGTGTGTATGCAACACCAGTGTCGGACAAAATGCATCGGAAAAAAATCTGACGGATTTTGTGGTCGGAATTTCCGACCGTGTGTACGGGGCATAAGAGATACAGTATAAAGCTGAAAATTGATGAGTCCTGATGTACTGATTGCCTATATCATTTCTTGAGAC
The DNA here is from genome assembly GCA_028564925.1 of Lithobates sylvaticus. NCBI lineage: Eukaryota > Metazoa > Chordata > Amphibia > Anura > Ranidae > Lithobates > Lithobates sylvaticus. The sequence goes on along the minus strand of CM053033.1, from coordinate 236,156,379 downwards.
CCGAAAATCCCAGGACAGTACACACGTTCTCCAAATGACCCCTTTTTGGATTATCAATTGACTCCTGTGTCCCCCAAGGACCCCAGCATCTCCAATGACCCCTGTGCTCTTGTGTCACCCAGAGTTTCTTAAACTGCCTATTTCACCCAGTGACCCCAGGGATTAAAGTCTCATGCCGTGCCTCCAGAGCATCCTGTATCATTCAGTGCCCTCTGTGTCCCGAGCGTCTCCTTGGACCCCAGCATCCCCCGTAACTCCAGCATCTCCAATAATTCCTACGTCTTCAGTGACCCCTGTGCTCCTGTGTCACTCAGTATTTTGTGAACTCACCCAGTGACCCCAGGGATTAAATTCTCATTCTGTGACACCAGTTTTGTGTGTCATTCAGTGACCACTGTGCTCCGGGTGTCTCTATTGACTCCTGTGTCTCCAGGGACCCCAGCATCTCCAGTGACCCCTGTGCTCCTGTGTTATCCAGTGTTTCTCGGACTCCCTATTTCACCCAGTGACCCCATTGATTAAAGTCTCATGCCATGCCTCCAGAGCCTGTGTTATTCAGTGACCACTGTGCCCTGAGTGTCTCCTTTGACTCCTTGGAACCCAGTATCTCCAGTAACTCTGCGCTCCAGCATCTCCAATAACTCATATGTCTTCAGTGACACCTGTGCTCCTGTGTCACTGAGTATTTCTTGAGCTCACCTAGTGATTAAAGTCTTGTGCCGTGCCTTCAGAGCATCCTGTGTCATTCAGTAACCATTGTTCTCCGGGTGTCTCCATTGACTTCTGTGTCTCCGGGGACCCCAGCATCTCCAGTCACCCCTGTGCTCTTGTGTGACCCAGTGTTTCTTGAACTGCCTATTTCACCCAGTGACCCCAGGGATTAAACTCTCATGCCGTGCCTCCAGAGCATCCTGTGTCCTTCAGTGCCCTCTGTGTTCCGGGCGTCTCCTTAGACCCCAGCATCCCCCGTAACTCTGTGCTCCAGCGTCTCCAATAATTCCTACATCTTCAGTGACCCCTGTGCTCCTGTGTCACTCAGTATTTTGTGAACTCACCCAGTAGCCCCAGGGATTAAATTCTCATTCTGTGCCACCAGTGTCCTGTGTCATTCAGTGACCACTGTGCTCCGGGTGTCTCCATTGACTCCTGTGTCTCCAGTGACCCCTGTGCTCCTGTGTTATCCAGTGTTTCTTGGACTCCCTATTTCACCCAGTGACCCCATTGATTAAAGTCTCATGCCATGCCTCCAGAGCCTGTGTCATTCAGTGACCACTGTGCCCTTAGTGTCTCTTTTGACTCCTTGGAACCCAGCATCTCCAGTAACTCTGCGATCCAGCATCTCCAATAACTCATATGTCTAAAGTGACCCCTGTGCTCCTGTGTCACTGAGTATTTCTTGAGCTCTCCCAGTGATTAAAGGCTTGTGCCGTGCCTTCAGAGCATCCTGTGTCATTCAGTAACCACTGTTCTCCGGGTGTCTCCATTGACTTCTGTGTCTCCGGAGACCCCAGCATCTCCAGTCACCCCTGTGCTCTTGTGTGACCCAGTGTTTCTTGAACTGCCTATTTCACCCAGTGACCCCAGGGATTAAACTCTCATGCCGTGCTTTCAGAGCATCCTGTGTCATTCAGGGACCACTGTGCCCTGAGTGTCTCTTTGAGTCCTTGGACCCCTGAATCTCCAGTAACTCTGTGCTCCAGTGTCTCCAATAACTCCTATTTATTCAGTAACCCCTGTGATCCTGTGCCACTCAGAATTTCTTGAACATCCTATTTCACCCAGTGACCCCATGGAATAAAGTCTCATGCCGTGCCTACAGATCACCCTGTGTCATTTAGTGACCACTGTACTCCGGGTATCTCCACTGACTCCTGTGTCTCCAGGAACCCCAGCATCTCCAGAGACCTCTGCACTCTTGTGTCACTCAGTGTTTTTTGAACTGCCTATTTCACCCAGTGACCCCAGGGATTAAAGTCTAAGGCCATGTCTCCAGAGAATCCTGTGTCATTCAGTGACCTCTGGGCTCCAAGTGTCTCCTTTGACTCCCTGGACCCCAGAATCTTCAGTTACCCCTGTGCTCCCGCGTCACAGAGTATTTATTGAACTCACCCAGTGATTAAAGTCCCGTGCCAGTCCAGAGCATCCTGTGTCATTCAGTAACCACTGTGCTCCGGGTGTCTCCATTAACTTCTGTGTCACTCAGTGTTTTTTAAAATTGCCTATTTCATCCAGTGACCCCAGTGATTAAAGTCTAAGGCCGTGCCTCCAGAGCATCCTGTGACATTCAGTGACCATTGTGCCCTGAGTGTCACTTTCCATACAATAGACAAAAGAGATATTTGGGGGGCACACCCTAAAAAATGCATAAAGATGGTGCTGCCATAAGACCATACAACAGAACAAACATATTACAGCGCACACATGCAAAACTGACATTTACCTCCAGCAAGGCTATTTAAAAGCACCTAGACAGACATTTTCAAAAAACATTATCAAAAAATATGGGGATTTGGTCACACCATATTGCTATATGGTGCTTAGGACCCACTAATCATGGGGTACTTTGTCGCAGTAAGTGGGCTTAAGCACCATATAGCAATATGGTGTGACCAAATCCCCATATTTTTTGATAATGTTTTTTGAAAATGTCTGTCTAGGTGCTTTTAAATAGCCTTGCTGGAGGTAAATGTCAGTTTTGCATGTGTGCGCTGTAATATGTTTGTTCTGTTGTATGGTCTTATGGCAGCACCATCTTTATGCATTTTTTAGGGTGTGCCCCCCAAATATCTCTTTTGTCTATTGTATGGATTTTGACCAAATCCTTTTGGGTGGAGCACCCCACTCGGTAAGTACCTCAATTAGTGACCACCTGTATCATGGGTGGAGACCTCATGTTCTCCCATATAGAGGAGTATAGCTCCCTTGGTTCAGAGAAGCAGGATCTCCCGATCCATGGATAGTGTAGGACCCACTAATCATGGGGTACTTTGTCGCAGTAAGTGGGCTTAAGCACCATATAGCATTATGGTGTGACCAAATCCCCCTATTTTTTGATAATGTTTTTTGAAAATGTCTGTCTAGGTGCTTTTAAATAGCCTTGCTGGAGGTAAATGTCAGTTTTGCATGTGTGCGCTGTAATATGTTTGTTCTGTTCTGAGTGTCACTTTGACTTCTTGGATCCCAGCATCTCCAGTAACTCTGTGCTCTAGTGTCTCCAATAAGTCCTATTTCTTCAGTGACTCCTGTGTCACCGAGTATTTCTTGAACTTCCTATTTCACCCAGTGACCCCACGGATTAAAGTCTCATGCCGTGCCTCCAAAGCACCCTGTGTCATTCAGAGACCACTGTGCTCTGGGTGTCTCCATTGACTCCTGTGTCTCCAGAGACCCCAGTATCTCTAGTGACTCCTGTGCTCCTCTGTCACCCAGTGTTTCTTGAAGTCCCTATTTCATCCAGTGACCCCAGGGATTAAAGTCTCATTCCATGCCTCCAGAGCACCCTGTGTCATTCAGTGACTACTCTGCTCTGGGTGTCTCCATTGACTCCCGTGTCTCCAGGGATCCCAGCATCTCCAGTGACCCCTGTGCTCCTGTGTTATCCATTCTTTCTTAAAACTCCCTATTTCACGCAGTGACCCCAGGGATTAGAGTCCAATCCTGTGCCTCCAGATCACCATATGTCATTTAGTGATCACTGTGCCCTGAGTGTCTCCTTTGACTCCCTGGACCCCAACATATTCAGTATCCCCTGTGCTCCTGTATCACCCATTATTTTTTGAGCTTCCTTTTTCAACCAGTGACCCCAGGGAATCCAGTCTCATTTAGTGATTCCAGAGCATCCTATGACCCCAGTGAACCCTTAGCTCCATTCAACCTCAGGTACCCTCCAGTATTTCCTGGACTGACTCGCTCCCTGTGGACACAGACCTCTGCCCATTACATGGACCATTCAGGGGTGTGCATACATTGTCTGCAGAGAGCCCCAAGTCAGGGGCATCTTTTCGCATGGGCATGCTGGGCAGTTGCCCGGGGGCCCCACTTGCCTGGGGGGCCCCACCTGCCCAGTGACCCAAGCCAGGGCAGGACTGGCCTACCGGGATCCTGGGAAATTTCCCGGTAGGCGATTTGCCCTGGGGCCGCTTTGAGTTGTGGCTGCAGTGCTCCGCTCTTTCCCTCTCTCCTCCTCCTCCTCCTGTGTATCACGGAACTGTGCCCACAATTGCACCCTCACTGTGCCCATGAATGCAGCATCCTTGTGCCAATTAATACAGACTCACCATCGCCTGGTAAAACACACACAGCGGGCATCTCCTCCTGTGTATCACGGAGCTGGCTGGGTCTGTGTTCGGTGGCCGCGCCGTAACAAGGTCCCACCCCCCTAGAATGGCTCGTGTAATAGTAGATTGAATCAGTGTTCCACCTATCACACAAGCTGGTCTAGGGGGGTGGGACCTTGTTACAGCATGGCCGCCGAACACAGACCCAGCCAGCTCTGTGATACACAGGAGGAGATGCCCGCTGTATGTGTGTTACCAGGCGGTGGAGAGTCTGTATTAATTGGCACAGTGATGCTGCATTCATGGGCACAGTGAGGGTGCAATTGTGGGCACAGTGAGGCTGCATTCACGGGCACAATGAGGCTGCAATGGTGGGTACAGTAAGCCTGCATTCATGGGCACAGTGAGGCTACAATGGTGGGCACAGTGAGGCTGCATTCATGGGCACAGTGAGGCTGTAATGGTGGGCACAGAGAGGGTACAATGGTGGGCACAGTGAAACTGGAATGGTGGGAACAGTGAGGCTGCATTCACGGGCACAGTGAGACTGCAATGATGGTCACAATGAGGCTGTATTCATGGGCACACTGAGGCTGCAATGGCGGGAACAGTGAGGCTGCATTCACGGGCAAAGTGAGTCTGCAATAGTGGGCACAGTGAGGCTGCATTCATGGGCACGGTGAGGCTGCAATGGTGGGCACAGTGAGGCTGCATTCATGGGCACAGTGAGGCTGCAATGGTGGCTACAGTGAGGCTGCATTCATGGGCACAGTGAGGTTGCATTCATGGGCACAGTGAGGCTGCAATGGTGGGCACAGTGAGGCTGCATTCATGGACACAGTTAGGCTGCATTTGATGGGCACAGTGAGGCTGCATTCATGGGCACAGCGAGGCTGCAATGGTGGGCACAGTGAGGCTGCATTCATGGACACAGTTAGGCTGCATTTGATGGGCACAGTGAGGCTGCATTCATGGGCACAGTGAGGCTGCATTCATGGGCACAGTGAGGCTGCATTCACGAGCACAGTAAAGCTGCATTTGATGGGCAATCATGCATGATTGTGTAGACAGGGCCCCAGTGCACTGTATTGTCCGGGGGCCTATAATGCTCTTAAGATGGCACTGCCCCAAGTGGGCAGAGATGAGAATCTCTAGGTGGAGTTGGGAATTTCTAACCTGTGGTCTCGGTATTATGTGATCCTAGAACTCCATGCTTCTAGTAATCAAATTGTTTTACAAAGACAAGTGGCCTGCTGTGCTCAACCAAAGAGTCCGAAGAGGAGAAACAAAAGCCCCGGGCAGGTGAGCTTTGTTCCTTTTAGGTGCCTCTGTATTCCGGTTTCCAGTTTTTCTTCAGTTTATCTTTGAAGTGAAGAGATAGAGAGAGGGGGGCCTCAGTCCATCTCAACTTTCACGTCTAAAGAGTTGGAATCCAGTTTTGAATCCACTAATAAGCTAATCTTGTTTGAACATATGAAATATAGAAGGAAATCAATACGGAACAAATTGCGAAGCACAAGGTGAAGTAACTTAAGACATCCATCTTCCTCTCCCCGATGCTTCTCACCACGTATTTAAAACCTGAAAGTAACCGCAGCCGTCATCAATTCTCAATATTTTGTTCTTCGGCCCTTAATAGGACAGAAAGCTGCGGGATTCAGACTGCGCCGTGGGCACAAAATCGCAGAGCGTCCTGGAAAGGACAAAGTGACCGGCTGATGGGAAGTGACTCCTCAATGTGTCTGATATGCTGCGGAGAGAAATATAAACAGGTTTTGCTTCATCAGAAAAAAATTACTTTCGGTGATAATTTCTAAAAAAATTAATAAATCTGCTGGAACTTGTCTGTCGGGCAGAATATCAGAGCAGTCAAAAGAAAAATCAGATTTTGTTTAAAAAAAAGAAAGTTATTTAAAGGAATTGTGTAATTTCAATGTAAATAAAAATGTGTGTGTGTATAAATAAATATATATATTTTTTTATTCATTTATTAACCACTTTTGCTATGGAAGTTTTTACCCCCTTCATGACCAGAGCATTTTTTATATTCAGCACTGCACTCTACTAACTGATAATTACCGTATTTATCGGCGTATAACACACACTTTTTCCCCCTAAAAGTCAGGGTAAAATCGTGGGTGCGTGTTATACGCCGATCCCCCATCGATTCTGAGCCTCTCCGGCCATTCTTGCGGCTTTCGGCCATTCTCGGAGGCGTTTTCAGTCGCTGTCGCCCGTTCTCGCACTGCGAGAGTCTCTGATAATGGCCGAAAGTGGTCGAAAGCCTCCAAGAACGGCCGAAAGCCTCCAAGAGTGGCCGAAAGCCTCTGAGAACGGCCGACAGCGGCTGAAAACGCCTCAGAGAATGGCCGAAAGCGGCCGAAAGCCTCAGAGAATGGCCGAAAGCAGACAAGAGCGGCCGAAAACCTCAGAGAGTGGGCAAAAGCCTCCAAGAGCGGCTCAAAGCCTCCGAGAGCGGCCGAAAGCCTCCGAGAATGGCCGACAGCAGCTGAAAACGCCACAGAGAACGGCCGAAAGCAGACGAGATCGGCCGAAAGCCGACGAGAACTATCGAGCGCCGATGAGATACACGGGACATCCTGCTCTGTATCTCGGCGGCACCATTTTTAAATTCTGCAGGTGGAACTGGGACAAGGCTGCAGGTGGAACTGGGACAAGGCTGCAGGTTGAACTGGGACAAGGCTGCAGGAGGAAATAACTTTTTTCCCCTAAAAGTCAGGGGAAAATCATGGGTGCGTCTTATACGCCGATCCCCCATCGATTCTGAGCCACTCTGGCCATTCTCGCGGCTTTCGGCCATTCTCTGAGGCGTTTTCAGCCGATGTCGGCCGTTCTTGGACTGCGAGAGCCTCCGAGAATGTCCGAAAGCCTCCGAGAGCGACCGAAAGCGGCCAAAGGCCTCCAAAAGCGGCCGAAAGCCTCCGAAAATGGCCGACAGTGGCTGAAAACGCCTCAGAGAATGGCTGAAAGCGTCCGATAACAGCCAACAGTGGCTGAAAATGCCTCAGAGAATGGCTGAAAGCGACCGAAAGCCTCCGAGAATGGCCGAAAGCAGAAAAGAGAGGCCGAAAACCTCAGAGAGCGGCCGAAAGTCTCCGAGAACGACTGACAGCGGCTGAAAACGCCACAGAGAACGGCCGAAAGCAGACGAGAGCGGCCGAAAGCCGACGAGAACTATTGAGCACCGCCGAGATACACAGGACATCCGGCTCTGTATCTCGGCGGCGCCATTTTTTAATTCTGCAGGTGGAACTGGGGCAAGGCTGCAGGTGGAACTGGGACAAGACTGCAGGTAGAACTGGGACAAGGCTGCAGGTGGAACTGGGACAAGGCTGCAGGTGGAACTGGGACAAGGCTGCAGGTGGAACTGGGGCAAGGCTGCAGGTGGAACTGGGACAAGGCTGCATTGATGGGCATTTAAATGTAAGTTTTTTTCCTTAAACTTCCATCCTAAAAGTTTTTTTCCTTAAAATTCCCTCCTAAACTTGGGGTGCGTTTTATACGCTGATAAATACGGTACCCGGTTATGCAACACTTACATAGTTACATAGTAGGTGAGGTTGAAAAAAGACACAAGTCCATCAAGTCCAACCTATGTGTGTGATTATATGTCAGTATTACATTGTATATCCCTGTATGTTGCGGTCTTTCTTGAAACTATTGATGCGCCCCCCCCCCCCCCCCACCCCCTGCTGAGACCACCACCTGTGGAAGGGAATTCCACATCCTTGCCGCTCCTATTGCCACTCTTATGCCGCTCTTATGCCGCGTACACCCGACCGGTTTTCCCGTCGGAATAAACTCTGTTTTTCTGACGGATTTCAGCTGAAACTGTGTTGCCTACACACGATCGCACCAAAGTCCGACCATCAAGAACGCGGTGACGTACAACACGTACGACGGGACTAGAAAAAGGAAGTTCAATAGCCAGTAGCCAATAGCTGCAGTCTCATACTTGCTTCAGAGCATGCGTCGGTTTTGGTCCGTCGCAACAGCATACAGACGAGCGGTTTTCCCGATAGGAAATTGGTTCCGTCGGAAATATTTATAACATGATCTATTTCTAGGTCCGTCAGAATTTTCTTGGAAATTGGAAGTTGGAAATTCCGCTCGTGTGTACGGGGCATAACGGGAAAGAACCCTCTACGTAGTTTAACCACTTGCTTACTGGGCACTTAAACCCCCCTCCTGCCCAGACCAATTTTCAGCTTTCAGCACTGATGCACTTTGAATGACAATTGCGCGGTCATACAACACTGTACCCAAATGAAATTTTTATCATTTTTTTCCCACAAATAGACCTTTCTTTTGGTGGTATTTAATCACACCTGGGTTTTTATTTTTTGCTAAACAAACAAAAAAAGATGGAAAATTTTGAAAAAATATATAAAATCATGTTTAATATTTTGTTATAAAATTTTGCAAACAGGTAATTTTTCTGCTTCATTGATATGTGCTGATGAGGCGGCACTGGTGGGCACTGATAGGCTGCACTGGTGGGCACTGACAGGCTGCACTGGTAGGCACAGATAAGGTGGCACTGATGGGGACAGATAAGTTGGTACTGATGGGCACAGATAAGGCGGCACTGATGGCCACTGATAAGAGGGCACGGATGGGTGGCACGGATGAGTTGCACGGATGGGCACTGATAGATGGCACTAATGGGCACTGATAGGCGGCACTGATTGGAACTGGTAGGTGACACTCATGGGCACTGATAGGTGGCACTGATGTGCAGCACTGTTCCTCAGGCACTGATTGTGGGCACTGATAGGTGGCACTGTGGGCACTGACAGGTGGCACTGTGGGCACTGTGGGCACTGATGGGTGGCGCTGGTGGGCACTGGTAGGCGGCACTGTTGCCTACTTGTAGGGGGCACAGGTGGGCTCTGAGGGGCTGGCAGCAGCTTGCACTGATCGGACTGATGTCCCGATCACTGCCGCCGGTGATCGGCTTTTTTTTTTGCTGCGTGCTGTTAGCGCGAGGAGAAAAAATAGCCGATTACCGGCTGTGTTGACATCACGTGATCAGCTGTCATTGGCTGACAGCTGATCACGTGGTAAGGGGTCAGGATCGACCCATTACTCGAGTCTGTGATTCAGCGAGTCTCATAGACTCACTGATCACAAAGCGTGCGCCCTTCAGGGGGCGCGCAGACCGCTCGTGCATGGGACGACGTCATAGGACGTAGTCCCGGCAAAGCAGGTCCGCGCTGTAGCCGTCATTCGGCTATATCGCGGATCTCAAGAAGTTAAGGTTAAACCTCTTTTCTTCTAATTTTAATGAGTGGCCACGTGTCTTGTTAAACTCCCTTCCACGGAAAAGTTTTCTCCCTATTGTGGGGTCACCAGTCCGGTATTTGTATATTGAAATCATATCCCCTCTCAAGCGTCTCTTCTCCAGAGAGAATAAGTTCAGTGCTCACAACCTTCCCTCATAACTAATATCCTCCAGACCCTTTATTATCTTTGTCGCCCTTCTTTGTACTCACTCCATTTCCAGTACATCCTTCCAGTATAGTGTGAGGAGTCCAGCTTATAGAATCGGGGGGATGAGTTGATCCCTGATTTGTAGAGATGACTCCTCTCTGTATTTGGGGTAATCCGGCGATTCTTTAATTTCTCTAGAACTCGCTATCACAAGTTTTCCTCCTCGCTCGCTCGCTCCTCGCTGTCTCTGTGTACAACGGAGACTCTTCCGGAGGGGGGCCCATAAATAAAACATGAATCCTTTCCAGGTATTCCGCCTCATTTTCTGACCTGAAGTTTCACAATTCAATTGAACATATGGAAACATGGAGCTCCCGGCTAGCGATCGGAGCCGAATGAAAAGGATATTTATTCAAATCGCTTCCCTATAATTGAATACCTTTTTCTACGATTGTATTACAATCCGTGTCATCCCTGTGTCCTCCCCCTCCCCCCACCACCACCACCACCACCTTCTGTGCGTTTTATTTGATCGTTTTGGAGGATCAAAAGCGGAAGTTTATTCTGCTTTTCATTTTGGTTCCTTTCCTCATCAACATACGCTGAGCAAAAATTATAAACGCAACACGTTTGTGTTTGCCCCCCGATTTATCATGAGCGGAACTCAAAGATCGACGACTTTTTCTATGTACCCAAAAAGGCCGATTTCTCTCACATATTGTTCGCAAATCTGTCTAAGCTCTTGGAGCGATTTGTCATGTGATTTTGAGAGATCAAATCACATGACAAGTCGTAGCCTATTGGAGGCAATGACACTGCTCCAATCGGTGCGACGCCGATTTTGCCGCTCAGCAGCGATTTTGCACTACTTTTTTTAACGATTTCAGGTGCGACCTCTTCAATAGACATCTGTGCGTGAAGCCACGCTGATTTCTGTCAAGTAGCACCTGAAATCGCGCTGACCTTGCTACTTTGAAACCGCGCTACTTCAAGCCAAGAGGGCGCCATTTTCAAAGTAGCATCAATGTGAACCAGGGCTAAACCTGTTAGTGAGCCGAGATAATCCATCCAGTGCTGGGAGAAGGTCATTCGGTGCCCAGGGCGAAGATAAAAAACTGCGCCCTCCCCATGTGAAAAGTTACAGCGCCTACAGACGATGGGATCTATACTAATGCATCAGTGACAGTGCATTAACCCCCTTCCTGCTGCATATTACCAATACCATTGCTAATTAAGCAACTCCCCTCTGAGACTGCAGACATGATATAAGACAAGAGATGGTTAGAGACTGAGGACATCATACTAAAGATGGTCAGAGACTGCAGACATGATACAAGAGATCAATGCAGTCTCACCAGTGCCCATCAAATGCAGCCTACCGCTGTGCCCATCAAGACCGCCTCACTGTGCACATAATCGCAGCCTTACTGTGCCCATCAATGCCGCCTCACTGTAAAGGTAAAAGACAGGATCACATTCAAGACCCTCTGCCTCCCCCACAAATGTACACAAGGAAATGCTCCTCAATACCTTTGTGAGAAAATAGAAAAATACATACCAAATCGCAGCCTTCGATCGACAAACCAAAACCGCCTCCTCAACCCCCAAAGCCCGCTACAAAATCGAAGGGAGAACGAAGATCCGCAGTACAGGAACCTCGGCTATGGAATGTTCTACCAAACAACATCCGCTTGGAAGAAAACCATCAGGCCTTCAGGAAAAAAACTCAAGTCCCACCTCTTCTAATATTGCAGGACAACAAGGGCAGACAATCCCCTTGAGGCGATTCAGTTCGTATTTGTAGCGCTATACAAATCATTCATTCATTCACTGTGCCCATAACTGCGGCCTCACTGTGCCCATCATTGCCGCCTCACTGTGCCCATAATCACAGCAATACTGTGCCCATCAATGCCGCCTTACTGTGCCCATCAATGCCACCTCACTGTGCCCATAATCGCAGCCTCACTGGGCCTATAATCGCAGCCTCACTGTGCCCATAATCGCAGCCTCACTGTGCCCATCAATGCCGCCTCACTTTGCCCATCAATGCCGCCTCTCTGTGCCCATAATCACAGCCTTTCTGTGCCCATCAATGCCGCCTCACTGCGCTCATCAATGCCGCCTCAGTGTGCCCATCAATCGCAGCCTCTCTGTGCCCATAATCGCAGCCTCTCGGTGCCCATAATTGCAGCCTCACTGTGCCCATCAATGCCGCCTCACTGTGCCAAGAATTGCAGACTCTCTGTGCCCATAATTGCAGTCTCTCTGTGCCCATAATTGCAGTCTCTCTGTGCCCATAATCATGCCTCACTTTGCCTATAAATGCAGATTCACCATAGCCTGCCCTGGGTCACACAGCGGACATCTCCCGCAGCGCTGTGTGTCACATAGCTGGATCTGTGTGTGTGTTCAGCGGCGCTGTAACAAGGTCCCGCCCCCTTAGACCGGCTCATGTGATAGGCGGAACACTGTTTCAATCTGCTATCATACGAGTCGGCCTAGGGGGGCAGGACCTTGTTACGGCGCCGCCAAACACACACACAAACCCAGCTCCCTGACACACAGCGCTCCTGGCACTGTGTGACAAACAAAAGGAGGAGGTGGGAGGGGAGCGCTGCAGCCACAGGATCAAAGCAGCCCCAGGAAAGGCGGCCTGTAGCGTGGCCTCTACTGCTCCCCCTTCCTCCAATAAATTGTCCCGCCCAGGGCATCCGCCCCTTCTGCCCACCCCTTGTACCGGCCCTGAATCCATCCACCTCTCAGGTGTGGCATATCCAGATGCTGATTAGACAGCATGATTATTGCACAGGTGTGCCTTAGGCTGGCCACAATAAAAGGCCACTCTAAAATTTGTGTATTGGGGGGGGGGGGGTCAGGGGGGTCCGAAAACCAGTCAGTATCTGGTGTGACCACCATTTTCCTCACACAGTGCAGCACATCTCCTTTGCATAGAGTTACATACCGTGTTTCCCCGAAAATAAGCCCGGGTCTTATATTAATTTTAGCAACAAAAGACACAGTAGGGCTTATTTTGGGGGTAGGTCTTACCATGTAATGTGATGTCTTCTCTCCCCCACTCTATTACAGTAGTATATAATGTACAATGTTTCTGTAATATAATTGTGCCAAATACCTTTGTTATATCGCCGCTCTGCGCTTCTGTGGCCCCCCCTGAAGCCCCCCCTCTTCCCCACAATTATATTACAGAAACACACACATTGTACATTATATACTACTGTAATAGATTGGATTATAGGATTTTAGAGGCTTTTTAACCACTTTAAGACAAGCCTCGTTTTGTATTTTAGGTGTTTACATGTTTAACGTGGAAACAATATGTGAAGCGCTAAAAACGTGAAAATGTGCAAAAACTGCTGTAAATATATGAATCTAAAATAGCATATCAAATTTTAAAAGTACAGAACGCAGTATAAAGGGCAATAGTGATAAATAAGGTGGTAGTGAAAACACTATGGTAATAAAGTCTCTCTTATTCAAGATGGACTACTGAAGTGGAGGTATGGAATTTTCTTTCCCAAACGTGGGTAAAACTGGTATGGAGTGGCATATAATGTACCAAAGTATAGATGCGATCCGGAGCAATTATTAATACTGGAAAGGGTACTTCTTACCAGATGAGGTGGACGCACATATCGTATGGCAGTGAGTCAGCAGCGCTTGTGTGTTATTTCTCCCTTTGGATGTTGGTTCCAGGTCCTGCGAATGCGTCTTAAGGGTAAGGACACGTGGCCTCAGGGCATCACCGGCACTTCCAGGGGTAAACACAGGTTGGATCATCCAGTAGAAGTGCACATCGGTGCAAGGTGAGAAACTTGTATCTCCAGCTCGTCCAGGATCACATGGAGTAGGACCTATTGTGAGAAAGCAAAAAATGCTCCATATGGTGCAGGTTAACCAATATAATTTATTGGATTAAAATGTCTCACAATGAAGGAGAAAATTAAAAATAGTCCAGTTAAAAGATACAGGCTAAAAACAATAATAGACAATGTGGATAATATCAGATAAAAATTCCCTACGCGTTTCGACCTAGTGGTCTTCAACATGCCCCTGTTGAAGACCACTAGGTCAAAACGCGTAGGGAATTTTTATCTGATATTATCCACATTGTCTACATTATCCACATTGTCATTGTCTGACAGGACCGTGGATCTGTGTGTTTACACACACAGATCCACGGTCCTGCTGTGTTACCGGGCAATCGCGGGTGCCCGGCAGACATCGCGGCCGCTGGGCACGCGCATCGGGTGCCCAGTGACACAGCGGGGGGCACGCGCACACTCCCTGGAGGGCCGAGAAGGGGAGGAAGTCATATGACGCCCTCCCGCCACGAGAGCTGTACCGCCTGGCCGTCAATTGACAGCCGGCGGTCGCAAGGCAGTTAATTTGCAATTTTTTTTCCAATTAATGTATATACTCGAGTATAAGCCATCCCGAATATAAGCCGAGGCACCTAATTTTAACACAAAAAAATGGAAAAACGTATTGACTCGAGTATAAGCCTAGGGTGAGAAATGAGCAGCTACTGTAATGCCACATACACACGGTCGGATTTTCAGACGGAAAATGTCCTATCGGACCATGTTGTCGGAAATTCCGACCGTGTGTGGGCTCCATCTGACTTTTTCCGACAGAATTTCCGACGGAAAAAGTTTGAGATCCTGCTCTCAAATTTTCCGACAACAAAGTCCTATCGGACTTTTTCCAATCGTGTGTAGCGAATTCCGGCGGCCAAAGTGCCACGCATGCTCAGATCACATTACAAGACCAAAGCTTTTGGGTACTAGCCTCTACATAGTCCCGTCGTACGCAACGAACGTCACCACGTTCAGGATGATTGGATTTTCCGACAACTTTGTCCGACCATGTGTATGCAACACCAGTGTCGGACAAAATCCGTCAGAAAAAATCAGACGGATTTTGTGGTCGCAATTTCCGACCGTGTGTACGAGGCATTAGTGGAAAAGAGGGTCAACAATGCCCATTTGCAGCCTCACTGTGCCCATTTGCAGCCATAGGTCCCCCAAACTTCAAACTGGGTAGTTAAGGGTTCCTAGATGCCCCTAGCTGCAGCCAAAATTTGGGGTTTCTGGACCCAAAGGATCCCGAAATAAGATTGCTGCAGATGGACACAGTTGACCGATTTGGGGCCCTGTATCTCGACGTCACGTAGCACAAAGTAGCCCAGAGATACGGGGGCCCCAAATTTGGTGCGGAAAATGTCAAGCACAGACTTTGTGGCCCCCGTATCTTGGGGCCACTTGGTGCTAGGAACCCCCAGCTTTGGATATGTTGTAGTTCTAGGTCCACTGAGTTTGCACACCAAATGGCGTTCCTAGCACCAAGTGGACCCGAGATACGGGGCCCCAAAGTGGGTCCGGAAAATGTCATTTTCTGCAGCAGAATAGTGCTTGTCTCAAGCATAAGCCGGGCATTTTCAGCACAAAAAAATGTGCTGAAAAACTCGGCTTATACTCGAGTATATACGTTACTCTTTAACTGACGCTTCTCGTCTGTATCTGCATAATTATATGCATTGCACTGCTGCCCCGTGATTGGCTCATTAGATAATTGCATGAATAAGCGGGTGTACAGATGTTCCCAATTAATAAGGTATTTATGTAAATGATGATACACCTTAGCACACCTTTACTTCCCCCATTAAAGCAGAGGAATATATAATGTTCAAAAAAAAAAAAAGTGCTGGCAGCTTTATTTAGACGGGAGAAATAGTCAGGTGATGGTAACGGCTGCACAGACCGCGGCGGGCCCTTCGCCAAAAAAAAACGCAACGTCCCCGCAATGCCGGATCCTTGTTGCTAAGGGAACGTTTTTGCAGCTTTCCGCTGGAGGTGCGACTTCTGCATAAATGGAGCGTTCTTATTTAGCGTCGATCTCGTCTTCCCTGTGAAAATAATGAATAAAAACATAAGGCAAAGAGCGCTATTAGAAGATTAAAAAAAAAGTGAGAACTGCAAGATTTTAGGTGTGTGCAAAAACGTGCCACAGATTACAGCTGGAGTTTATTCCGCTTATATTTTTGCCTTCCCTCTTCTTTTAATGTCCTAACGACGTCGTTATGTGTTCAATATTAAAAAAAAAAAGGAAGGGATTTTGGCCCTAGATCCGACTTTAAAGGCAAGGTGGCCGATAGTATAATAAAAAATATATTTTATTGATAACAATTAATGGCAAACAGAGCAAGTATCAAAAGAATAAAAAATAAATAAAAAATTTAACACACAATAGACATGTGTATGGCGTAAACAAAATGTTAACCCCATATAGACAGCAGTGAGCCCCTGTGCGTCTACGCGTTTCGTCAGGACACACTCAGGGGTTGTTGGAAGGAACAGGTCAAACTATCTATAATAAAGCATATAAATCAGACATTGTGTAATAGTAACATGTTTAGATAAGACATTTAACCGCTGTCATATTCGAGTGACATATATACAACAGGCATAACTACCTTGTCAGCATAAAAATATCCACAGATGGAAATCTCTATGTATTATTATGTTAATTGTTTTAGCTTATCATATGGTCACTAGTATTTGGAAATTATGATACCTTATCTACATGTTTATTGTCAGCATATTTTTATGCTGACAAGGTACAAAGGATTTTCGGCTCTACATGTTTCGCCATAAACATGGCTTCCTCAGGAGCTTATTGTAAATGATTTTGGAGGTCGCTCCGGTCCTCCGAGGACATAGAGCCAAGTCGGGGGCCATCATGCCCTTGCTCGACTTCCTGCCTATCCATCCGACGGATCAGGGCACCTCTCCCACCGCCTCTAAAAGTGGTCCAGTGGCGAATCGCTTTTCAAAAGAACATGCTCTCCAACAGAATGTATCAGTTTACATACTGTACACTTCAAACTCAGTCCAAAACCAATTTAGCAGAACCCATCGGAAGCTGTCACACCATGACATGCCCATGGGCCCAATTCAGCTGTGGTGGGCCCTCCCTGGTCCACAACTGCACATAACCAAAGAGGTGAGGATGTTTGTGACTTCATTGACCTAATATGTGACCACATGGTCGTATTTGGTCAATGTCACCTAGCATGGCCATGTGGCCATCCTTATAATTAGGAATGAGCTGGCTTCACTCTGAATTTAGGCAGAACCCAATTCAGCTGAACACGCGTGGAGTTGTCACATGATCACATCCCTACGGGCCCAGATAACTGTGGTAGGGCCCTCCCTGGTCCACAACTGTACATAACCAAAGAGGTTGGGATGTTTGCGACACCAATGCCATGCTAGGTGACATTGACCAATGCCTAACATGGTTACATGGTCATATTTAGTCAATGTCATTGGCCTAGAATGGCCATGTGTCCATCCTTATATTTAGGGAAGAGCTTTGTTCACTCCAAACCCAATTTGGCAGAACCCATCAGAAGCAGCCACATGATCACATCCCCTGGGGACATCCTCAGCCCACAACTGCACATAACCAAAGAGGAGGGGATGTTTGTGACACCATTGACCTAACATGGTCACATGGTCATATTTGGTCAATGTCATTAGCCTAGACTGGCCATGTGGCCATCTTTATAATTTAAAAGTGCAAAAGGCATTACAAAGTCCAACATAAGGAGACATTATTCTTCCCTACATCCCTAACTCTAACTCAAGCTAGGTGCTGCCCCAGCATACCTGCAAAGGTATAGTCCATGTAATACAGAGTCCATCAGAGGCATTCTCCAGCTGAACCCCAAGCACTGATGTGCTTCATATTTCAGTGGTAATCAGTTACATTCTCACCGGTGCTGTTCTCTGTCTCTTTATCTTACAGGCCCTGGAACTCTCGGTTTCTTCATCTCCATCCATACCCAACCAACCACGTGACCACACTGCTCCAAACCACTGTCCCTCTTTTATTTCACAGAAGAAGTGGGTCAGGAAAAAAAAACTGCCAAAACCAAAGAACCGGGAAAGGCATTAACCCTTAACCTCCCGTCCGGCACAAGACCCTACTGGCAAAATTTCAACCTGCTTACAAACTATTTATCCGCTCCCCCAGTCACCATCTGGGCACACCTCCCCAGGGATTGGCCAAGTCCTGATAAATATTCAGGCTGGTTATTTGAATTCTCCCTGTACCCTAGAAACCTCTTTTATGGAGCAGGGGGAAGCAATCAAACTCCCATCCTGTAAAGCATTGAACAGACCAAAGCAAAAGAACACTGCTCCCTTGACTACAGAAGAAGCCAAAAACGAAATGTGGAGGAAGTGATTTAGATAACATGTGAACCCCGCTTCCCTGTCCTTTTTCCTTTATTTTTGGAGCACTCCTTTAGGAAGTACTATACTCCATAGTTTAGCTGCTGTTGCCATCCCAGGAAGGAAGAGGGAGGGGTGCTACCAGCTCTCTGCCTGACACCATTATTGTTTCTTTGATTCCAACATGTATCCTGTAATTGCTCTTGAAATTCCAACATGTAAAACACACCATTCTGGTCACCCTCCCCCGTCTGCACGATCGTCATTGTCTGCTCTCCTGACGGTCAGGACTCAGTAATTGAGACATTTGCTGCAACTTCAGTCGGGATTATTCTGAGTCTGGGAAACCTTTAAAAAGTGTTAAAGCAAATGACAGTTGTGTGTGTTTTCATTACTGTTCACTGTTCACTTCTTCAGGCAATTACTGAACTGATCAATTATTCCTTGCCGGAGAAGAAAGGAACAGCTTAAATGCCAGCGAGTAAATCTGTTAAGTTCTCGCCCGCATACATTAAACACTTCTCAGTCCTGTCTGTCTGAAAAAGTGCTCATCACCCTCACATGTGTCTGTAATGAAGAGGAGATACCACTGACTCTGTATTTTAGTGGTCGGACTCGGGGGCAATGGTGCAGGACTGTTAATAATGGATGATTGGGGCAATGGTGGAGGATTCTTCACCATGGTTGATTGTGGTAATGGTGGAGGAATCTTGTCTATGGTCTATTGCGACAATAGTGGAGGATTCTTGACATTGGTTGAATGTGGCCATGGTGGAGGATTCTTGTCTATGGTCTATTGCGACAATAGTGGAGGATTCTTGACATTGGTTGAATGTGGCAATGGTGGAGGATTCTTGACCATGGTTGATTGCGGCAATGGTGGAGGATTCTTGACCAGGGTTGATTGCGGCAATGGTGGACGATTCTTGCTTCTGGTTGATTGTGGAAATAGTGGAAGTGTCACATACCAGGTGGGAGGCCGATATGGGTGGGAGGCCGATATGGGTGGGAGGGCTCGCCTTGCTGCTAAGTGCCCTGGAAGTGGGACAGGGAGAGCAGTGCCCAAAGAAGCACGGTTTGCCAGGTATGGTTGTTTGGAGATCTGGTCACCGAAGGGTAACTGGAACAATTAAGGTGGATAGTAGAGCAGATGTGCTTGACAGGTATCAGATTCAGATGGACTTGGAGCAAACCGGAGACAGAACCAGGAGCCAGGTCAGGGGTCATACACGGTAAGATCAGTTCAGGTATCAAGACTGGAGCAAGTCAAGGTCATGCACAGTGAGGCAGACAGGAGCAAAGTCAGTAGCACAAGCCAAGGTCAAACCCGGGAGATCAGTATCATAGGTCAGAGCAAGCCAAGTCGGTAACGGGGAATCAAGAGTCAGGAACACAGGAGCACAGAAGCACAGGGGAGCTGACGATAATCCAGCACAGCACAGGTCTAAACAGCAGGTTTATATTGGCCAGGTCATGTTGTGCACATGCCATTGCGCCTGTGCGCTCCCGTTCGTGCCGTCGCGCATCTGCGTGCGCTCCCGTTTGTGCTATCGTGCATCTGCATGTGCCAATGAGCCCGAGAGTGCGCCTGATGCGGCCATGATGGCCAATGGCAAGGTTGCCAGTTCTTTGACCATTTCCCTGACAGGAGGATTCTTGTCTATGGTTGATTGTGACAATGGTGGAGGATTCTTGCTTCTTGTTGATTGTGGAAATAGTGGAGGATTCTTGTCTGTGGTTGATTGTGACAATGGTGGAGGATTCTTGCTTCTAGTTGATTTTGGCAATAGTGGAGGATTCTTGCATATGGGTGGATGTGGCAATGGTGGAGAATTGTTGACCATGGATGATTGTGGCAATGGTGGAGGAATCTTGTCTATGGTTAATTGTGGCATTGGTGGAGGATTATTGCTTCTTGTTGATTGTGGAAATAGTGGAGGATTCTTGTCTGTGGTTGATTGTGACAATGGTGGAGGATTCTTGCTTCTAGTTGATTTTGGCAATAGTGGAGGATTCTTGCATATGGGTCGATGTGGCAATGGTGGAGAATTGTTGACCATGAATGATTGTGGCAATGGTGGAGAATTCTTGACCATGGTTGATTGTGGCAATGGTGGAGGAATCTTGTCTATGGTTAATTGTGGCATTGGTGGAGAATTATTGATTAGGGTTGATTGTGGCAATAGTGGAGGATTCTTGTCTGTGGTTGATTGTGACAATGGTGGAGGATTCTTGCTTCTAGTTGATTTTGGCAATAGTGGAGGATTCTTGCATATGGGTGGATGTGGCAATGGTGGAGAATTGTTGACCATGGATGATTGTGGCAATGGTGGAGAGTTCTTGACCATGGTTGATTGTGGCAATGGTGGAGGAATCTTGTCTATGGTTAATTGTGGCATTGGTGGAGAATTCTTGATTAGGGTTGATTGTGGCAATAGTGGCGGAGGTTTGGGAAGGTTTGCTGGCATTCAAGAACTAATTACCCTGGTAGACAAGTGGTGGTCCTACCTTGGACAACAATGATCTGCAGCTTTGCCGGACTCCCATGCAGTGGCAAGGGAAGTTTTGCTGGCATTTACAAACCGATTGCCCCCATTGATAAATGGTGGTCCTACCTTGGGCAACATTGACCTTTGCTTTTGCTGGAACTTCCATATAGTGAAAGGGATGGTTTGCTGGCGTTCACAAACCAATTGCCCCAGTAAGCAAGTGGTGGTCCTACCTTTGGCAGCAATGAGCTATGGATTTGGTAGGTCTCAAATATATAGCTTAAGGTAATGTTTTCTGGCATTCAAGAACCAATTGCTCCGGTGAACAAGTGGTGGTCTTATCTTGGGTACTAATGATTTGGGGTTTTGCTGGGACTCCTATGTAACAGTAAGGGAAGGATGGCTGGTGTTCAAGAACCAATTGCCTCAGTAAACAAGTGGCGGTCCAACTTTGGGCACCAATGATTTGCAGCTTTCCTGGGACTCATACGTAGCAGTAAGGGAAGGTTTGCAAGTGTTCAAGAACCAATTCCCCCAGTAAACCAATAGTGGTCCTGCCTTGGGCAACAATATCATGTGGCTTTGCTGGACTGTAGCGGTAAGGGAAGGTTTGCTGGCATTCAATAACTAACTGCCCTGGTAGACAAGTGGTGGTCCTACCTTAGGCAACAATGCCTGCAACATTGCTGGGCTCCTATGTAATGGTAAAGGAACTTTTTCTTACACTCAAGAACCAATTGTTCCAATAAAAAAATGGTGGTCCAACCTCGGGCAACAATACCCTGTGGCTTTGCTGGACTCCCATGAGAATGTAAGAGAATGTTTTCTGGCGTTTATGAACCAATTGCCCTGGTAAACAAGTGGTGGTCCTACCTTTGGCAACCAAATGACCTGTGGACTCCCACGTGTCGGTAAGGGAAGGTTTGCTAGAATTCAAGAACCAGCAAACACCTCAGTAGGACCCCCCTTCTTCTGGTGACGACAGTTGTGAGAGTTGTCCGCCAAAGGGAATGTTGACACTAAATAAATTATTAAAATAGTGAAAAAAAAAAGAAAATTATTAAAGATATAAATAAATAAAAAGTAAAAAATAAAATGAATAATAATAATAATAATAATAATAATAATAATAATAATAATAATAGTAATAATAATAATAATAGTAATAATAATAATATTTATATAATTATTAAATACATGTAAAAAATAAAATAAAAATACATACATACTTTAAATAAACATAATAAAAAAAATAAAAAAAAAGGAAAAATAGTACAATGAGATTTCCCATTTACGTGTTCATTGCTGACCATCACATTCTAAGTGGACTTAATTCTGATCCTTTAATTCTGGTAAAAACAGGGTTGAGTGAATAAGATAAATGCTGCCTTTTGTTTGTTTTTTTCTTAATGGCAGCTTTACTGCTCTCAAAAATCATTAACGAATTTCTTTTCTCTATCCTGAAAAGACAAAAAAAAAAAAGAAAAAAAAGAAAAACCCCAAAGATTTCTTCTGTCTATACAAAGCGAGAGACAATCACGTCAATAAAAGCGATTGCCGCCATACGATGAAGAATTCTATTTAATTTGACAATTCCGTGTTCAGCTATGTTATAGGATGTATAATGCGACGACAAGATGACATAATGAGAGGCTCTCGAACACGTAACTTTCTTTGTTGTATAGGTATACAAATGTAAATTTATACAAACACCAGTTTTCAAACAGAAGTGATTTAGCATTTGCCAACATTATCAATCAAGGAAATAACTTTGGAAAATTGTTGTGCATATAATAGGTGAAGGGAGGGGAAAAAAAAAAAACACATTTAACAGAGCGGGAGGCTGCAATCATTCTCAGCCAGTTTGATGGAAAAATACTGCCCCCTACAGGCCGTCCGGAGATGTGTCTTCAGCCTGCAAACCTCCCCAAAAAAGGAAGATGATGGTGTTTTCTGTAGCAATTTGTAATTGTTTAACATTTATTTACATGTTAATTTGTTTATCCAGAGAGAGGAAGTTTATGAACATAATAACCAAAATATTTAGCGCGATGGTAAAATGTGCTGCTTTTCGCTCTGCATGATGTCGCTTTGCGGCAGCGAGGGTGAGGAGGAATTAAGCTGTCACATGTTTACACGTACAGACTCTGTTTTGTCATAGAAAATAAATATTGCTTGAGTTTTGTCTGCACTGTTTAGCACTTTTTTCAAATCCATTCCTAATCATCGGGGGATGGAAGGAACATTAAGGACCAGATCGTCGTTTCACTTCTTAGACTTTTTCTAAATATATTTTTCATCGTCACCGTCGTCATCATCATCATTATCTTCATCATCACCATCATTGTCATCTTCATTGTCATTGTTGTCATCATCATTGTTGTCACCATCATTTGTCATCATCATCATCACTATCATCCTTATAATCATCAATGTTGTCATCATTATCGTCATCCTCATCATTTATCATCATCAACATCATCATCATTGTTGTCATTATCATCATCATCATTATCACCACTATCATCGTCATCATCATCATAATCATCAATGTTGTCATCATTATCATCAGTCGTCATCAACATTATCATCATCATCGTCATTGTCGTCACCCTCCTTCATCATCAACATCATAGTCGTCATCATCGGCATCATTGTCATCATCATCATTGTTGTCAACATCATTGGCATCATCTTGATCGTTGTCATCTTTGTCATCATCGTTATCGTTGTCATCATCATCATTGTCATCATCACCATCATCGTTATCATCATCATAATCATCATCGTCGCCATCATTGACAGCACCATCATCATTGTTATCCCCATCGTCATCATCAGCATTGCCATTGTCATAATATTCATCATCATCATTGTTATCATCATTGTCATCATCATCATTGTCATCATCATCATCACCGTCACCGTCATCATCCTAATCATCATTGTCATCATCATTGTCATCATCACCATCACCGTCATCATCATAATCATCATTGTCATCATCATCATCATTGTCATCATCATAATCATCATTGTCATCATCACCGTCATCATCCTAATCATCATTGTCATTATCATCATCATTGTCATCATCACGTCACCGTCATCATCCTAATCATCATTGTCATCATCATCATCATTGTCATCATTGTCATCATTATCATCATCCTCATCAATGTCATCAGCATTATCATTATCATCATCATCGTCGTCATTGTCATCACCATCTTCATCATCATCATCATCATTGTTGTCATCATCTTTGTCATCGTCATTATCATCTTCATCATCATCATCGTAATCATCATCATCATTGTCAGCACCATCATCATTGTTATCCTCATCGTCATCGTCAGCATTGCCATTGTCATAATATTCATCATCATTGTTATCATCATTGTCATCACACACAAACTGCTCCTTACATTGGTGATCAGTGGGAAGAATGTTCCTTACATTGGTGATCAGTGAGAAGAATGTTCCTTACATTGGTGATCAGTGGGAAGAATGCTCCTTACATTGGTGATCAGTGGGAAGAATGTTCCTTACACTGGTGATCAGTGAGAAGAATGTTCCTTACATTGGAGGTCAGTGGGAAGAATGTTCCTTACAGTGATCAGTGGGAAGAATGTTCCTTACATTGGTGATCAGTGAGAAGAATGTTCCTTACATTGGTGATCAGTGAGAAGAATGTTCCTTACATTGGTGATCAGTGAGAAGAATGTTCCTTACATTGGTGATCAGTGGGAAGAATGTTCCTTACATTGGTGGTCAGTGAGAAGACTGTTCCTTACGTTGGTGATCAGTGAGAAGAATGTTCCTTACGTTGGTGATCAGTGAGAAGAATGTTCCTTACGTTGGTGATCAGTGAGAAGAATGTTCCTTACATTGGTGATCAGTGAGAAGAATGTTCCTTACATTGGTGATCAGTGGGAAGAATGTTCCTTGCATTGGTGATCAGTGGGAAGAATGCTCCTTACATTGGTGATCAGTGAGAAGAATGTTCCTTACATTGGTGATCAGTAGGAAGAATGTCCCTTACATTGGTGATCAGTGAGAAGAATGCTCCTTACATTGGTGATCAGTGAGAAGAATGTTCCTTACATTGGTGATCAGTGAGAAGAATGTTCCTTACATTGGTGATCAGTGAGAAGAATGTTCCTTACATTGGTGATCAGTGGGAAGAATGTTCCTTACATTGGTGATCAGTGAGAAGAATGTTCCTTTCATTGATGATCAGTGGGAAGAATGTTCCTTACATTGGTGATCAGTGAGAAGAATGTCCCTTACATTGGTGATCAGTGAGAAGAATGTTCCTTACATTGGTGATCAGTGGGAAGAATGTTCCTTGCATTGGTGATCAGTGGGAAGAATGTTCCTTACATTGGTGATCAGTGAGAAGAATGTTCCTTACATTGGTGATCAGTGAGAAGAATGTTCCTTACATTGGTGATCAGTGGGAAGAATGCTTCCTTACATTGGTGATCAGTGAGAAGAATGTTCCTTACATTGGTGATCAGTGAGAAGAATGCTCCTTACATTGGTGATCAGTGGGAAGAATGTTCCTTACATTGGTGATCAGAGAGAAGAATGTCCCTTACATTGGTGAGTGGGAAGAATGTTCCTTACATTGGTGATCAGTGAGAAGAATGTTCCTTACATTGGTGATCAGTGGGAAGAATGTTCCTTTCATTGGTGGGAAGAATGTTCCTTACATTGGTGATCAGTGAGAAGAATGTTCCTTACATTGGTGATCAGTGAGAAGAATGTTCCTTACATTGGTGATCAGTGAGAAGAATGCTCCTTACATTGGTGGTCAGTGGGAAGAATGATCCTTACATTGGTGATCAGTGGGTAGAATGCTCCTTACATCGGTGATCAGTTCAAGGAATGCCCTACTTACAGAGAACAAAATATATCATTGGTGTGATGTAGCTGCTCTGCCAAGTTGCTTAGGACCCAGAATTACGGAAGAACCATCAACCACAGCTCTAGATTCACCCCTCTATTTGTATTGGTGGCCACTGATACAGAAAGTAACAGACAAATCCAAAATGTTAGAGTTGTTCCAATAGAACAGCGATAGAGGAAACATCTTCCAGTTGGGGCACTTGTTCTGGTAACAACCAGACTAGAAATCCCCTTCACTTTGGTGAGAACATCTCACCAGCTGGATCATCTAAACATTTGGGTCAACTAATCAGTTTGGTCACCTCACCAGCTTGGTAATCTCACCAGCTGGGTCACTTTATCAACTGGGTCATCCCACCATCTGGGTCACTTCAAACTGTTGTGTCACCTCACCAACTGTGCTATCACCCCAGTTGGGTCACCTCACCAGTTGGGTCATCTTACCAGTTGGGTCATCTTACCAGTTGGGTAACCTCACCAACTGGGTCAACTCACCACTTGGATAATTTCAGTAGTTGGTTTACCTCACCAGCTGGGTCATCGCATCTGTTGGGTCATCTCATTAGTTTGGTCACCTCACCAGCTGGGTCACCTTGCCAGTTGGGTCACCTCACCACCTAGGTCATCTCACCAGTTGGGTCATCTTACCAGTTGGGTCCTCACAGCAACTAGGTCAGCTCACGAGTTGAGTCACCTCACCAGTTGGGTCACCTTGCCAGTCGGGTCACCTCACCACCTAGGTCATCTCACCAGTTGGGTCATCTTACCAGTTGGGTCCTCGCAGCAACTGGGTCACCTCACGAGTTGAGTCACCTCACCAGTTGGGTCATCTCACCATCTGGGTCCTCTCACCAGTTGGGTCAAATCGCCAGTTGGGTCACCTTACCAGCTGGATCACCTCACCAGTTGGTTCACCTCACCAGCTGGGTCATCTCACCAGTTGGGTCATCTTGCTAGTTGGTTCACCTAACCAGCTGTGTCACCTCGCCAGTTGGATCACCCCACCAGCTGGGTCATCTTACCAGTTGGGTTCCTCGCAGCAGCTGGGTCACCCCACCAGTTGAGTCACCTCACTAGTTGGGTCCTCTCCCCTGTTGGGTCACATCGCCAGTTGGGTCACCTCGCCAGCTGGGTCACCTCACCAGTTGGGTCAATTCACCACCTAGCACAAATGTCCTCCCGCTCTCTCCAATACTACAGATATGTTTCGGCTTTAAACACACTCTAAGGAAAAAACTAAATGGTGATAAACTATCTAATCTCGAAGTTGCACCAAGAATCTTAGTACCTTTTGCTTTCTGAAAGACAAAACCTTTTGCTGGCGGTTCCCGGTCGCACAGGAAGGAGCGAAGACCCAAACCAGGTAATTTTCTGAGCTTTTATTGTAAAAGTCTTTTCTTTCAGCCGGATCAATGAACATTCATCCTCGCTGAAGAGAAAAATAAGAAGCGCTCAGCAGTTTTGGACATTGACACGCATGTCAGAGAGCCAGGTGTGAATTCCGTGTCAGCTTGGCGTGACCTTGGCCGCGTCCCCTTCCATCCTTCTGTCCCAGGAAACAAATACCGAGCTCTAGGCATGAATGGGCAGCAATATTGCTGCTGACAAATGATCCCGCCGATGTATAAGCTCAAAGAATGTCACTCGGGAAGCCAGCAGAAAATTTGTGGCCGTAAACACTTTCCACTTTAAAAAGAAATGTTGCACGTAGATGGCTTTAATGGTTGCAAGGAAATATTGATGTTTCACGCTGAAACTTTCCATCGCAGAGGGTTATAACGTAAATGCGTTCGTATATGTTATGGTATGCATTAACATGTGTTGTGCTGAAGTAGTCCATTAATTATGAATGGGCTATCAACGCACCAGGGGCGGACTAACAACTCATGGGGCCCCCGGGCAATAGGGAATTATGGGGCCCCCGGGCAATAGGAGAAGATTATGGGGCCCCCGGGCAATAGGAATTATGGGGCCCCCGGGCAATAGGAGATTATGGGGCCCCCGGGCAATAGGAATTATGGGGCCCCCGGGCAATAGGAGAAGATTATGGGGCCCCCGGGCAATAGGACATTATGGGGCCCCCAGGCAATAGGAGATTATGGAGCCCCCAGGCAATAGATTATGGGGCCACACAGTATGGGCTATCAACGCACCAGGGGCGGACTGACAACTCATAGGGCCCCCGGGCAGTAGGAATTATGGGGCCCCCGGGCAATAGGAGAAGATTATGGGGCCCCCGGGCAATAGGAATTATGGGGCCCCCGGGCAATAGGAGAAGATTCTGGGGCCCCCGGGCAATAGGAATTATGGGGCCCCCAGGCAATAGGAGATTATGGGGCCCCCAGGCAATAGATTATGGGGCCACACAGTATACACACACACATACAGTATACACACACAGACACACAATATACACACACACAGTATACACACACAGAATACACATATACACACACTGAAAAGGTACTGGAGAGGCGGGGCAGCTATAATCTTGGGATTTAAAAAAAAAACACAGATTTTTACATACTGTCCCTGGTTTTATCAGGGCCCCTTAGTGGCATGGGGCCCTCGGGCAGTGCCCGAGTGCCCAAATGGTCAGTCCGCCCCTGCAACGCCCCACAATGGATGAAAAAATGGACACGATACGATCTACTAAGCTCTGGAGCAACTGCTCTTACAAAGTGCACCGTCTATTTGCCTTTAGTAAATCGATCCCGCTGTGGTCATTTTAGTGCATGTTGCCACAACGCATTAGTGTGAATGGGCCTGAAGCAGGGTCACCTCAACAATTGGGTCACCTCACCACATAGGTCATCTCACTAGCTGGGTCATCTTGCCAGTTGGGTCCTTGCAACAGCTGGGTTACCTCACCAGTTGGGTCACCTCACCAGAGTTCCATGAAGGGAAGACACAGGAATGTAAGGGGGATGTTTTCAAAGGTGCCAATAGAAGTAATCAAAAAGATACAAATATTTAAAAAATATATATTTTTATTAATCCATAGAAAACACTATGTAAAAGCATTCTGAAAACACGTGTACAGTGCTGCCAAATATGTCATACAATCCACAGAACCCAAAGAGGTGATGGGAGCAACACATTTCACCCTAATGAGGGCTTCTTCAGGACCACTTGAGGTTCATATAATGAATTTAACTAATGAACAAACAATGTATAATTAATACACAAAAAATATTCAGTATACATCAAAGGCAGAAATAAAGAAAACAATAAATAACAACATCATCATCAAAAAAAAAAAAAAAATAGGAAACAAAAACACCAACATACAGGTATAAATAGAGGGACAAAAAAGGGGGGGATTAAGAAATGGGGAGTAGAGAAGGGGGATGACTCTGAAGATGGCCGAGTGGGTGAACAGACTGGGGGGAAAGAAGCAAAAGTATATGAACCCATAGGCCCCCTGGGCTCATATACTTGTCTCTTTCCCCCCAGTCTGTTCATCCACTCAGCCATCTTCAGAGTCATCCCCCTTCCCCTTCTCTACTCCCAGTTCCTTCATTGTTTCCCCCATCCTTTTTTTTGTTGGTCCCTCCCTTTTTTGCCTGTATGTGGGTGTTTTTGTTTCCATTATTTTTTTATTTATTTTTTGATGATGTTGTTATTTCTTGTTTTCTTTATTTCTGCCTGTATACTGAATATTTTTTGTGTATTAATTATACATTTTTTGTTCATTAGTCAAATTCATTATAAGAACCTCAAGTGGATCCTGAAGAAGTCCTCATTAGGGTGAAACGCGTTGATCCCATCACCTCTTTGGGTTCTGTGGATTGTATGACATATTTTGCAGCACTGTACTGTGTTTTTAGAATGCTTTTACATAATGTTTTCTATGGATTCAATTTATTTATTTTTAATATTTGTATCTTTTTGATTATTTCTATTGGCACCTTTGGAAAAATCCACCTACATTCATGTGTCTCCCTATTTGGGGAAACTAAGGGATACTCTATATGTTTAAATTACACTGATAATTAGGGCACTGATCATCAGTGCAGCCCCATCAGTGCCGATTTGTGTCCATCAGTGCTGCCTATCAGTGCCATATATCAGTGTCATTTATCAGTACCCAGTGTTGTATATCAGTGCCTCCTCATCAGTGCTGCCTATGAGTGCTCATTAGTGTGACATATCAGTGCTCCCTCATCAGTGACCATCAATGCCCATCAGTGCCACCTCATCAGTGCCAATCAGTGCATCCTGTCATTGCTGATTAGTGCAGCCTATTAGTGTCCATCAGTGTTGCCTTATCAGTGCCACCTCATCGGTGCCCATCAGTGCAGCCTCATCAGCGCACATCAGTGAAGGAGAAAAATTACTTAGTTGCAAAATTTTATAACAAACTAAGTATAACTTTTTTTTTTTTTTCAGAATTTTCAGTATTTTTTTCCTTTGTTTAGCAAACAATAAAACCCCAGTGGTGATTAAATATTGCCAAAAGAAAGCTCTATTTGTCTAAAAAAAATGATAAAAAAATGTCATATGGGTACAGCATTGTATCACCGCGCAATTGTAATTCAAAGTGCGACAGCGCTGAAGGAGGGGGGTAAAGGGCCCGGTATTGAAGTGATGAAACGCTCCTCGTTTCATCTCCATCATTCTGGTAGATGGCCGCAAATTTTTATCAAGAATGTCTTTGTACATTTTTCCATTCATCCTTCCTTCAATCATATGAAATTTGCCAGTTACCGTATGCTAAAAAACAGCCCCGCCCCCACCATGATGTTCCCACCTCCAAACCTCACCTGACCTGTCCCGACCTGTCCCACCTCCTAACCTGTTGGTATGGGGGGTGTTTTTTGGGGTGATGTGCCATGTGACCTCCAAAGATGGTGTGTATTATGGCATTCAAAGTATTCAATGTTGGTCTCATCTGACCAGACGATATTCTCCCGATATTTCACAGGCTTGTCTAAATGTTGTGCAGCCAACTTTAAACGAGCTTCAACGTGCTTTTCCTTCAGCAATGGAGTCTTGCGTGGTGAGCGTCCATACAGGCCTTGCCGGGGGAGTGCATTACTTATTGTGTACCTGCTAATTCCAGGTCTTTATGAAGCTCTCCACGAGTGATCCTTGGCTCTTGGACAACTCTTCTGATAACTCTTCTCACTCCTCTGTCAGAAATCTTGGGAGGAGCACCTGGCCGTGTCCGGTTTATGCTGAAATGATGTTCTTCCCACTTCCAGGATTATGGCCCCAACAGTGCTCACTGGAACATTCAGAAGTTTAGAAATCCTTCTGTAACGAATGCCATTAGTATGTTTTTCAACAATACGGTTGCAAAGGTCTTGAGGGAGCTCTTTGCTTTTTGCCCATCATGAGATGTTTCTTGTGTGACACCTTGGTAATGAGACACCTTTTTATAGGCCATCAGATTGAACCAGCTTATATTAATTTGCACTGACAAGGGGTAGGATTGCTTTATAATTACTGATAGATTTCAGATGGTGTCTTGGCTTTCCATGCCTTTTATCACCTCCCTTTCTTCATGTGTTCAAAACGTTTTCTCTGTGTCATTCCATTTAATTAAATTTTGAACGTATTTGTTTTGGTGTCTTTGTATGTATGGATTGCATTGGGTTGTTACCAACATGGTGAAAATTTCATGTCAATATCACCTTTACCAATATATCTACCTAGAAAAATGGTGACGTGTTCAATACTTATTTTACCCGCTGTATTTTCATTCATAGCTCCTCTTTACTTCTGTCCTTCTTTTTTTTCAAATCTTTTATTTATTTCACAAGACAAGAAAACACAAAGATACATCTTCCTCAGGTATATAAATTGGAAATCATATTAACAAAACTTCACATGAAATCATAAAATAATGAGAAAATTTGAGGCAGGAAGGTATTGGGATGCAACTCGAGGAAATCGACCGCAAGGTACAGGAAAGTAAGAGTATTAGTTGATCGTTGGAATCAGTAGAGAAGAATACTATGTTATACATATGGGTTGGATGAACGATAGGAATCTACTTCTGTCCTTCAACCAGCATTGGATGAACGATAGGAATCTACTTCTGTCCTTCAACCAGCATATGCTGCTCATGTATTCTCTCTTCTGTCTTATATCCTAAAAAAAAAGACTAGCGACGGAATGTACAGCTACGAATACATGTTGGCTCTGCTAAGATTGATTACTGAGCAGCTGTGATGTTTTTTTGTCAAAGTTCTTCTATGGACAGACAAGCCAATAAGTAGCCTTGTGGATTAGACATTTGAATGTCATATAACAGCTCTGGGATCCAGGCTAAACGGGGGACAATAATCAATCTGACGGGCGGCGGTCAGCAGCAGCTACCTAGGAAATCTAACAGAAACTTTTGCACAGTTTATCTCTAGATCCTGGCACCCAGGGCATGTGCCCCAGGTCTTCTACTGGGTGCCCCAAGTCTCCTTTTGTGTTTCATTTATGGAAATGATGCATTTTATGTGTTATACAGTTTTGAAACATTGTATATTTTATCTACTTTTTAATCCATATATTATTTAATTTTCATTTTATTTATTTGTCATTATTTTTTTATTTGTATTTATTGATTAATTCATTTGTTGTTATTTTTTTTTATTATTATTTATGGCACCCAGGGCATGTGCCCCCGATCTTCCACTGGGTACAGCATGTTTATTTTGAGATATGGAAATTATGCATTTTATGTGTTATAAAGTTTTGAAACATTGTACATTTTATCTACTTTTTAGTCCATCTATTGTCTATTTTTTATTTATTTATGTATTATTCATGTTGTTGTTTTTATTATTTATTTTTTTTTTATTTTTTTTATTTGTTTATTTTCTCCAATTTGGTCCAAAATAGTAGTCTAGAAACTCACTAGAAATGCCTTGGAGGTTTTAAAATATACCCTTTGTGGGTTGCACAGTATGTCCCACAGGAATAGTACAGAATGCCACTTGTGATTTACACAGTATGTCTTTTGTGAACTGTATAGTGTGCCCCTTGTGCGTTGTACTATATGCCCCTTGGACGTTGTACAGAATTTACCCTGTGACTTGAACAGTAGTATGTTTCTTGAGAATTGTACAGTAGGGTCATGTGGCTCTTTAGCATGCCCCTTGGGGGTTGCACAGAATACCCCTTAAGGATGAACAGTATGCCCATTAGAGCTTCACAGTAATTCCCATATGGGTTGTATAATATGTCTGTAATGGAACGCCCCACACTCCGCTGGAGTGATTCCATCATATACCGATTCTTCCAGTCTGAATATAGATATTAGATATTATAGCCGCATATTACAAACAAGAACTAGGCAGGACTTGTTTGGCTGCAAAGCTGGAACACAAACTATTTATTTGAACAAAGGCACACAGATCAGGACCGTTTTTAAGGCAGGGCAAAAGGGGCAGCTGCCCTGGGCCCTGTCATTGTTGTGGGGCCCAAAGCAGCTCTTTCATACGTGCCAACTATCCTGGTTTAAATTACCTCACCCCTTGAGGTTTTATTCCTGTGCTGTGTCCCAATATCTCAGTTTGAAGTGCTGCTACTAATGCTGCCCAGCTCTGCCCTGTTGTTGTGTACAGAAGACTCAACTGCAGACCCTGTGTTTACATGTAAATTATCAGCATTCATATGTAAATAGTGGCAGCATTTATATGTAAATAGCGGCGGCCGGGGACATTGATATGTATATCGTGCCCCCCTGAGGTCATATCCACAGTAATCTCTAGCAACCAATCAACAAGCATAAATCATGTGCTGTAACCTCTAGCAACTAGCCAGTGAGCCGTAATGTGTGCTGTAACCTCTAGCAACCAGTCAGTAAGCGGTAATGATACACTGTAACCTCTGGCAACCAGTCAGTGAGTGGTAATGATACACTGTAACCTCTGGCAACCGATCACAATCGCTGCCTGATCTGATTCAGTAAACTGATTTTGAGTCTAGCTGCTATCTATTGTATGTCTCAGAGACTGTGGAGAGCAAAACTGCATGGGGGGGGGGGGGAAGTTTTTCCCAGGGTCCAATCAATATTAAAGACAGCCCTGACACAGATATACCCTCAAAGGACTATTCCCCCTCCTTTGCATAATTACACAGGGTGGGGTAGACTTTACCTCCACCAGTAGCATGACACAGGTGTATTCAAACTTCTCATCAGTAGACTGTCCTATCAGCAGGGAATGCTGTGGAGGAATCCCCCCTCCCTCCTTACAGCTAATCCCCATATATATCCCATAATAGGTCCCAAGGCAGACACGAACAATAGAACAATGGGTTACAGCCATGCCTCAAACGATCTAGAAGAGTCTACAACAGTATGTGAGGCAATATGCAATAATATATATATATATATACATATACATACATACACGTACAATATTTCAGTGTGGTTGTACAGTGAGTCTGATTATTGCAGCTCAGACTGGGGTTCTCGGTCACCCTGTGCCCATAATAGACACAGGGTAACTTGCACATAGGAGGGCCCAGGGGAGCTGGACAAGGAATTTCCAGAGCTCTCCAAGGTAAGGGTTCCACAAGCCCCCATGCCCACAGTGATTCCCGTCACAATGTCCCTTGTCTTTTTACCATTTGACCCTTAGGTGTTGTACAATATGCCATATGTACAATAGTGGGGTTGTTCACTATTCCCCTTGTGGATTGAGCAGTATGCTCCTTGAAGGTTGTACAACATGCCCTTTGTGGGTTCTACAGTATTCTCCTTGGAGATTTACAGTATGTGGATTGTGCAGTAAGCTTCTTGTGAGTTGTGCAGTATGCCTCTTGTGGATTTCACAGTTTTCCCCCTGGGGGTCGCACAGTTTGCCATTTGTAGTTTTGCCTTCAGTTCTACTTTAAGACCTTCCTTATGTTGGTTTTGGTAGGGTACAGTGGGGCGTTGTGGTTCTATGGTATGCTAATTGGGGTTGCACAGAATGCTATAAGTGGGTTATACAGAATGCCCCTTGAGGCTGTACAGTATGCTTGCACAGTAATCCCCCTCATATTGTATAGTATGCCCCTTTGTTTACCATATGCCCCTTAGGCGTTGTACAGTGTG
Organism: Lithobates sylvaticus; assembly: GCA_028564925.1. Taxonomy (NCBI): domain Eukaryota; kingdom Metazoa; phylum Chordata; class Amphibia; order Anura; family Ranidae; genus Lithobates; species Lithobates sylvaticus. The sequence goes on along the minus strand of CM053033.1, from coordinate 236,121,938 downwards.
ACGGAACGCTTGGCGCCCAGCTTGCATGCTTCTGCCAAGCAGTGCCTCCTGCCCTCCGAAACGTTCCAGCAGACCGAGAGCTAATTCCAGCCCTTTACCCCAAGCATCATACACAGACAAGATATTGGGATAAGAACCAAAGGAAAGACTCTTTATTAAAACTCAGACACATACGTTATATTCCACAGGAAGACATTCCCCTCTTGAGGATATTGGCATGACAATGCAATCTTCAAACACCAATCCAATTAACAGCTAACAATTAACAGTGATCCTAATTAAACAGTAAGATAATCAACAACCATATAAGATCCCACAATAGTTTGGTAACAAGGTGAGGTGCTAGCTAAGAGGGTACCACATCCAATGTAAACTGTTATGCCGTCTACTTTTCGACGGACTGAATTCCATCTGACTTTTCGGCGGACTTCCAACGGACTTTCGATGGACTTCCGTCGAATCGGACTTGTCTACACACAATCACACCAAAGTCCGACGGATTCGACCGTGATGACGTACGACTGGAATAGAATAAGGAATTTCATAGCCAATAGCTGCCCTAGCATCGGTTTTCATCCGTCGGACTAGCATACGGACGAACTGATTTTTCGACCGGACTCGAGTCCGTCGGAAAGATTTGAAACATGTTCTAAATCTAAAGTCCGTCTGATTTTTCGACAGCAAAGGTCCGATGAAGCCCACACACGGTCGAATTGTCCGAAGGATTCGTTCCGTCGGACCATTGCTGTCGAAAAGTCCGGCCGTGTGTACACGGCATTAGAAAATAGTTTTGGACATTTGAGCGGACTTTACCGGCACCAGAAAGGAACACTATATCATTGTACAAAAAAGATTGTTTATTAGATGTTACAAAATCAATAAAAGTGTACATGTAAAAATAAGAGAATTTAGAGCTCTCATTTATAAACCCCAGGTATAAAAATATATATTCCCTATACTGCCAAGTCAAACAAGGTCGTTTTGCTTTCGCTTCTTCATGACATATTTCCATTGACTGCAAGCAAAGAGATTCTGCATGGGAAATAGAACAGTATAAAAAACGTAATCAAAAATATGACAAATGCAGACAAATCACATATGATAATATAAACCCCGTAGATAGTATGGAGGCAGAGTATATGGGGTACTTACACAAGTCCAACCTGTGTGTGTGATTATATGTCAGTATTACATTGTATATCCCTGTATGTTGCAGTCGTTCAGGTGCTTATCTAATAGTTTCTTGAAACTATCAATGCTCCCCGCTGAGACCACCGCATGTGGAAGGGAAACCCACATCCTTGCCACTCTTATGCCCCGTACACACGGTCGGAAATTCTAACCACAAAATCCATCAGATTTTTTCCGACGGATTTTGTCCGACACTGGTGTTGCATACACACGGTCGGACAAAGTTGTCGGAAAATCCGATCATCCTGAACGTGGTGATGTTCGTTGCGTACGACGGGACTACGTAGAGGCTAGTAGCCAATAGCTTTGGTCTTGCAATGTGATCTGAGCATGCGTGGCACTTTGTCCGTCGGAATTCGCTACACACGATCGGAAAAAGTCCGATAGGACTTTGTTGTCAGAAAATTTGAGAGCAGGAGATAAAACTTTGTCGGAAAAAGTCAGATGGAGCCCACACACGGTCAGAATTTCAGACAACATTGTCCGATCCGACCGTGTGTATGGGGCATTACAGTAAAGAACCCTCTACATAGTAAATAGGGCCCTCTCATAGGCAGCATGCCATGTGCTACCCAGTCGCGGCCAGATCAGCGAGGCATTCCCTAGATCAAATCGGATCAGAAAATTCCTCTAATGCCCCAATCTAAGAAGGACAAAAAATGTGATGAAAAGAAAAATATAATATATAGTAAGTCACCATATAAAGATACGGGGGAGAATATATTAATAATAACTGCATCTTAGCAAGGTACTCACAGGACCAGCAGATTCACAACCTCACATAATTTCACAGTCTGTCCTCAAGGTGTTGTACGGTTTGCCATTCAGAGGCTGCACAATTTGCCCCCCCCCCCTGGGGGTTGTACAGAATGCCCCTTGTGGATTTCACAATTTGCCCCCCTTGGGGGTTGCACAGTATTGTAATTTTGTAGGTCCAGTTTTGCCTTCAGTTCTACTTTAAGACCTGTCTAAAAGACCTTTCTTATGTTGGTTTCAGGTCATGGCTTGTTGGGACCTGGCAATGGGTTCCAGGGATGGACAGGCCAAGTAAGCGTAGTTCATATAAGGACATTCCGTATGGGGTAGGAATGTACACTGCACCATTCTCTCTTACAAACTATTCTCCTACTCCTCTTCACTATAGAACTTATTTTGCACTTACAGACAAATATTTTATTTTTATTTTTTTTAGGACGGAGCAGTCCTTCATTAACATTTAGTCACCCTAGACACAGCACATTGTACAATAAGTATGTTCCCACCGAGAATTGATTATTCCAGACACAAGAGATATTTATCAATCTGTCAAGCACACCTTGTATCCACTATTGTCCCCGTTACCAGGTCATATCAGAATAGACTGATTACTGAAGAGTTCCACAGAGCCTCTTCACACAGATGAAAAAGATGTTAGAGAATGTATACATTAAATAATCAATACAAGGAAAAGTACTTTTTTTTTGCAATGAATTCAGTTTTTTTAAGCCACATAAAAGCATTAGTTTAATGGCATTGCCTGAATTTTAATGAATGTGGATCTGCAAACTTAACCCTAAATCGAAGGATAGAGAGGGCTGGGCCCAAAATGAAATGCAGTTACATGGTCACCACCTCGAATGCAAAACAATGTTTGAATGATTAAGTATATAATTTAATGAACCCTTCTCATCATGGGCGTCCGCAGGTAGGGGCAAGGGGGGTCAAGTGCCCCCCCCCCCTGGAATCAGGGATCAGATCTTAAATTCTGCACAGTTGCATCTCTATCGATGTGCCGCTCCCGGGTGTCACCCGCCAGTGGGGTGACACCATTTAGGGGCTGTCAAGCCCCCCATCAGTGTAGAGTGTCTTTGGGCTCTTTTCCCTGCTCAGTCCAGCAGAGAACTCTGCGGTGCTGTGACGGAAGAATGGCGAGCTGCGGGCTATCAGAGGTTTCCACCGCTCGCCCCACCCATTCTCCTGTCAGGGAGAAGAGACGGTGGCTCTCACCAGGTTCCCTGCCCAGCTTCCTGCCCACTCCGTTCCTTCCCTATTGGCCATAACTGAGTGCCAATCAAAGGTGACTAGGAGAGGCAAGCTTCATGAGACACGTAGTCCCAAAAGATTAACAGCCCTATTTTCCACAGGGAGGAGGCTACAGCTTGATCAAGAGAGAGATTGGGAGACTGCAACCTGGAAAAAAGCTGAGGGAGAGAGTGCTACAGGACAATGAACGAGGAGTGTGCTGAGCGTAAGGCAGAGAGAGAGCCATGCTGCCCAGCGCCACAAGAGAGAGCCATGCTGTCCAGCGCCACCAGAGAGAGCCACGCAGCCCAGCACCAACAGAGAGAAAAAGACTGAGCCAATTCCAGGGTACAGACATGCTACACTACTGAACAGTCGCCCCCGGGGAACCCAGAGTGAACGATCGTCCAGCCGGAGTGATCACTGCTGTAGTTTCGCTGGGTCTGGTAAGAGGGCCTGTTGGCCATTATCCATTACTTATCCTAGAGATTGTAATACGTCTGCAGACTCTGACCATAATAATGTGATAATGACATTGTCGAAAAGGGGCGGTGAAAGGGTGACCCTAAAATGAGGCCCCCCCTGAAAAAAGTTCTGCAGACGCCCATGCTTCTCATCCTCCCTAAAAAAAACTTGTTCCCTGGTTTCACAATGCAGTAACAAGACCTACTAGGTTCAAATGAAAGTTTTAATTTCCTTTAAATTTGGCCTCCTGCTGGGTTAGAGCAAGGGCCGAGCTTTAGGTTCAGGTTGAATATGAGTTTGACCCAAAACACAGCGTTTTCAGGTCTCTTGTGAATGGGCAAACTAAAGGGTCAGATTTGGCCAGTTCACTCGCCCATACCTATGTCTGTAAATAACATTATAGGCAAGTCAGCATGGAGTCCAACTACGGTCATTGACCAAATGACGTCACAACCATAAGTGGGCAATAATACCAAGCTCAGGCTGTGCTCTGTTATTGACATCCAATGTTTTGTTCCAAAATTCTGGCTTCAATGCAGTCCTCACCCATTGGTCAAGCCCCTTGACACTTTTTACCCAGATAGGGCTTAATCTTAGAGGAAACACATTAGTGGTTACTTCTACACTTAAGCCCAATCCGGGTGAAACGCATCAGGGTTACCTTTACAAATAAGCCCAATCCGAGGGAAACGCATCAGAGGTTACCTCTACGTTTAAGCCCAATCCGAGGGAAACACATCAGAGGTTACTTCTACAATTAAGCCCAATCTGAGATAAACACAATCAGAGGTTACCGCTACGAATAAGCCCAATCCAAGGAAAACACATCAGAGGTTACCTCTACGAATAAGCCCAATCCAAGGCAAACGCATCAGAGGTGATAACCCCAAACACACCTCCAAGTATACCACTGCCTTGCTAAAGAAGCGGAGGATAAAGGTGATGGACTGGCCAAGCATGTTTCCAGACCTAAACCCTATTGAGCATCTGTGGGGCATCCTCAAAAGAAGGTGGAGGAGCACAAGGTCTCTAACATCCACCAGCTCCATGATGTCCTCATGGAGGAGGGGAAGAGGACTCCAGTGACAACCTATGAAGCTCTGGTGACCTCCGAGCCCAAGAGGGTTAAGGCAGTGCTGGAAAATAATGGTGGTCACACAAAATATTGACACTTTGGGCCCAATTTGGACATTTTCACTTAGGGGTGTACTCACTTTTGTTGCCAGCGGTTTAAACATTAATTGTGTGTGTTGAGTTATTTTGAGGGGACAGCAAATTTACACTGTTATACAAGCTGTACACTCACTACTTTACATTGTAGACAAGTGTCATTTCTTCAGTGTTGTCACATGAAGAGATATGATAAACTATTTACAAAAATGTAAAGGGTGTACTGACTTTTGTGAGATACTGTGTGTGTGTGTGTATATATATATATATATATACACACACACACAAAATAAATATATTAATAAACAACAAGAATGTGCACACCTTTTTTTCTTTTTTTTGCCTTGGCACACCTTTTTTCATTTTATTTCTTGATATCTATTCAGGCAAAAAAAGTTCAAATTTAAATATATATAAAATAATCATAGTCTACGACTGCTTCATAAAGAAAATAAACTGTAAGAACGTGCTCACCCTTTTGCTTTTTTTTCTGCCCTTGTTTTTTTTCTATTTTTTTTTTTTTTGCTCTTGGAATGTATTTATCATATTTAAACTGAAACTTCATTTGGTCTTTAACATCAATATTAAAAAAAAAAAAAAACTCTCCATAATTATCAAAACTTTTAATACTTGAGAAAAAAAAACTCTTTGATTCGTTGCCTAATGTTGATAAGTTTACAATTTTTATTTTTTTTTTAATTTTGCTTTGTACACAGTATTGACCCATTTAAATAAACTCTTGAATTTCTTTTTTTTCACACTCTTTTTTCAAACTTCAAGGTTGTGCTAAAAATAAGAGACAGCCGTTAGATATTAATATTTGAACCAGATAGCGAGAAGGCAGTCTGGCAAGAAGTTACTTTCTCACTTTCAAAGAGACCGAACAGTCGCCTTAAATTACAGATGAGAAAAATCAATGAGGTATGAGAGGAGATCTTAACAGCTTCTGACAAAAAAGTGATACTAATTCTGTGACACGCCGGAGACGATTCCTGAAAAGAGAGAGAGAGCCGAGATGTGGAGAGACCAGTTTTTTTTTTTTTTTTTAAATGCTGAAATAATGTTTTTATTAGGTTCTAGTTCAGCCAAGAGGCAAAACGTTTTTTCTTTTTACTATACTATGAAGACTCAGTTCACAGCTAGTGAACCTAGTACATGATTAAGCTAATTAAACATAGAAGATATATATTCGTTGTCTGGGTCCTGAGCAGGGATGAGCTCAAAGTTCGGGCACTGTCACAAGTTCCAAATAAACTTTGGCTGTTCTGGGGTTCTTCCAAATGCCAAGACTTTTTATCCATGAGGGCACTCACCACCGACCACCAACATTAAGGAAGGAACTCACTTTCAACTACCAACACTAAGGAAGGAACTCATCACCGACCACCAACATTAAGGAAGGAACTCACCAGCGACCACCAACACTAAGGAAGGAACTCACCACCGACCACCAACACTAAGGAAGGAACTCATCACCGACCACACTAAGGAATCCTGGGAAACGCTATGACAGAAACGCTGAGACGGAAACGCTGAGGCAGAAATGCCATTACAGAAATCCTGGGGCAGAAATGCTGTGACAGAACGCTGAGACTGAAACGCTGAGGCAGAAACGCTGTGACAGAACGCTGAGACTGAAACGCTGAGGCAGAAATGCAATGCCAGAAAACCCTGGGGCAGAAATACTGAGGCAGAAATGCCATGACATAAATCCTGGGGCAGAAACCCAGAAACGCTATGACAGAAATGCTGGGCAGAACGCTATGACAGAAATGCAGAGGCAGAAAGCTATGACAGAAACGCCGGGGCAAAACGCTATGACAGAAATGCCGGGGCAGAACGCTATGACAGAATGCTGGGGCAGAACGCTATGACAGAATTCCGGGGCAGAATGCTATGACAGAAATGCCAGGGCAGAACGCTATGACAGAAATGCCGGGGCAGAAAGCTATGACAGAATGCCGGGGCAGAACGCTATGAGAGAAACGGCGGGGCAGAAAGCTATGACAGAAACGCCGCGGCAGAACGCTATGACAGAAACACGGGGGCAGATCACTATGACATAAAAGCCGGGGGCAGAACGCTATGACAGAAACGCCGGGGCAGAACGCTGTGACAGAAATGCTGGGGTAGAACGCTGTGACAGAAACGCCGTAGTAGAACGCTATGACAGAAATGCTGGGGTAGAACGCTGTGACAGAAACGCCATAGTAGAACGATATGACAGAAATGCTGGGGCAGAATGCTAGGACAGAAACGCTATGACAGAGAAATGCTATGACCAAAAAAAACGCTATGACAGAAATGCTGAGACTGAAGTGCTATGACATAACTCCTGGGGCAGAAACGCTACGATAGAAACACTGACCAAAGAAAACAAAATGACAAAGTAAAAGCAGCAATGTATGTGGTTTACATTCCTCCCTGTCTTGCCAGCCTCCCAGGTATGCCAAGCCCCGCTGACAATGAATGTGACCTTATGTAAGCTTGAGAATGACATACGACTAAAAAACCCAGAAACGCAGACAACACCGGCCCTGAGGAGGCGGATTAAATAGCCCTCTCAGACTCCTCCCACAAATACAGTCTAGCCTCCGGCCAGCCTTACACTCGTGCTACCCCTTCCACAACTACCCCTGTTGTAAACCTAACACTCCAAATAAGCTCCTCTTCACATACTCACCAATTTAACTCAACATCAAGGAGGGCATTTATTATTAACCACCAACATTTAGGGAGGGTACTCACTACTGATCCCCATCATTAAAGTGGGCACTCACCACTGGCACCCAACATCAAGGAGAGAATTCAATGTTAACCACCAATGTTATGGGGAATGTTCAACACTGACCCTCAGCACTAAGGAGGTCACTCACCACTGACCCCCAACATTTAAGAAAGACACTCACCACTGACCCCCTGATCATTAAGGAGGGCACTCACCACTGACCCAGATCATTAAGGAGAGCACTCACCACTGATCCAGATCATTAAGGATAGCACTCACACTGACCACCATCATTAAGGAGAGCACTCACCACTGACCACCATCATTAAGTAGGACATTCACCACTAACCACCATCATTAAGTAGGGCATTCACCACTGACTCCAATCATTAATGAGGGCACTCACCACTGACACAGATCATTAAGGAGAGCACTCACACTGACCACCATCATTAAGGAGGGCACTTACCACTAATCCCCAATATGTAAGGAGGGCACTCACCAATGACCCCGATCATTAGGGAGGGCATTCACCACTGACCCCAATCATTAAAGAGAGCAGGCACTCACCACTGACCCCAATCATTAAGGAGAGCACTCACCACTGACCCCAATCATTAAGGAGGGCACTCACCACTGACCCCGATCATTAAGGAGAGCACTCACCACTGACCCCAATCATTAAGGAGAGCACTCACCACTGACCCCGATCATTAAGGAGGGCACTCACCACTGACCCCGATCATTAAGGAGAGCACTCACCACTGACCCCAATCATTAAGGAGAGCACTCACCACTGACCCCAATCATTAAGGAGAGCACTCACCACTGACCCCGATCATTAAGGAGGGCACTCACCACTGACCCCGATCATTAAGGAGAGCACTCACCACTGACCCCAATCATTAAGGAGAGCACTCACCACTGACCTCGGTCATTAAGGAGAGCACTCACCACTGACCCCAATCATTAAGGAGAGCACTCACACTGACCCCAATCATTAAGGAGGGCACTCACCACTGACCCCAATCATTAAGGAGAGCACTCGCCACTGACCCCAATCATTAAGGAGGGCACTCGCCACTGACCCCAATCATTAAGGAGGGAACTCGCCACTGACCCTGATCATTAAGGAGGGCACTCACCACTGACCCCAATCATTAAGGAGAGCACTCACCACTGACCCCAATCATTTCAGAGGGCACTTGCCACTGACCCCAATAATTTAAGGAGGGCACTCACCACTGGCCAAGACCCCCCCTGACCTCTGCACTCTGTGCTATGTGTTGAACACTTTTTCTAGCAAATACTGAAATAAATGAATGTATTAGAAATGACTGACACTCCGTATTCTCTATTCATTGGAGCTAAGTTATCAGTTCTGTGCTTATCAATTTTTTTTTTTCCATTCCAATTCAAAATCGGCACAATTGTTATGTATCCTTTAAAGTTATTTGGAAGTGAGATAACCGAAAGCACACCGGCCACCCGGTGAACGGCCTGAAGGGGACCTCGCCGCGTCCATCAGGCTGAAAGTTTCCATCAAGTCCAAGGACGTCAAGAAAGATTTCAACTTTCTGGATTGGAATGCAAATGCCGTCATATTGATGTTTTCAGCTCTTTGGGGATGCAGACGGAGTTTGTTAAAGAAAACAAACAGGTTTTACAGCAGCCGACACAGCTATCTCATATTGTGCATTGTTTAAGCATAAGGAGCTTATATTTCTTTCTTTCTATTGATTCTTTTGCTGTTTTCTTAGTTAATGCAGCAAACACATGTTACACCAAGCCGGGCGGACTGGGGGCTGGGGAGATGGGGTTGCTAATAGATTGCCATTGTTCAAGGACAAACCGTGTCAATAATTGTATGATGTCTTCCATCTCATTAATGCCGCGATGAATTGAATACGAATGCGCTATATAGAAAAACTGATTTTGACAGAGAGTAAAAAAATAAAATAAATCAGAGCAATAATATAAACTATAAAACGTGCCTGCCCTATGGGAGAGATCGTTCTACAGAAGTCTTCTGACCATTACTGAAATCCTTCATGACCATTATTGAGCTCCCTCATGACCATTACTGAGATTTTTTGTGACCCTTACCGTGATGCTCCATGACCATTACTGAGCTCCATCATGACCATTGATGAAGCCTTACATGGCCATTAATAAGATGCTCCAAAACCATTATTGAAATCCTCCATGACCATTACTGAGATCCTTCATGATCCTTAGTCTGATCCCGCATGAATATTACTGAAATCCTCCATGACTATTACTGAACTCCTCCATAACCACTACTGAGCTCCTCCATGACCATTACTGAGATTCTCCCTGACCATTACTGAAATTCTTCATGACCATTATGGAGCTCCTTCATGACCATTATGGAGCTCCTTCATGACCATTACTGAGATCTTCCATGACTATTACTGAGATACTTTGTGACCCTTACTGTTATCCTTCATGTCAAGTACCGAGCTCCTCCATGACCACTGATTAAGCCTTACATGACCGATACTGAGATGCTCCATAATCATTACTGAAATTCTCCATGACCATTACTGAGATCCTTCATGACCCTTACTGTGATCCTGCATGACCATTACTGAAATCATCCATGACCATTACTGAGCTCCTCCATGAACATTACTGAGCTCCTCCATGACCATTACTGTAAGTATCCATACCTATTACGGAGATCCTCCCTGACCATTACTAAGCTCCTCCATAACTATTACTGAGGTCCTCCCTGACCATTACTGAGCACCTCCATAACTTTTACTGAGATCCCCCATGACCATTACTGAGCTCCTTCGTGATTATTACTGAGATACTCCCTGGCCATTACTAAGCTCCTCCGTGACTATTTACTGAGATCCTCCCTGACCATTACTGAGATCCTCCCTGACCATTACTGAATTTCTTCCTGACCATTGCTGAGCTATTCCCTGACTATTACTGAGCTATTCCCTGACTATTACTGAGATCCTCCCTGACCATTACTGAGATCCTCCTTGGTCATTACTGGCAGCAGGACAGTATCTAGGACAGTTCTCAGAGCCATTTATCTCTGATCGCACAGCTCTGTGTCTGCGCTTCTGCATAACTTAACGCTACCCAAATCAGAAATCAAACTCTTTCATAATAGCAACCGCTGTTTTTATAAGTGCAGCCGGGGCCATTTCAGACTATTACATGTCGGTCTAATTAATATTACTATTGTATGAGGGATTTGCAGTTCTTTGAGGCTTTCTTCCATTGGTAAAGCCTTATACCGCCAGAAGGTCTCTGTGACTCTAGTCAAAGAGCAAAAATAAAAGATAATTCAACCCCACAATCATCAGAATAATTATCAACCCCATCTGCTGCTTTTCCCTAATCTCTACAATTTCCTTTCTAATGTACTGTGCTTTCAATTTTACACCCCATTACTGGCCGTATCTGGAGGCGCTCCAGTCAGGTCCACACGGGCCCCGTCTTCCCGAGTGTAGCAAACTATTCTCTATTACACAGGGAAGGAACTTTCAAGGTTTGACGAGTGCAAAACCCACAGCCAGGCAAAACATTCATCAGCTGTGATAAAGACGAAGATACATTAGAGTGTAAGCTCCTCTGGTACAGAGACTGATGTGATTGAGTCAGTGTTTTCTGTACAGCACTGCGGTATATGTCAGAGCTATATAAATATATAATAATAATAGTGTGTGACTGTGGGGGGACATTAGAGTGTCATTTTTTTTTTTATTAAAAAATCATACAAACATACAGCTTATTAACCACATGCCGACCGGGCCATAGCCGAAAGACGACTATAGCGCGGTCGGCTTATTCTGGGTGGACGTCCTCCCAGAAACTTGCTCCCGCGCGCCCCCTGGGGCGCGCACTCGGGAACATCCGTGTCCGCCGGGTCCCAAGGACCCCGGCGCATCACGTATCACATTTTCAAATGACGGAGCGATCACATGTACACAAACCGGCGTCACGTCATGACGCCGGTTCCTCCCCCTCTCTGTACCGATCGGTACAGTGAGAGGGGAGAAACGGAGAGGGGGAGAGATGGGACCAGCGCTGTGGGCTGGATGTGTAGTGCCCACAGCGCTGGTCAGTGGCAGCTACTCTGCCACCACTGTGCAATACTCTGCCACCACTGTGCAATACTCTACCAATACTCGCCAATACTCTGCCAATACTCTGCAATAAATTTTAATAGAAACAAAGAATTTTTTTTTTTTTTTTTTTTTTTTTACCGAATTTTCAGTATTTTTTGATTTATAGCGCAAAAAATAAAAAACCCAGCGGTGATTAAATACCACCAAAAGAAAGCTCTATTTGTGTGAAAAACAGGACACAAAATTAATTTGGGTACAGTGTTGCATGACTGAGTAATTGTTATTCAAAGTGTGAGAGCACCGGAAGCTGGAAATTGGTCTGGTTAGGAAGGGGGTTTAAGTGCCCAGTGGGTAAGTGGTTAATAAAAACATATTTACACAAAAATAAACAACAACTAAACAAAAACAAGTGTACTTACATCAGCAAGTAAAGAAAACCGTTTCCTGACAAGATAACATAGAAAGAATCATATTTTAATGACAGAAAAAAAGAGACTACAAACCCCGAACCTTAACTTAAATACAATACAGGCTAAGAAACCTTTTGATATTTAATCACCATCAGGATGTGATTCCAAACCCCACCATTCACCCCGACTTCCACATCATTCACCTTGCAGTCTGCACCAGCCACTTCTTATGTTCATGTGACATTCCTGCTCTGCACTGTTAGTGTCCATGTTGGACTCCTCGCAGCCAGCAGAAACTTCTCTGCCTGGATACACGCCATCTCCTCCTGCATTCCCTGACAATTGCAAGGATCTGTTGGCAGGTGCAATCTCAGGAAAGTCCTCTACACACTGAGAGAAATTTTCAGCAAGCACACCTTTACCATGATCCTCATCTGACAAGTCAGTGCCACTCAAGGGAGATTCCATTTCTGTAATGGCCTGCAGCACATCGCCATTTTCCTCAACCTCCGCCTGAGATGACCCAGGCTTCTGGGGATGGAGGGGGCAGATACTGACTCAGACACGACAGATCCCGAGACAGGGGTAGTACTGGGGCCACCATGTAAAGCCACTTCCTTACCCCCCCATCCATATTGGCGCCATTGCTCTGGCATCCACCCTCTGGCTGGTACTGGCACAGGCAGTTTCCTTCATCTGTTGGAATCTCTCCTCATTCTCACACTTTTCTCTGAACACACCACTGCTTTCCTTCAGAGAGGTGACCAATTTCTCCTGCTTTTTCAATGCCTCCTCCAGAGACTTAAACTTGGAGACTCCCCTCTTACTGTTTACAGACTTACTGTGCAGGGATTTCTTTTCCCTGAGATCTTCTTTCATTACAGCAAGTTTCTGTTCCTCCTTAGCAATGCGGCAAAGTCTGTTTACCACTTTATCCTGGAAGACTGGTGAGGACTCCCTATGCATAGGGACAGGCCCAGGATCCACTACAGCTTGAGCACATGGAGTAGGCCTCAGTGCCTCTGGAGAGCCTCCACCTTCGTCTCCCCCCCACCCACTGCATGGTGGTTGGGGGGAGAAGCCTGCAGGACAGGTCCAGGCTTGATGTTTTCTCCAGCTGAGACCAAAGCAGAGTGAGCCAACAGCACCTTTGCAAAACAGCACCGCCTGGTGGAGAAGCTCCTCTGGTGCAGAGACTGATGTGACTGGCTCTGTGTTCTCTGTACAGCGCTGTGGTATATGTCAGAGCTATGTAAATGTATAATAATAGTGTGTGACTGTGGAGGGACATTAGAATGTAAGCTCCTCTGGTACAGAGACTGATGTGACTGACTCGGTGTTCTCTGTACAGCACTGCGGTATATGTCAGAGCTATATAGATGTATAATAATAATAGTGTGTGACTGTGGGGGGGCATTAGAGTGTAAGCTCCACTGGCATATAGACTGATGTGATTGGCTCAGTGTTCTCTGTACAGCACTGCGGTATATGTCAGAGCTATATAAATAGAAAATAATTGTCTAAAAACCTACAAGGCTGATGGGTGGAATAAGTCTATGGGATCGAACTCTCGCCAGATACAATGATACGTTACGCTTGACTTATAATCAGTTGCGATTTTTACGAGTGAACAATTAGTTGCGAAACCCACAAACTGAGCGGATGACACGTTTATGATGACTGCATATTGCTCTATTTATGAATAAACCAACAGCCCATCAATAGTTATTTGTAGATTCCTGATCCTGGAGAAGATGGCGCATTTCTTTATGTAATAAATAATTTTAAGAGGTTGGTACGCCGGCGATACAAAAGGATTAATCAACAGACGAGTTTGTATCAACATGAAATGTCGGTTTTCCAGCCCAGCGAACACAATCAATGGAGACGACTTGTAAGATCAACAAATTCTGCTTCTGTCGGGGGCCTTTGTACTTTATAATAAAAAATTGCCAAATTTCCTGCCCGTCTGTGACGCGTCCGGTCAATCACTCAGAATGTGGTCTGTTATCGGAGGACATTCCTATTTAATAGATGTTGGGATCGAGTCTTCATCTCTTGTAAGAAGTTTACTCTTCATAAATATTATAAAGAGCTCAGGGATGAGTTTGTCCTTTTTTTTTTCTGAAACAAAGTGAGGAGGATTGTTTTTACGGAAGGTAATAAAGAACCAAAAATTCTAAAAATATATAATGATTAAAAAAAAACTATATATATATATATATATATATATATATATACAGTATCTCACAAAAGTATCAAAGGGCCCTGGATTGTGGTCTGCGGAAGAGACACTGCCAAGGGCCACATGATGGCAGACTCTGGGAGTTTATTTAAAATAAGGGAGAGGGATTGTAGGGAATTTGTTTTGCTTATTTATAGGTTGAAACGGGGAGGGGGAATGTCATATGTTCCCTGGTACCTAGAAGTTCTAGGTACTCCTCAGTGCCCTGATGTTCAAGGTTGTGCCATGGTGTCCCAATGTTCCAAGTGTCCCATGGTGCCTCAGTGTTCCATGGTGCCCCAATGTTCCAGGTGTTCCATGGTGCCCTGGTGTTCCAAGTGTTCTCTGGTGCCCCAATGTTCCAGGTTGTGCCATAGTGCCCCAATGTTCCAGGTGTTCCATGGTGCCCTGGTGTTCCAAGTGTTCTCTGGTGCCCCAATGTTCCAGGTTGTGCCATAGTGCTCCAATGGCTCAGGTGTTTCATGGTGTCCTTGTGTTCCAGGTGTTCCCTGGTGCCCCAATGTATGTTCCAGGTGTTCCATGGTGCCCTAATGTCCCAGATGTTCCTTGGTACCCCAGTTTCCCAGGTGTTCCATGGTACCGCAATGTTCCAGGTGCCCCATGGTGCCTGTGTTACACGGTGCCCCAATGTTCCAGGTGTTAGCTGATGCCCCAATATTTCAGGTGTTCCAGGTGTTCCCTGGTGCCCCAATGTTCCAGTTTGTGCCATGCTTCTCCAATGCCCCATGTGTTCCATGGTGCCTTGGTGTTCTGAGTATTCCCTTGTGCCCCAATGTTCCAGGTGTTCCATGGTGCCCGACGGCCCAGGTGTTCCATGGTACCCCAGTGTTCCAGGTGTTCCATGGTGCCACAATGTCC
Source organism: Lithobates sylvaticus (assembly GCA_028564925.1). Classification (NCBI taxonomy): domain Eukaryota; kingdom Metazoa; phylum Chordata; class Amphibia; order Anura; family Ranidae; genus Lithobates; species Lithobates sylvaticus. The sequence goes on along the minus strand of CM053033.1, from coordinate 236,106,755 downwards.
CAGGTGTTTCATGGTGCCCGACGGCCCAGGTGTTCCATGGCACCCCAGTGTTCCATGGTTCCCCAATGTTCCATGGTGCCCTTATGTTCCAGGTTGTCCATGGAACCCCAGTGTTCCAGGTGTTCCATGGTGCCCCAGTGTTCCAGGTGTTCCATAGTGTTACCTGATGCCCCAACATTTCAGGTGTTCCAGGTGTTCCCTGGTGCCCCAATGTTCCAGTTTGTGCCATGCTTCTCCAATGCCCCATGTGTTCCATGGTGCCCTGGTGTTCTGGGTATTCCCTTTGTGCCCCAATGTTCCAGGTGTTCCATGGTGCCCGACGGCACAGGTGTTCCATGGCACCCGAGTGTTCCAGGTTTTCCATGGTGCCCCAATGTTCCAGGTGTTCCATGGCACCCCAGTGTTTCATGGTGCACCAATGTTCCAGGTTGTCCATGGAACCCCAGTGTTCCAGGTGTTCCATGGTGCCCCAATGTTCCAGGTGTCCCATGGCACCCCAGTGTTTCATGGTGCACCAATGTTCCAGGTTGTCCATGGAACCCCAGTGTTCCAGGTGTTCCATGGTGCCCCAATGTTCCAGGTGTTCCATGGCACCCCAGTGTTCCATGGTGCACCAATGTTCCAGGTTGTCCCATGGCACCCCAGTGTTTCATGGTGCACCAATGTTCCAGGTTGTCCATGGAACCCCAGTGTTCCAGGGGTTCCATGGTGCCCCAATGTTCCAGGTGTCCCATGGCACCCCAGTGTTTCATGGTGCACCAATGTTCCAGGTTGTCCATGGAACCCCAGTGTTCCAGGTGTTCCATGGTGCCCCAATGTTCCAGGTGTTCCATGGCACCCCAGTGTTCCATGGTGCACCAATGTTCCATGGTGCCCCTATGTTCCAGGTTGTCCATGGAACCCCAGTGTTCCAGGTTGTCCATGGAACCCCAGTGTTCCAGGTGTTCCATGGTGCCCCAGTGTTCCAGGTGTTCCATAGTGCCCCAGTGTTCCAGGTGCTGCATGGCACCCCAGTGTTCCCAGTGTTCTGGAGTCTTTGCTATTGAGTGAGGACATAATACGATACATAATGTAAAATATACTGGAGTTGATTTACTAAAACTGGAGAGTGCAGAATCTGGCGCAGCTCGGAAACCAATCAGCTTACAGGTTTTCTTATCAAAGCTTAACTGAACAAGCTGAAGTTAGAAGCTGATTGGCTACCATGCACAGCTGCACCAGATTTTGCACTCTCCAGTTTTATTACATCAGCCCCCTTGTGTCTGCACGAAAGAAAATCTGCTACATTGTCTAATGTGGGCAGAGCAAAGTTCCAATTTAAGCTCTTCCCAATCACAAACAAATAAAAAGCACCAAGTAGCCAATTTTGTCGTCCTAATAAAACTTTAGTCAGAAATCCTCCATTGTACGTCTCCCTTCTCCGCGGTCTAATGCCGAAGTGTCCCCTCGCCCCGTCGCCTGGCAAACACGGCTTGTGATTTTTGTCTACCGGTTCCATCAAGACCTATTGTTCTCTCCACAGATGATGAATCCCTTTGTTTTCGAAGCTTTGCGCTGATGATGGATGGACTTAAGGTGGCGGGAGCGATGTACTTCACAAGTGGTCGCTTTTCATCTGTTCAAGCAGATGGCAGCGCTCCCACCGTGTCACACTTCCCGTCCTGCGAGGATTACATTGGACGCCGCGTCTGTGGCTGAGAGACGGCGGCTTTTCAGAGGTGAGCTGTCTGCTGGCTGGACTCCATTCTGCATCCTTCCAAAGTTTACACCACCGGCAAGACGGAGAAGAAGGAGCTTCCCCTCATTTCAGATCTACCCCTTAGATTTACAGCGACTGCACTTCCAAGTGCACTTGCAGTGCAAAGTGGATTTGCCTTTCGTAAATAACCCCCATAGTGTTGTCATATGAAAGTACATCTGTAGAGTCTGTAAAAATGTATCTATCTATCTATCTATCTATCTATCTATCTATCTATCTATCTATCTATCTATCTATCTATGTATCTATCTATCTATCTATCTATGTATCTATCTGTCTGCTTGACCAACAGTCTATCCCATTCATCCATCTTTCTTTTTTTCTTTCTCTCTCTCTCTGTTTTTCTTTCTTACTTTCTTTTGTTCTTTCTCTCTCTCTCTCTCTCTCTCTCTCTCTCCCTCACCCTCTCTTTCTCACTCCCCTCTCTCTCTCTCTCTTTCTCTCTCTCTCTCCCTCTCTCTCCATCTCCCCCCCTCTCCTCCCCTCTCTCTCCCCCTCCCCTCCCCTCTCTCTCTCTTTCTCTCTCAGCGCTCTCTCCCTCTCTCTCCCCCCCCCCCTCTCTCTCTCTCTCTCTTTCTTTTGCTCTCTCTCCCCCCTCTCTCCCTCCCTCCCTCCCCCTCTCTCTCTTTCTTTCTTTACCCCCTCCCTCCCCCTCTCTCTCTTTCTCTCTCTCTCTCTCTCTAACCCCCCTCTCTCTCTCTCTCTTCCTTTCGCTCTCTCTCCCCCTCTCCTCTCTCTCTCTTTATTTCCATACCCCCCTCTCTCTCTCCCTCTCTCTATCTTTCTTTTACTCACCCACTCTATCTCTCTCTTTCTTCCCCCTCTCTCTCTTTCTTTCTCTCATCCCCTCTCGCCCCTGTCTCTCTCTCTCTCTCTCTTTATTCCCCCCCCCCACATCTCTCTCTCTATCTCCCCCTCCCTTTCTCTTTCCCCCCCTATCTCCCTCCGTCTCTCTCCCTCTTCCCCCCTCTCTCTCTTCCCCCCATCTGTCTCTCTCTCTTCCCCCCTATTTCCCCCTATCTCGCTCCCTCTCTCCCCCCCATCCCTCTCTCCCTATCTCCCCCTCCCTTTCCCTTTCCCCCCCTATCTCCCTCCGTCTCTCTCCCTCTTCCCCCCATCTGTCTCTCTCTCTTCCCCCTCCCTCTCTCTCTCCCCCCTATTTCCCCCTATCTCCCTCCCTCTCTCCCCCCATCCCTCTCTCCCTCTCTCTTTCTCCCCCATCTCTCTCTCTCTCTCTCCCTCTCTCCCCCCATCCCTCTCTCTCTTTCTCCCCCATCTCTCTCTCTCTCTCTCTCCCTCTCTCCCCCCATCCCTCTCTCTCTTTCTCCCCCATCTCTCTCTCTCTCCATCTCTCGACATCTCTCTCTCTCTCCATCTACCCCTCTCTCTCTTTCTCTCTCTCCCTTTCGCTCTCTTTCTCTCTTTATTTCTTGCTTTCTCCCCCTCTCTCTCCCCCCCTCTCCCTAAGGAACGATTTTCATTATCGTTTTTTCCGATGAATTTTTTCAGCCCTAGTTCTTTTGAAATCACATCAAGTCGCAATGTAAATTCACATAACTTTGCTGGTCACAGCAGTGTGAACAAAGCCTAAACTGATAACCTGTAATCGCCATTAAAGCGCCGCCTATGGAGCATTTTGGGTATCGTAGAAATTGCACAAATCGTATCTCTTCTAGTCAGCGGATCTCTGTCCATATCTCACATTGCCCCCCTCCCCCCTCCACACACACACTGCAGGGCATGCCATAGTGAGCAACCAGGGGGAAAATATAGTCTGTCGGATATAGTCTAATCTAGTCAAAATATAGTCTAATGCCGCGTACACGCGATCAGACTTTTCGACGGACTAGGTCCGGCGGTCTTCCCGACGGACTTTCAGCAGACTTCCGACGGAAGAACAAAAAAGGGGTTTCCCCTAGGTTGGTGGACTTTCAATTGGCACTACTATACTTTCCCAAAGAAATCTCGGATATATAAAGTAACAAAGTTTATTGAAAAAATATTTTGAATAAAATAGAAAAATTGTATATGTTAGATAAGGATAAAAACAGCATCAATCATAAATGTATTCTGTTACATGACATCTGACCAGACGCGTTTCGGAGTGAGAAGATGTCCTCCTTCTTCAGTGGTCGTAGTGTCGAATATACAGTTTAGTTCTAAATGCAAAAAAATATTTATATAGTTTTAACATGATATGGTACATATATGGGAACAGTTGTTTAGGAAGCCAGCACAAGACTTCCGACTGACTTTCCGAATGAACGGACTTGGCCACACACAATCACACCAAAGTCCGACGGATTCGAACGTGATGACGTACGACTGGACTAGAATAAGGAAGTTCATAGCCAGTAGCCAATAGCTGCCCTAGCGTCGGTTTTTGTCCATCGGACTAGCACACAGACGAAGGGATTTCTTGATAGGAACTGGGTCCAGCGGAGTTCCGGCGGAAAAATTTGAAACATGTTCTATTTCTAAAGTCTGTCAGATTTTTGGACAGCAAAGGTCCGATGGAGCCCACACACGATCGAATTGTCCGGTGGATTTGTTCCGTCTGACCTTTGCTGTTGAAAAGTCTGGTCGTGTGTACGCGGCATAATCGGACTTTGTAGCAAGATGGACGAGAATATAGTAAAATTATCTTTTATTAACAGCGAGTCATTACAAACAAATCAAGTATAGAAAGAATTAAAAAACATACAAGTAACACACAATATATATATATATAAATGTATGGCGTGAACAAAAGGTTGACCCCAAATGGACAGCAGTGATTGGGATTGGGATTGGGATTGCAGTTGCGGCTTCTTTCAGGCGCTTTACAGGCGTTTTTTTTAACACTAAAGCGGCTGAAAAACGCCATAGTGCGAAAGGGATCTCAGTGTGAAAGCACTCGGGCTTTCACATTGGGATTGCAGTTGCTGCTTCTTTCAGGCGCTTTACAGGCGCTTTTTTTTAACACTAAAGCGGCTGAAAAACGCCATAGTGCGAAAGGGATCTCAGTGTGAAAGCACTCGGGCTTTCACATTGGGATTGCAGTTGCTGCTTCTTTCAGGCGCTTTACAGGCGCTTTTTTTAATGCTAAAGCGCCTGAAAAACGCCCCAGTGTGAAAGGGGTCTTAAGGGGGTCCAGCAGCACTGAGCTACGTCAAATTATTTACCGCTTAAGGACCGCCTCACGCGATATACGTCGGCAGAATGGCACTGCTGGGCAAAACCACGTACCTGTACGTGGCCCTTTAAGAGCCCAGCCGTGGGTTGCGCTGGCGACCCGCCGGCGGCGCGCTCGCGATCCGGTCCTGAGCTCCGTGACCGCGGCCGCGTGACCAGTGGACCCGATCCCCGCCAGTGTCCCTCGATCGGGTCACAGAGCTGAAGAACGGGGAGAGGTCTGTGTAAACAATCCTCTCCCCATGCTTTCTAGCGCGACTGATACTGATCGGCTGTTCCCTGTCATCGGGAAAGCCGATCAGACGCAAAGCCACTCCCCCTACACTAAAAAAAAAAAAAAAACACACTTAACCCCTCCCCCTAGTGGTTAACTCCTTCACTGCCAGTGTAATTTACACAGGAATCAGTGCATTTAAAAAGCACTGATTGCTGTATAAATGACAATGGTCCCAAAAATGTGTCAAAAATGTCCGCCATAATGTCGCAGTCACAATAAAAATCGCTGATCGCCGCCATTACTAGTAAAAAAAAAAAATATTGGGGATATTTATTATAGCAAAAAGTAAAAAAATATTGCATTTTTTTCAAAATTGTCGCTCTATTTTTGTTTATAGCGCAAAAAATAAAAAACCGCAGAGGTGATCAAATACCACCAAAAGAAAGCTGTATTTGTGGGAAAAAAAGGACTCAAATTTTTGTTTTGGGAGCCATGTCGCACGACCGCGCAATTGTCAGTTAAAGCGACGCAGTGCCGAATCGCAAAAAGGGGCCTGGTCCTTTGGCTGCAAATTGGTCCGGGCTGAAGTGGTTAAAAATGATGGGAACCATTACTTTATTTTTTTACATTTTTTTTTCAAAGCGCAAATTCTTATGATAATCAATGTAGAGAGCAAACGAAATGTCATTCAGTTAAAGTTTACACGCACTTTAAATAAAAAAAAAATCCAGAAATGTGATGGAAGAATTGTCATATCTGACGCAAAAAAAGCAAACACGCCATGTTTGCCCAACGTAATTCATTCGCCGGGTGCCTCCCGGTCTGCGGACGCGTTAATTACGGTTTAAAAACACCAAATCTTATTTACCGTTAATTAAATTCTAGCGGCGCCGCCTGATACCCCGTAAATGACAGTATCTACATCCAAATATTGTTCCTCTTTAAAGTTCCACATTTTTAATTAGCGTTCTCTGTGACATTTTAAGGACGGCGAGTATCTCTGTCATTTGCACAACAGATAATAAAGTAATCCAATTTCCTGGCCTCCCACAAATTATCCCTTCAAAGAACACATCTACTCACAAAAAAAAAAAAAAAAATATAACAAGTGAGAACGTTACCTTCCGTCTCGCAATGGCTGTCAATCGCTAATCTTTCCTTATTGGCTTTGGGGAGAGATTAAAGAGCGAACGGAGACATCTCTGACAGCTTTACTTATCACATCTGGAGTAAATGAAAACCTGCCCTGAATATATCACCAGATTAGGGAGATGTAAAAGAAAAAAAAATAATTTATATTTATTGATGTCCTTTTTTTAGGCATTTAAATTGAAACTTAAAGTTGATCTCTGTCCTAATCCCCCCCTCACACACTAGACATTACCCAATCCACACCCCCTCTAGGTAGATCCCCAAGTAGATAAAAAATTAGATTAAAAAACAAAAACTAAACTTTCTACCTGAATTTGTGGTCATGTGACACATCGGTTCCTGAGTTTTCTTACTTCTGCACTAAAAAATGGGATGGTCCTTCTTTGAATTGCCTTCTCTCACCCTGGTGACGTTGATGGTTCCTATTGGCTGTCCACCAACCGGGTCCTCACAAGCCGTCCTCTTGAAGTCTCCAGTGGAGTTGTGATGACATTGCAACCACTGGTGGTGTCCTCACAGGGTCTTCAAGACTTCAGTGGAGTTGTGATGACGTCACAACCACTGGAGTTGTGCTCACAGGGTCTTGAAGACTTCAGTGGAGTTTTGATGATATTGCAACCATTGGTGATGTTCTCACAGGGTCTTCAAGACTTCAGTGGAGTTGTGATGACATTGCAACCACTGGTGTTGTGCTCACAGGGTCTTGAAGAGTTAAGTGAAGTTGTGATGACATTGCAACCACTGGTGGTGTCCTCACAGGGTCTTGAAGACTTCAGTGGAGTTGTGATGACATTGCAACCACTGGTGGTGTCCTCACAGGATCTTCAAGGCTTCAGTGGAGTTGTGATGACGTCACAACCACTGGTGTTGTGCTCACAGGGTCTTGAAGAGTTAAGTGAAGTTGTGATGACATTGCAACCATTGGTGATGTTCTCACAGGGTCTTCAAGACTTCAGTGGAGTTGTGATGACATTGCAACCACTGGTGTTGTGCTCACAGGGTCTTGAAGAGTTAAGTGAAGTTGTGATGACATTGCAACCACTGGTGGTGTCCTCACAGGGTCTTGAAGACTTCAGTGGAGTTGTGATGACATTGCAACCACTGGTGGTGTCCTCACAGGATCTTCAAGGCTTCAGTGGAGTTGTGATGACGTCACAACTACTGGTGTTGTGCTCACAGGGTCTTGAAGAGTTAAGTGAAGTTGTGATGACATTGCAACCACTGGTGTTGTGCTCACAGGGTCTTGAAGACTTCAGTGGAGTTGTGATGACATTGCAACCACTGGTGGTGTCCTCACAGGATCTTCAAGACTTCAGTGGAGTTTTGAGGATATTGCAACCACTGGTGGTGTGCTCACAGGGTCTTGAAGACTTCAGTGGAGTTGTGATGATATTGCAACCACTGGCCGTGTTCTCACAGGGTCTTCAAGACTTCAGTGGAGTTGTGATGACATTGCAACCACTGGTGTTGTGCTCACAGGGTCTTGAAGACCTCAGTGGAGTTGTGATGACATTGCAACCACTGGTGGTGTCCTCATAGGGTCTTCAAGACTTCAGTGGAGTTGTGATGACATTGCAACCACTGGTGGTGTCCTCACAGGGTCTTCAAGACTTCAGTGGAGTTGTGATGACGTCACAACCACTGGTGTTGTGCTTACAGGGTCTTGAAGAGTTCAGTGGAGTTGTGATGATATTGCAACCACTGGCCGTGTTCTCACAGGGTCTTGAAGACTTCAGTGGAGTTGTGATGACATTGAAACCACTGGTGGTGTGCTTACAGGGTCTTGAAGAGTTCAGTGGAGTTGTGATGACATTGCAACCACTGGTGGTGTCCTCACAGGGTCTTCAAGACTTCAGTGGAGTTGTGATGATATTGCAACCACTGGTGGTGTGCTTACAGGGACTTGAAGAGTTCAGTGGAGTTGTGATGACATTGCAACCACTGGTGGTGTCCTCACAGGGTCTTTAAGACTTCAGTGGAGTTTTGATGATATTGCAACCACTGGTGGTGTGCTCACAGGGTCTTCAAGACTTCAGTGGAGTTGTGATGACATTGCAACCACTGGTGTTGTGCTCACAGGGTCTTGAAGACTTCAGTGGATTTGTGATGATATTGTAACCACTGGTGGTGTCCTCACAGGGTCTTCAAGACTTCAGTGGAGTTGTGATGACATTGCAACCACTGGTGGTGACCTCACAGGGTCTTCAAGACTTCAGTGGAGTTGTGATGACATTGCAACCACTGGTGGTGTCCTCACAGGGTCTTCAAGACTTCAGTGGAGTTGTGATGACATTGCAACCACTGGTGGTGTCCTCACAGGGTCTTCAAAACTTCAGTGGAGTTGTGATGACGTCACAACCGCTGGTGTTGTGCTCACAGGGTCTTGAAGAGTTAAGTGAAGTTGTGATGACATTGCAACCACTGGTGGTGTTCTCACAGGGTCTTGAAGACTTCAGTGGAGTTGTTATGACATTGCAAAAACTGTTGGGGTCCTCACAGGGTCTCCGAGACTTCAGTGGAGTTGTGATGACGTCACAACCACTGGTGTTGTGCTCACAGGGTCTTGAAGAGTTAAGTGAAGTTGTGATGACATTGCAACCACTGGTGGTGTGCTCACAGGATCTTGAAGACTTTAGTGGAATTGTGATGACATTGCAACCACTGGTGGTGTGCTCACAGGGACTTGAAGACTTCAGTGGAGTTGTGAGGATATTGCAACCACTGGTGGTGTCCTCACAGGGTCTTCAAGACTTCAGTGGAGTTGTGATGACATTGCAACCACTGGTGGTATCCTCACAGGGTCTTCAAGACTTCAGTGGAGTTGTGATGACATTGCAACCACTGGTGGTATCCTCACAGGGTCTTCAAGACTTCAGTGGAGTTGTGAGGATATTGCAACCACTGGTGGTGTGTTCACAGGGTCTTGAATAGTTCAGTGGAGTTGTGATGATATTGCAACCACTGGTGTTGTGCTCACAGGGTCTTAAAGAGTTCAGTGGAGTTGTGATGACATTGCAACCACTGGTGGTGTGCTCACAGGATCTTGAAGACTTTAGTGGAATTGTGATGACATTACAACCACTGGTGGTGTCCTCATAGGATCTTGAAGACTTTAGTGGAGTTGTGATGACATTGCAACCACTGGTGCTGTGCTCACAGGGTCTTCAAGACTTCAGTGGAGTTGTGATGACATTGCAACCACTGGTGATGTCCTCACAGGGTCTTCAAGACTTCAGTGGAGTTGTGATGATATTGCAACCACTGGTGGTGTGCTTACAGGGTCTTGAAGAGTTCAGTGGAGTTGTGATGACATTGCAACCACTGGTGGTGTGCTTACAGGGTCTTGAAGAGTTCAGTGGAGTTGTGATGATATTGCAACTACTGGTGGTGTCCTCATAGGGTCTCAAAGACTTCAGTGGAGTTGTGATGACATCACAACCACTGGTGGTGTGCTCACAGGGTCTTGAAGACTCCAGGGGAGTTGCGGTGACATTGCAACCACTGGTGGTGTCCTTACAGGGTCTCCAAGACTTGAGAAGACATCATCACAAGGGTCAATAAAAAAAAATATATATATATTTCTTGGCGTCCTCTTTTAGATATTTAAATGTAAGCTTAAAGTCGATCTCCGTCCTAATCCCCCCACACACTAAACGTTACCCAACCCACTCCCCTCTAGGTAGATCCCCAATTAGATTAAAAATTAGATTTAAAAAAAATGAAAACCAAACCTTTTACCTGAATTTGTGGTCATGTGACAAATCGGATCCTGAGTTTTCTTACTTCTGCTCTGAAAAATGGAATGGTCCGTCTCAGAATTGCCTTGTCTCACCCTGGTGACATCAATGGTTCCTATTGGCTGTCCACCAGCGAGGTCCTCACAAGGTCTTAAAGCTGGGACCTTCAAACTACAGCCCTCCAGCTGTTGCGGAACTACAAGTCCCATGTGGCATTGTAAAACACTTCACATTCACAGACGACTAGGCATGATGGGAATTGTAGTTCCTGAACAATTGGAGGGCCATAGTTTGAGGTCCCCTATCTTACAGTCTCCAGAGGAGTTCTCCATGACATCACAACCATTGGTGGTGTCCTCACGGGGTCTTGAAGACACCAGTGGAGTTCTAATGACATCACATCATCATAAGGGACAATCATTTTTTTTTTAGATTTCTTGGTATCTTCCCCCCCCCCCCCCCCCCCCCCCACACACACACACACACTAATTGCTACCCAACCCTCCCCCTCTAGGTAGATCCCAATTAGATTAAAAATGATATATAAAAAATGAAAACAAAACCTGAATTTGTGGTCATGTGACATATCGGGTCCTGAGTTTTCTTGGTTGTTCAATTAAGCTTTGACAATAAAACCTGGAAGCTGACCAATGTTTATAAAAAACTGTTACTTTGTATCTCTCATTACTCCCTTCTAATCAATGTTTATTAACAAGGTTATTTTATATCTCTCGATCTCCTGTCTGAACAATGTTTATAAACAATGTTACTTTCTATCTATATCTCCTTTCTTATCAATGTTTATAAACAATGTTATTTTGTATCTCTCGATCTCCTGTCTGATCAATGTTTATAAACAATGTTATTTTGTATCTCTCTATCTCCTTTCTGATCAATGTTTATAAATAATGTTACTTTGTATCTCTCTATCTCCTGTCTGATCAATGTTTATAAACAATGTTATTTTGTATCTCTCTATCTCCTTACTAATTAATGTTTATAAACAATGTTACTTTGTATCTCTCTATCTGTGTCTGATCAATGTTTATAAACAATGTTACTTTCTATCTATATCTCCTTTCTGATCAATGTTTATAAACAATGTTACGTTGTATCTCTCTATCTCCCATCTGATCAATATTTAGAAACAATGTTACTTTGTATCTCTCATATCCCCCTTCTGATCAATGTTTATTTATTTTTTACTTTGTATCTCTCTATCTCCCATCTGAACAATGTTTATTAACAAGGTTATTTTATATCTCTCGATCTCCTGTGTGAACAATGTTTATAAACAATGTAACTTTCTATCTATATCTCCTTTCTGATCAATGTTTATAAACAATGCTAGTTTGTATCTCTCATATCCCCCTTCTGATCAATGTTTATTTATTTTTTACTTTGTATCTCTCTATCTCCCATCTAAACAATGTTTATTAACAAGGTTATTTTATATCTCTCAATCTCCTGTCTGAACAATGTTTATAAACAATGTTACTTTGTATCTCTCTATATCCTGTCTGGTCAATGGTTATAAACAATGTTACCTTGTATCTCTCTATCTCCTGTCTGGCCAATATTTATAAACAATGTTACTTTGTATCTCTCTATCTGATCAATGTTTATAAACAATGTTACTTTTGTATCTCTCTGGCTCAGTTCAAATTGGTTGCGATGCCTGCAAATCCACTCCGGGTTCCCGCATGGCATCCGACACGCAGGCGGATCACACTGCCCTATGCGAACCGCTGGGTGTGTCAATACAAAGTTAATGACACCCCCAGATCGGTTCGCATATCGCGGTGCAAACTGTCCTCTCAGACAGGAATCGGATCGCATTGGGTGTGAACATCCGTTTCTGGTGACTTTGGTCCAAATGCGATGAAAAATTCAGCTGCACAATCTCTGTATGTCTGAATTCGGCACGTACATCGCATGCGTTTTTCACAGCAGTGCGGTGCAATTCACGTGCGATGTCGGACAGCCCACCAGTGTGAGCCGAGCCTCTATCTCCTTTCTGATCAGCGTTTATAAACAATGTTAAGTTGCTGTATCTCTCTATCTCACTGCCATAGCTAAGCTGTCCTCTATGGAGTCCATCCCTGTGTTCAGTTGTTTGCTTCGGAGTTCAACTTTAATTCCAACCGCAGACAATCAGTTGGCGAAGAAATCCAACAAACTTTTCTATAAACTTCTCCATTTCCTTGAACTTTTATTACCATATCTGGAAGTTACAAGTCGTAAAATGTGATTGGGATTTACTATCTCTTTTATGTTTTTCTGATGAGAAAGTGAAGATATATATTTTCAAGGTCAGTATACTTCACACCAGGGGCAGCGGGGAGCACGCAGGGATTGCCCCGGGTTTCGGGAAATGAATTTGATTTCTCTTTCTGCTGAAATTCAGACGGAGTTTTTATAACCGGAGATGCATAAAACGCGATCTTGGGAGCCGGCAGGACAAAGCGGAGTTTGTAAAGTACAAATAAGTCGTTCCAACTCTCCTTCCCAGAGATTGAAGGCCACCCATCGGACCCAACGTGACACCGCGGGTGGTGAAGAGACCGCGCAACGTGACACCACGGGTGGTGAAGAGACCGCGCAACGTGACACCACGGGTGGTGAAGAGACCGTGCAACGTGACACCACGGGTGGTGAAGAGACCTTGCAACGTGACACCACGGGTGGTGAAGAGACCGTGCAACGTGACACCACGGGTGGTGAAGAGACCGTGCAACGTGACACCGTGGGTGGTGAAGAGACCATGCAACGTGACACCACGGGTGGTGAAGAGACCGTGCAACCTGACACCGTGGGTGGTGAAGAGACCGTGCAACGTGACACCACGGGTGGTGAAGAGACCGTGCAACGTGACACCACGGGTGGTGAAGAGACCGTGCAACGTGGCACCACGGGTGGTGAAGAGACCGTGCAACGTGACACCACGGGTGGTGAAGAGACCTTGCAACGTGACACCATGGGTGGTGAAGAGACCGTGCAACGTGACACCACGGGTGGTGAAGAGACCGTGCAACGTGACACCACGGGTGGTGAAGAGACCGTGCAACGTGATACCACGGGTGGTGAAGAGACCGTGCAACGTGACACCACGGGTGGTGAAGAGACCGTGCAACCTGACACCGTGGGTGGTGAAGAGACCGTGCAACGTGACACCACGGGTGGTGAAGAGACCGTGCAACGTGACACCACGGGTGGTGAAGAGACCGTGCAACGTGACACCACGGGTGGTGAAGAGACCGGGTCGGATGGGACATTCTGTCTGCTGAGAACAAACAAGGAGAAACACGATAACAGTGATCTCTGAACTGCAGCCTGGGGGGCAAGTTGCAGCCCTTCGCTTAACATTATGTGGCCCTAGAGGCATTATTCCTGCCACTAACACCAACAGTGGGGCACTATTCCTCCCACTGACACCAATGATGGGGCACTATTCCTCCCACTGAGACCAGTGAAAAGGCACTATTCCTCCCACTGAGACCAATGATGAGGCACTATTCCTCCCACTGACACCATTGATGGGACACTATTCCTCCCACTGACACCAATGATAAGGCACTATTCCTCCCACTGATACCAATGATGGGGCACTATTCCTCCCACTGACACCAATGATGGGACGCTATTCCTCCCACTGACACCAATGATGGGGGCACTATTCCTCCCTCTGACACCATTGATGGGGCACTATTCCTCCCACTGACACCAACGATGGGACACTATTCCTCCCACTGACACCAACAATGGGACACTATTCCTCCCACTGATACCAATGATGGGGCACTATTCCTCCCACTGACACCAACAATGGAACACTATTCCTCCCACTGATACCAATGATGGGACACTATTCCTCGCACTGACACCAACAATTGGACACTACTCATCCCACTGACACCAACAATGGGACACTATTCCTCCCACTGATACCAATGATGGGACACTACTCATCCCACTGACACCAACAATGGGGCACTATTCCAATAATTCCATTTATTTGTAAAACTTTTTAAAACCATTTATCATTTTCCTTCCACTTCACAATTATGTGCCACTTTGTGTTGGTCTATCACATAAAAATCCCAATAAAATACATTTACGTTTTTGGTCGTAACATGACATAATGTGAAAATTTTTAAGGGGTGTGAATACTATTAGATAAGCACCTGAACAACCACAACATACAGGGATATACAATGTAATACTGACATTAATCACACACATAGGTTGGACTTGATGGTCTTTTTTCGACCTCACCTACTATGTAATACTATGTACATACATTGAACATTATGTGCTGCCCTTTGGTGATGTCAGGGGCCACAGTTGAAGCCCCCTATAGCTCATATGTTGACAACCATTGGTCTAGACCTTTCCTGCCCAGCCTGCCGGTCTCTGGCCTGCCCCTTTCATTCATTGGTTTTGAGTTCTTTCAGTCATGGAGGTTGAACATCACATATGAGTGTTTATCTTGGTCTACATGCAAATGACGTCTGCCTAGATTCTCTCATTCCACCCAAGTCACGCCCACTCATAAAGGAATTTTGACATTTCCATGATTCTGCTTGCACCAGGACTGAAGGCTCTTGAGAGGAGTACTGTCATGTTTTCAGGAGCACCCTACCATCTTCTCCCACCAACCATGATCTGCCTGCCTTTTAACAGAGGAGCACAGAGACCTAGTTATGGGCTCTTGTGGAAGTCGAACTGAGGGCTGTACCTTCCTGAACATCCCAACCGGGGAGAGTATGTGTATGTAGTGCTGACATCCCTCTTCAAAAAAGTAAAGTAAAATAAATAATAAAAAAAAAAAAATAATAATTTTAAAACACCCCGTCCCGACAAGCTCACGCGCAGAAGCGAATGCATACGTGAGTAGCGCCCGCATAGGAAAACGGTAGTCAAACCACGCATGTGAGATATCGCCGCGAGAACAATAATTCTAGCCATAGACCTCCTCTGTAACACAAAACATGCAACCTGTAGAATTTTTTAAATGTCGCTTATGGAGATTTTTGAGGGTAAAAAGTTTGACGCCATTCCACGAGCGGGGTGCAATTTTGACATGTTGGCGTGACATGTTGGGTATCAATTTACTCGGCGTAACATTATCTTTTACAATATAAAAAAATTGGGCTGATTTTTACTGTTTTCTTATTTTTTTATTCAAAAAAGTGATTTTTTTTCCAAAAAAAGTGCGCTTGTAAGACCGCTGCGCAAATACGGTGTGAAAAAAAGTATTGCAATGACCGCCATTTTATTCTCTAGGGTGTTAGAAAAAAAAATATATATAATGTTTGGGGGTTCTAAGTAATTTTCTAGCAAAAAAAACATGAAAACTCAGAGTCTGAAAAAAAAAAAGCTTGGAGTAGGGGGAGCTCCCAGGTTTACATATATAAAAATACCTTTTATATTGTCTTTGTTTGTTGAAAAATATTGGGCTGTCGTCTTACGTTTGGGATGACAGTGCAATTTCTGTAATCACCTGTTTGAATATTTTAAGTATCCAGTTGTGTGGCGTACTGTTCTTTCCCCACCAGGTGGAGCCAGTGGATCCTGAGGGTACTATACAGGTACTTTACACTGTTTTATATTGTACTGTATTACATTGCACCACAGCCGTGCCAAGGGGATTGAGTTAGGTTAGCGGGGTTTCTCAGTAGAGTGCAGGCCCAATTCAAACTAGCAGCTCCTTCGGGAGTCAGTGCTACATGTAAAACCCGGATCTCATTCTAGGAGGACCCCTGTGAGCGCGCAAATCCTGAGCGTCCTCTGCATCCCGACGAGCGTATGATTCATTGAGACAGGACTGACTTCTGGCCGGGAAACTCTCCCGGATTTATGATCTCCTTTCACACGCCTGTGGTGCAGGTCTCCGTCTTACATGTCAAGGACGTTACAACTCGTCATAATTAATGTGGCGGAGGCACCTTAAGACGACTTTGCCGTTTCTGGTCATTAGTGCGTCATTCCTAAGAGGTGATCTTCCCGTAAACGGGGTGAGAAAGTCCAACGTGATGGAGATGGTCCCATGAGTCATGGGGCTGCGATGGCCGATGGACGCAACTCTACGCCGCGTTTCATCTAATTTATCTTCCATCGGCAGTTATGATACCACAGGCATTGATTATAATAATCACACATCACCGGATGTGGACATAAAAGACAAAAAAAAACGACACTAAATGGAAAATAAAATACTTTCTTACATGATGATGTGTTATCATCACACGAGGCCTGCAAGACATGAAAGACCATCATATAGAAGAGAGGAGGATATCTATGTTCATTCTTCTTCTATTCACCCATCCACATCGCTCTCCCCTTCTCCCACTCTCCCTGTTATCTAGACATGCTATATATTATCAATGATGGGGCACTATTTCTCCAACTGACACCAATGATGGGGCACTATGCTTAACATTATGCGGTCCTTGAGGCATTATTCCTGCCACTGATATACCAATTATGGGGCACTATTCCTCCCACTGACACCAATGATGGGGCACTATTCCTCCCACTGATACCAATGATGGGGCACTATTCCTCCTACTGACACCAATGATGGGGCACTATTCCTCCACTGATACCAATGATGGGGCACTATTCCTGCCACTGACGCCAAAGATTGGGGCACTATTCCCTCCATGTATACCAATAATGGGGCACTGTTTCTCTGATTGACACCAATGGTGGGGCACTATTCCTCCCACTGATTCCAATGATGGGGCAATATTCCTCCCACTGACACCAACGATGGGGCACTATTCCCCCCATGTATACCAATAATGGGGCACTGTTTCTCTGATTTACACCAATGATGGGGCACTATTCCTCCCACTGATTCCAATGATGGGGCACTATTCCTCCACTGACGCCAAAGATGGGGCAATATTCCCCCCATGTATACCAATAATTGGGCACTATTTCTCTGATTGACACCAATGGTGGGGCACTATTCCTCCCACTGATTCCAATGATGGGGCACTATTTCTCCACTGACACCAAAGATGGGGCACTATTCCCCCCATGTATACCAATAATGGGGCACTATTTCTCTGATCCCCCCTCTGACGTCATTGGGAAAGCCATAGGGAATTCCCCATGACGTCCCCGTGCGTCAGAGGGGGCGGGGTTACCAGGTGGCCCAGCCCTCCGTTATAAAAGACCTGTCAGACGCAGCAAAGCCTCACTCAGCGGGAGCCTCCCATTGCGCTGAGCGGCCCAGAAGAGACACCGACGCCGTGGAAGAAGATGCCGGACGAGAAGACCAGAGCAAGAAGAAGCGGATCGGAGGAAGAAGATGATGGAAGAAGAAAATGGAAGAAGATGCCGGAAGGAGAAGATGAAGAAACCGAAGGATGAAGAAAGGAAGAAGGAAGACCAGAAGAAAGAAGATTTTAATAAAGGAATTGTCAAAGACCGTCTCCTGTCATTTTTACCATTTTTGACACTTTTTTGGTGAAATGGTAGGGGTACTTTTGTACCCCCTTACCATTTCACACAGGGGGGGGTGCGGGATCTGGGGGTCCTCTTGTTAAAGAGGGCTTCCAGATTCCAATAAGCCCCCCGCCCGCAGACCCCCACAACCAATGGCCAGGGTTGTGGGGAAAAGGCCCTTGTCCCCATTAACATGGGGACAAGGTGCTTTGGGGGGACCCCAAAGCACCCTCCCAATGTTGAGGGCATGTGGCCTGGTACGGTTCAGGAGGGAGGGGGGGCTGCTCTCGTCCCCCCTCATTTCCTGCGGCCTGCCAGGTTGCGTGCTCGGATAAGGGTCTGGTATGGATTTTGAGGGGGACCCCACGCCATTTTTTTTTTTTGGCCGGGGTTCCCCTTAAAATCCATCCCAGACCTCAAGGGTCTGGTATGGATTTTGAGGGGGACCCCACGCCATTTTTTTTTTGGCCGGGGTTCCCCTTAATATCCATAGCAGACCTGAAGGGCCTGGTAATTTAATTTGGGGGGACCCCCACGCTTTTTTTTTTTTTTTTTTTTTATCAATTACTTTTTTTTTATCAATGACTTTCAATGAATGACTGTTCTTCGTGTTACGGGAGCCGTCAATTCATTAGCCGCGAGTGATTTTAAATAGCTTTTTTTCCTGCAAAAAAAAAAACACGAATTTGATGCGAGCGGCCCAAATAGTTCTGGGCTTGCCGAGCGAGCGAACGCCTGATGTTCGATTCGAACACCGGGCCCATCCCTAGTAATTAGACCGTCAAATACTGTTGCAATTACGTAAGACGTGATTTTTTTTTTTGGGAGAAAATCCCATCCCCCCCCCCCCCAAGACATTAAAATCTATAAAATGAATTGTAATACATTACAGCAATGCCTCGTGTTCCAGTTCTAAGCCGCACGTCGTATCAACTTTGCCGGTAAAACTGGAGCTTCTCTTAAAATAAACATTTCATTTTTCTTTCTTTTATTCCTTTGCGACACTCACATGGGAAAAAGTGTCATCTAAAACAATTATCAACTAAAATATTGAAAGGATCGTTGGCGGGTGTATACATTATTATTCGGCTGATCCATTATTCAACGTGTGAGCTCTGAAGACGAGGGAAACACTGATAAAGTGGTCACTAACCAGAGGGCAGAACAAAGCGTAGACACACCATCACACCTCCTAAGTAGAACGGAGTGTCGGGGGACGACCACTTCTCCACATTAAACCACACCGGCTCATATATAAATTAAACTGGGAGTATAAATAAAGCATGCTGTGCTCTAGTTACTAGCCCTGGAAAGGATCACATACAAACAACGTCTCCGAAGATGAGTACTTATGTAAGCAATTTAACCACTTCAGCCCCGGACCAATTGGCAGCCAAAGGACCCGGCCCCCTTTTTGCGATTCGGCACTGCGTCGCTTTAACTGACAATTGCGCGGTCGTGCGACGTGGCCCCCAAACAAAATTGGCGTCCTTTTTTTTTCCCCACAAATAGAGATTTCTTTCGGTGGTATTTGATCGCCCCTGCGGTTTTTTTTTTTTTTTTGCGCTATAAACAAAAAATAGAGCGCCAATTTTGAAAAAAATGCAATAGTTTTTACTTTTTGCTATAATAAATATCCCCCAAAAAATATATAAAAAAATGTTTTTTTTTTCCTCAGTTTAGGCCGATACGTATTCTTCTACATATTTTTGGTAAAAAAAAAAAATCGCAATTAGCGATAATTGATTTGTTTGCGCAAAAGTTATAGCGTTTACAAAATAGGGGATAGTTTTATAGAATTTTTGTTAATATTTTTTTTTTTACTAGTAATGGCGGCGATCAGCGATTTTTATTGTGACTGCGACATTATGGCGGACACATCGGACATTTTTGACACATTTTTGGGACCATTGTCATTTATACAGAAATCAGTGCTATTTAAATGCTCTGATTCCTATGTAAATGACACTGGCAGTGAAAGAGTTAACCACTAGGGGGCGGGGAGGAGTCAGTGTGACGTGTTGTGTTTTTTTTTTTTTACAGTAGGGGGCGTGGCTGTACGTCTGACGTCATTGATCGGATTTCCCGATGACCAGGAACAGCCGATCAATGACAGGCAGGAAGGAAGTAGGAAGTGCGGGGAGAGGTTTGTTTACACAGACCTCTCCCCGTTCTTCAGCTCTGTGACCCGATCGCGGTCTGCTGGTCCCACGGCCGTGGTCATGGAGCTCCTGACCGGGTCGTAAGCGCGCCGTCGGCTAGGCAATTAAAGGGGACGTATATATATACGTGCTTTTGCCTAGCCGTGCCATTCTGCCGACGTATATGTGCAGGAGGTGGTCGGGAAGCGGTTAAAGGAACCGTCTCGGGGCTCAATAACCGATTACATAACCAGTAGAGTTGCTCCTGAAATGAAGCCGGCCATCAGGTCTGATCAGACTCCGACCCCCCCAAATATTGTGAATTCGATTATTCAAAAGAAGGGGAGGTTCAGGAAGGGATTACAACGGTGCCTACAAATAATTATGGAAACCGTACAAATATATATATATTAAAATATAATATAGTTTTATTGAAAAACATGATTAACCACTTTCAGACCGGAACCATTTTGCTGGCCAAAGACCAGCGTTTGATGGCACGGTGAGGCTGTTTGCGCCCCCCAAAAAATTTTGAGCACCAGCCGCCACTGGATTGAATCCACAATTTCTTACGGTATCGTCGGACCGGCTGAAAGATTCTGGTACAGTAAGAAAAGTTCCTATCTTTACCTTCTGGTTACAACTAAGTTTTTCAACCAAGTCTGTGTGAGAGACTTTGCAAAGCTAGAATTACTTGTTGGCTGCTACATCCAAGCTCAAGGATTTATCCAGCAGTTAAAGAATCCAGTTGCGAGTGGCTATTCCCTGCATTATGTACAGAGAGAGACTTTTATTGAAGTCAGCAGTTCCAAGCACCCGAGCTAACCTTTACCCTTATACCCTCTATTCCCAACTTAACCACTTCAATACCGGGGGGGGGGGGGGGGGGCACTTAAACACCTTCCTGCCCAGACCAATTTTGAGCTTTCAGCGCTGTCGCAATTTGAATGACAATTGCGTGGTCATGCTACACTGTACCCAAATGAAATTTTTATCATTTTTTTCCCCACAAATAGAGCTTTCTTTTGGTGGTATTTGATCACCTCTGCGGTTTTTATTTTTTGCTAAACAAATAAAAAAAGACCGAAAATTTTGAAAAAAATATGTTTTTTTTTTTGTTTCAGTTTCAAAACTTTGTAAATAAGCAAGTTTTCTCCTTCACTGATAGGCACTGATGGGGTTGCACTGATAAGGCGGCACTGATGGGCACCGATGAGGTGGCACAAATGAAGTGGCACTGAGGTGGCATTGATGGGCACTGATATGTGGCACTGATAGGCGGCACTGATGGGCGGCACGGATGGGCACTGATAGGTGGCACAAATTGGCACTGATAGCTGGCACGGATTGGCGGCATGGATGGGCATGGATAGGCGGCACAGATGGGCATGGATAGGCCGCACGGATGAGCATGGATGGGCACTGATAGGCGGCATGGATTGGGCACTGATAGGTGGCACGGATAGGCACTGATAGGTGGCACAGATAGGCACTGATAGGCAGCATTGTTTTGTACTGATGGATGCCAATCAGTGCCAAACAATAATGCATGCCAATCAGTAAAGCCCATTGTGGGCACTGATTGGCATCCATTGTGGGCACTGTCATACCTGGTGGTCTAGGGTGGCATACCTTGTGCTGGGCATCCCTGGTGGTCTGGTGGCGTCCCTGGTGGTCCAGTGTGGGCATCCTGGGGGGGGCTGCACTGATAATCGATCAGCACAGACCCCCCCTGTCAGAGGAGCAGCTGATCGGCTCTCCTCTACTCGCGTCTGACAGACGCGAGTGAGGAAAAGCCGATCATCGGCTCTTCCTATTTACACTGTGATCAGCCGTGATTGGACACGGCTGATCACGTGGTAAAGAGTCTCCGTCGGAGACTCTTTACTAAGATCGTAGTTGCAGGGTGTCAGACTGACACCCCGCAACAACGATCGCCGCGATGGGCGCCCCTGGGGGCGCGCAGCGGCTCAAAATCCTGAGGACGTCATATGACGTAACACTTTGCCGACGTCTTTTGACAATAGGCGGGCGGCAAGTGGTTAAAGACTGAGTTTGTTCAACTGTTTTAAGCAAAATAAAAATCCTAAAAAGGGATGCAAGTGTCGGTCTCTACTCTCTACAGTTACTGGGTCATCAACCCTGGGAACCCCTAGACAAGGACAACGAGTTACGAGCTGGTGGAGGTAATCGGTAAGCCCAGAAAAATTCAGCCGCTCCTTCGGGGGTCAGTGCTACACTCCCTATTGTGTCTTTGTGTCTTAGTGGAATTTCTTAGCGTCTGTGTATCTCAGTACAATGACTTGAAACTCACACACACTATTTCCTGCTGGTTTTGCTTTTATACCTTTGAAATTCATCTTACTCTTCAGCTTCAATAGACAGCATGACTGCCTTTATTCCATATCCACACACTCAATATCTTCTGTTAGCATAATCTAATTCAAGCACGGCTTATATATAATTATCTTCATAAGCCTGGAATAATTAGGATTGCTGCAACAAATTGTTTGTGTTCAACAGCAATGACATCTCCCAGGTTGATTATAATGAATCTGTATAACATGCAGTAGAACTGGGAATAGTATTAGCATAACTGCAGGGGCTTTAGGGTTTTAGCACCCTCCTAGTTTGGATGCTATGCAGCTAGGTACATTGTATTATTTTTTGGTTCCTCTGTAGTAAATGGGGCAGTTATTGATTGCTTTTGGCTGTTCTGGATCTCACAGGCTGCAGGTTTGATTGCTCTCCTCTGCTTTCCAGAGGATTCTGAAACATAGAGGAAAGGGCAAGGCACGGGCAGCCTGAATATTTAGTGTGCTCCAGCCAATCCCTGGGAGGTTCAATGTAGAAAAATTTAAAATAATGCATTTGGGTGGCAAAAATGTGAATGCAATCTATACACTGGGGGGGAGAACCTCTGGGGGAATCTAGGATGGAAAAGGACCTGGGGGTCCTAGTAGATGATAGGCTCAGCAATGGCATGCAATGCCAAGCTGCTGCTAACAAAGCAAACAGAATATTGGCATGTATTAAAAAGGGAATCAACTCCAGAGATAAAACGATAATTCTCCCACTCTACAAGACTCTGGTCCGGCCGCACCTGGAGTATGCTAACCAGTTCTGGGCACCAGTCCTCAGGAAGGATGTACTGGAAATGGAGCGAGTACAAAGAAGGGCAACAAAGCTAATAAAGGGTCTGGAGGATATTAGTTATGAGGAAAGGTTGCGAGCACTGAACTTATTCTCTCTGGAGAAGAGACGCTTGAGAGGGGGTATGATTTCAATATACAAATACCGTACTGGTGACCCCACAATAGGGATAAAACTTTTTTGCGGAAGGGAGTTTAACAAGACACGTGGCCACTCATTAAAATTAGAATAAAAGAGGTTTAACCTTAAACTACGTAGAGGGTTCTTTAACCGCTTCCCGACCGCCTAACGACGATATACGTCGGCAAAATGGCACGGGCAGGCAAAATCACGTACCTGTACGTGATCGTGCATGTGCCTGCCTGTGGGTCGCGCGCGCGCCGCTAGCGGCGCGCTCGCGACCCGGTCGGGAGCTCCGTGACCCCGGGCCGCGGGACCAGCGGACCCGATCGCCGCTGGTATCCCGCGATCTGGTTACGGAGCTGAAGAACGGGGAGAGGTTTGTGTAAACAAACCTCTCCCCGCGCTTCCTACACTGACTGTCAGTGATCGGCGGTTCCCTGTCATCGGGAACGCCGATCAATGACGTCAAACGTACAGCCATGCCCCCCTACAGTAAAATAAAACACAACACGTCACACTGACTCCTCCCCGCCCCCTAGTGGTTAACCCCTTCACTACAACTGTCATTTACATAGGAATCAGTGCTATTTAAATATCACTGATTTCTATATAAATGACAAATGTCCCAAAAATGTGTCAAAAATGTCCGATGTGTCCGCCAAAATGTCGCAGTCACAATAAAAATCGCTGATCGCCGCCATTACTAGTAAAAAAAAAAATATTAATAAAAATGCTATAAAACTATCCCCTATTTTGTAAACGCTATAACTTTTGCGCAAACCAATCAATAATCGCTAATTGCGATTTTTTTTACCAAAAATATGTAGAAGAATACGCATCGGCCTAAACTGAGGAAAAAAAATGTTTTTTTATATATTTTTTGGGGATATTTATTATAGCAAAAAGTAAAAAATATTGCATTTTTTTCAAAATTGTCCCTCTATTTTTGTTTATAAAAACCAAAAAATAAAAACCGCAGGGGCGATCAAATACCACCAAAAGAAAGCTCTATTTGTGGGAAAAAAAGGACGCCAATTTTGTTTGGGAGCCACGTCGCACGACCGCGCAATTGTCAGTTAAAACGACGCAGTGCCGAACCGCAAAAAGGGGCCTGGTCCTTTGGCTGCCAATTGGTCCGGGGCTGAAGTGGTTAATGTAAGAGCGGCAAGGATGTGGAATTCCCTTCCACAGGCGGTGGTCTCAGCGGGGGGGCATCGATAGTTTCAAGAAACTATTAGATAAGCACCTGAACGACCGCAACATACAGGGATATACAATGTAATACTGACATATAATCACACACATAGGTTGGACTTGATGGTCTTTTTTCAACCTCACCTACTATGTAACTATGTGTGCCTAGAAGGTGGCTGGAGAGACACATAAATAGTCTGAGATTTGGAGCAGATGGGGTCACTGTTCACCGTGGATGGAGGGTGGCTACCCCCACCTGCAGCAGCCCTCCTGGTTCCAGCTAATATTCATTGAGATCCTAGCTGTGGCATAGCTGGGGTCCCTATTTTTTAAAGACCCACTCTTGAAGTCAAGGGAACCCTCATCCAAGTACTTATCCATACATAGAGACTGCTCAGAGAGACTTAGCAAGGTAGAATGTCCTCCTGCAAAGAATCAGGGAATCTTAAGTATCCCATACACCCTACATCCCGTCCCAAGTTCTTCAACAATAAAAATCCTAACAGACATCCCCTAGATTTATTATTGAAACAGAATGAATGACATGTTATTGTGTACCTGGCTGCCACGGCACTAACTCTGAGGAAGAACCAGTTAAATCACAGCGGCTCCTACTGGTATAGTGCTACATGGGCAATGACTAGACATGTGCAATTTGTTTCTTTCCAAATTCGTTTTTTAACAAATTTCGACAAATTTGTTAATTTAGAAATATCCAAATTAACGAAAACCTGTTTAACAAATTTGTTCGAGTATTCGTAAATTTGAAAATTCGTAAATTCTTAAATTTGAATATTCGTAAATTCTTAAATTTGAATATTTGTAAATTCTTAAATTTGCATATTCAAATTTTCGTAAATTCGTAAAATTTGAATATTCAAAAATTCAAAATTCAAAAACCCGAAAAAAGGAACGAAAATTCTAAAGAACGAAAATCCGAAAATAAGAAAGAAAATCAGAAAAAATAACTAACTAATAATAACTTAACTATTACTAACTATTAAATTATAGGTATTGGAATTTCCTTCCAAATTTGTCTGTTAGAGAATGTAACGAATACAAATATATCCAAGGTTACGAATAATCCAAAATAACGAATGCCATATCTAAACGAATGAAACGTATTGGATAAATAATAATAAATAACAATAATAATAATAATAAAAACTTTTTAAACTTTTAAAACCTTGGGTGGCCCAGAGCTATCATTTGTCATTTGACACCTTTATTGTACTAAAAGAAGCATAATAATGTGTTTTTTGTAGAGGGGAGACATTTTTGGATGTATACTAAGGAACTTTCTTAGGCCCCTTTTACACGGGCGCCTCCGCTAAGCAGAATCCGCTTGATCAGCGAGGGATCTCTCAGCTAATCCTCGTTGAGCAAGCGAATGACAGGTCCATGTCCTGAAGGGCCTAGTATGGATTTTGGGGGGACCCCCACGCAATTTTTTTTTTCATTTTTGGTTCGGGGTTCCCCTTAATATTCATACCAGAACCAAAGGGCCTGGTAATGGACTGGGGGGGGGGGGATCCTATGCCGTTTTTTTCAATGAGTTTTATCAATGTTGCCGAGACCTGACAATTCATTACAGCCGCAATCAGTTTTAAATTACTTTTTTTCTTTAGAAATTTCATTTTGTGCAGGGACTGTTCTAAACACGGGAAAACTGCACAACTTTACAGGCATACTATAGATACCCCCCAGGTACGATATTTAACCACTTCAGCCCCGGAGGATTTTACCCCCTTCCTTACCAGAGCACTTTTTGCGATTCGGCACTGCGTCGTGTGACGTTGCACCCAAACAAAATTGACGTCCTTTTTTTCCCACAAGCAGAGCTTTATTTTGGTGGTATTTGATCACCACTGCGGTTTTTATTTTTTGCGCTATAAACAAAAAAATTTCGACAATTTAAAAAAAAAAAAAAACGCATTATATTTTACATTTTGCTATAATAGATATACCCCAAAAATATATAAAAAAAAATTTTTTTTCCCTCAGTTTAGGCCGATCCGTATTCTTCTACATATTTTTGGTAAAAAAATTGCAATAAGCGATTATTGATTGGTTTACACAAAATTTATAGCGTTTACAAAATAGGGGATAGTTTTATAGCATTTTTATTAATATTTTTTTTTTTACTAGTAATGGCGGCGATCAGCGATTTTTATTGTGACTGCGACATTATGGCAAACACATCGGACATTTTTGACACATTTTTGGGACCATTGTCATTTATACAGCAATCAGTGCTATTTAAATGCACTGATTCCTGTGTAAATGACACTGGCAGTGAAGGGGTTAACCAGGGGGTGGCAGTGTAAGGGTTAAGTGTTCCTAGGGGCGTGTTACTAACTGTGGGGAGCGTGGCTGTGTTTTAGTGAACACTGATCTATGCTCCAATCACAATGAGCAGAGATCGGTGACACTAGTTGCTAGGCAGAACAGGGAGATGCTGTTTACTTCCGCATCTCCCCGTTCAGCCTTCCCGTGAGATGATCGCGGGTATCCCCACGGCGATCGAGTCCGCGGGACCCGCGACTGGACTCATGGGGGTCCCAACCGGCGCGCACTCGATGGCATGGCGGCAATCTTAAAGGGACGTACCTGTACGCCCTTATGCCTGTTCGTGACATTCTGCCAATGTACATCGTCATGCGCCGGTCGGGAAGTGGTTAAGCATTATTAATATCACTGCTCCCGAAAAAACTTCAGTTTTTAAAATACATTTTTGCATTGATACATGTCCCCTGGGGCAGGACCCGGGTCCCCAAACACTTTTTATTAAAATAACTTGCATATAAGCCTTTAAAATTTGCACTTTTGGTTTTTCATGTTCGTGCCCCATAGACTTTAACGCTACACCTATGGGGTCTGCACAGCTTTACCTAAAGAAGAATATTGATTAGACATGTGCAATTCGTTTCGTTTTTTTCGTTTTTTCTTTTTTTTTCGTTATTTTCGTTCGTTCGTTTTCGTACAAATGAACGAATCGTTCGAATCGTACGAATACGAATAACGAATCGTTCGAATCGTACGAATCCGAATAACGAATCATTCGAATCCGAAAAACAACGAAAATTCGAAAAAAACAAGTTAGAAACAACGAATGTACTAATGAAGAAAATCCGAAAAACGAAAACGAACGAAAACGAACGAAAAAATTCGTAACTTTTTTTTTTGTTGAATTGGTCATTTTCCGTGTCCCTTACAATGGTGCTGCTAAACGTGCTTCGAATGGATTGAACAAAAAAATTAGTACATTCGTAACTTTTTTTTCGATTCGTAACTTTTTTTTTCGATTCGTAACTTTTTTTTTCGATTCGTAACTTTATTTTTTTTTTTTTTTCGATTTGTAATTTTCCATGTCTCTATTGAACCAAAAAATTCGTACATTCGTAACTTTTTTTTCGATTCGTAACTTTTTTTTTCGATTCGTAACTTTTTTTTTTTTCGATTTGTAATTTTCCGTGTCTCTATTGAACCAAAAAATTCGTACATTCGTACCTTTTTTTTTTCGATTCGTAACTTTTTTTTAGATTCGTACCTTTTTTTTCTTTTTTTTTCGATTTGTAATTTTCCGTGTCTCTATTGAACAAAAAAATTCGTAACTTTTTTTTCGATTCGTAACTTTTTTTTTTTTTTTTCGATTTGTAACTTTTTTTTTTCGATTCGTAAATTATTAAAATGTAATAATAGCATACACATTACATCAAATTATGAATTATGCTCCGATTACGAATCTACGAATGTTACGAATGTACGAATAAATACGAATGTGTCCGAAAATTAAACGAAAAAACGAATTAACGAAAAAATAACTCTTACGAATGTACGAATCGTTATGAATACGAACAACGACGACTTACGAATGTACGAATCGTTACGAATCCGAACAACGACGACTTACGAATGTACGAATTGTTACGAATCGACGGAAACGAAAAAAACGAAACGAAAATAAACGAATTTTTTTCGGAAACGAAAAAACGAAACGAAAATAAACGAATTTTTTTCGGAAACGAAAAAAACGAAACGAAAATAAACAAATTTTTTTGTTGTGCACATGTCTAATATTGATGTGATTATCAAAGAGGGTTAATCCTCGGAGGCATCTTTGGCTGTATTTTAAGGAACTGCCATAGGACTTTGCATCACATTTATCCTAGGACCCAACTGGAGTCTACCTAACCTTGTGGGTTGCATTTAATGTTCGTGCAGACCTAAATGTGCAGTTGATGGATGACACCCCTTCAAGAAGCTACCACCTTGTCCTCAGACATGTTACATACTTATAAGTTTTTTTTTTTATATATAAATGGGATATTGTCAAATTGTTCTCTGTCTGCCGTTTCCCTTGGCTTTCTGTGACATCAATGGAACAAGTTAGGTAATGATTCCTTCACCTTGCCTACAGCTTACTGATCCAGCACTGATTCCTCCTCTGCTACTTGACAAGACGCCCACTGTCACCTTAAATACAGGTTAACGATCCAGCACCGCTTTCTACTCCACTATTTGGAAATGCACATGCTGTTCCCGTATAAATAACTGATCCAGCACCGCTTCTTCCTCCACCATCTGAAAAGTATGTTGTCAGCAGGGCAGTGGATGGTGTCAGTAACAGCAATATATGTGTCAGTAGGGCAGTGGATGGTGTCAGTAACCAGGGGAGGGCTGGCAGCCTTAGGCCTGGGGGGGGAGTCCAGTCAAGTGGCCCATTGAACTACCGAATCAGCTCACCATCCATGCCCAGCTGGTTTTTCAATGCAGCCTCACCAGTGCCCCTCAATGCAGCCTGATCAGTGCCCATCAATGCCGACTCATCAGTGCCACCTCATCAGTGCCCATCAATGCAACCTCACCAGTGTCCATAAATGCAGTCTCACCAGTGCCCATCCAATGCAGCCTGACCACTGGGGCAGGGTAAATGGGGTGTATGGGGGGATGGGGTGTGGGGTCAGCTGGGGGTGTCAGGGTCTCTTACTTGGCAGCTCAGGTTGCACCCCACGGCCAGCGCAAGCCAGCACCCAGCCCCACAGCCCGAGCCAGTCACGGGCACCCTGGTCTCTGAGGGTGGTAGTTTCCTCTGCGCTGCTTGGGAGCTTGAGTGTGGACTACAACTCCCGGAATGCAACAGTGGCCGACCGCCGCAGCTGTACAAATAGCAGCGGGCGCCAGCCATTTTCAACCTAAGTTAGGGCAGCCTGGGGGGCAATTGCCACTCTGCCCCCCAGCCCAGCCCTCCCCTGTCAGTAACAGCAATATATGTGTCAGTAGGACAGTGAATAGTGTCAGTAGGGCAGTGGACTTTGTCAGTAGGGGAGAGGACAGTGTCAGTAATTGTTTAATATTTCTTTTTAGTCTTTACATTTTTTTTACAATAATATATATATGTGCGTGTAGCGGGAACACTTTCACAAGTGTGCGCTATATGTGGAAATTTAGTTTTTCCCTCAGAACAGTAATGGGTAGACATGTGCACAATAGAAAAATGTGTTTATTTTCGTTTTGTTTCTTTTCGTTTCCGTTGATTCGTAACGATTCGTAAATTCGTAAGTCGTCGGTGTTCGTATTCGTAACGATTCGTATTTTCGTAAGAGTTATTTTTTCGTTGATTCGTTTTTCCGTTAGTTTAATTTTTGTTTATTCGAAATTCGGACGCATTCGTATTTTCGTAGATTTAGTTACATTCGTACTTTCGTTAGATTGATTTATTCGTACTTTCGTAACATTGTTTTCGTAGATTCGTAATCGGAGCATAATTCATAATTTTATGTAATGTGTATGCTATTATTACATTGTAAGAGACACGGAAAATTACGAATCGGAAAAAAAAAGTTACGAATGTACGAATTTTTTCGTTCAATCCATTCGAAGCACGTTAAGCAGCGCCATTGTAAGAGACACGGAAAATTACGAATCGCGAAAAAAAAAAAAGTTACGAATGTGCGAATTTTTTTGTTCAATCCATTCGAAGCACGTTAAGCAGCGCCATTGTAAGAGACACGGAAAATTACGAATCGCAAAAAAAAAAAAAAAAGTTACGAATGTGCAAATTTTTTCGTTCAATCCATTCGAAGCACGTTAAGCAGCACCATTGTAAGAGACACGGAAAAATTACCAATTCAACAAAAAAAAAAAAAGTTACGAATGTACAAATTTTTTCGTTAATTTTGATTTTCGTTGTTCCTGTTTTAGTTTTTCGGATTTTCTTCTTGTTTTCGTTGTTGCTAATTTGGTTATTTTGGATTTTCGTTGTTTTTCGGATTCGTTCGATTTCGAACATTCGTTATTCGTTAAAATTTTTAGCGAAACGTTCGTTCATTCGTACGATAACGAATGACCGAATATAACGAATTTTAACGAAAAACGAAAAAAAAAAAACGAAACGAATTGCACATGTCTAGTAATGGGGTTCTGAGGGTTATGAGTTTGGCTGGGCTGTACTAAGATTTTTTTCCTGGTCATGGGTACAGTGAGGTACACATGATAGGCCTAGAACCAGGCCTGGTTGGACGTTTTAGGTATCAGTCTTCCCCGGAGCCAATCGGTGGGTGCGCCTGGCCCCGCTGTGTAGTCTGGGGAAAGGTACTTAAGGTGCTGAAGTCACGTGTTTCGGGGGTTCGGCCGCAGTCCTGTTTCCTGGTTCTGGACCGGGGTAGCCCCGCGAGGGGTCCCGGGCCCGGGACCGTTTGCCGTCCCGCAACATGGTCAGTTTGACTAGCCCCACAGATCTGCATCGTCTGGAGCAAGGATCCGTCTGTTCCCGAGTCTCGGAGCCGGTTAGCCCGAGGCCCAGTAACTGAAGGAGGATTCAAGGCGTCCCGGTGTGCTCTCATTACTGGAGGGGCACCACAGCTCGCATAGGTGACCGGGGAGGACTCTTCGGAGAATCTGCACTTCCACAGTACTGCCAAGGAGCCAGAGAAAGTTCCAGGTACTGTGAGAAAGGTTCCTAATGACCTTCGGGTTGCAAGTTCATTCTGTGTCAGAGACTTTTAAAGAAGAAGTAAAAAAAAAAAAAAAAACTGAACCTGCAAGGCAAAGGCATAATGAGCTAGTATGCATAGTATACTAGCTCATTATGAATAACTTACCTGAGAACGAAGCCCCCGAAGCGGTCCTCATCCACGACCTTCTCCGCTGCCATCAAGCCCGGAGTGACTTCCGGGTCTCACCGCTCCAGCGCTGTCATTCGCTGGATCAGCGATGACGTCACTCCGGCGCATGCGCACGAAAACGGCATATCGCCGTGATCTCGGCATGCGCAGTGCGCCTGCGCGCCGCTGTCTACGGCGCATGCGTCGTAGACAGCGATGCCTCTTTTTTTCTAAAGATATTTATTGGACCTACAGGTAAGCCTTAATCTAGGCTTACCTGTAGGCCAAAGTGGTTTGTAAGGGTTTACAACCACTTTAACAAGTTTCCGGATCACATTGTCAGCTGCCATACCTCTGGCTAGAGGTTTGTCTGGCATTGAAGTACCCAGCTGCGAGTGGCTACTCTCTGGGTTTGATAAAAGACATTTGTTGATGTCAGCAGTTCAAGGTGCCTGAGTTTCTTCACCCGTGCCCTCTATTCCCATCTAAGACTGGGTTTTGTTGGATGTTACCACTGCAAGAATAAAAACCTTCAAAAGGAATTTTACTGTGTCAGCATCCAAAGTTGTTGGGTACTAGGGATGAGCCCGGTGTTCGAATCGAACATCGGGCGTACATCCGTTTGTCGAGTCCAGAAATCTGCGGGCCGTTCGCATCAAATTCGTGTGATACGAACGGCCCACGATGCACTGCGCCAGTCACAGTGCATTGCTGGCTGATGATTGGCCAAGCATGCACTGTGACCCCGCATGCTTGGCCAATCATAGCGCCAGCAGCGAGGAGAGCAATAATTGGCCACAGGCAGGATGCCTGTGGCCAATTATAGCTCAGGGGGTTTAGTACACGCCCCACACTATATAAGGCCGCCGCGCTGGCGGCCTTGTGTAGTGTGTTCCAGCGTGCAGGGAAAGAGGATTGATAGGCAGGGACAGTGTGAACTTCTTATCAGTCATTTGCGTGTGGGGACAGTGCAGGGAAAGAGCATTGATAGGCAGGGATAGTTGTTCTTGAATCTTTATTACCAGGCATTTGCAGGACTTAGTGTGTGTTCTGTGCCTCCAGCACAGTATACAGCTGTATCTACCCGTTAGTGGTGTTGTTCAGTGGTGTTGTTCTCTATAAATACAGCCATCTGCAGAAGTTAGTGTGTGCTGTGTGAGTCTAGCACAGCACAGTATACAACCTGCACCTGTATCTACCCTTTGTGCATATTGCCGGGACAAGACATGACATTAAAGCCGCAAGCAGTTTTAAATGGCTTTTTTTCCTTTACAAATGTCATTTTGTGCAGGGACAGTTCTAAACATGGGAAACACATGCCACTTCACAGGCATACTTTAGACACCCCCCAGGTACCATATTTAAAGGAATATTTCACTTCTTTTTTTTTTTTACTTTATGCATCATTAAAATGACTGCTCCAGAAAAAATGTCAGTTTTTAAAACTTCTTTTTACATTGATACATGTCCCCTGGGGCAGGACCCGGGTCCCCAAACCTCTTTTATGACATTAACATGCATATTGGCCATTATAATTAGCACTTTAGATTTCGAAAGTTCGCGTCCATTATAACTAATAAGGTTCTAACGTTCGTGCAAACTTTTGGTCCATTCGCAGGTTCTGGTGCGAACCGAACCCGGGGGTGTTCGGCTCATCCCTATTGGGTACTAACACTGGGAACCCCTGGACATTCATCGACAAGCCACGAGGGGGTAACCGGTAAGCCCAAAAGCCAAGGCCGCCCCATCAAGGGTTATGGCCACTACATATATATAGATAGATAGATAGAAAAAGTAGATAGATAGATAGATAGATAGATAGATAGATAGATAGATAGATAGATAGATAGATAGATAGATAGATAGATAGATATTGGGGGGCTTTGGTGAAATATCAGGGGTCTAAACAGATCATGTTGTCTCATGCTTGAGACAGGGAGACAGATAGTCCCCAGTCCCTTTCTCTTGGACAGTAAATGAATAGGAAGTGCTCTGTGCTAAGCAGCTTTACCAATGCTTCAATTATGAATGGACACAGGAGTGAACGGTATAAATGTGTTCATTCATAAAAGGAAGGGGCAGGTAAATGACATATTGAAATATCCTCCAGAGTAGCCAGCGGTGAAGGAGAGTAGGATAGCTGGCAGTGCTGCGGGAGGGAGGAGGAGGGACCTGGGTTAGCGAACAGCAGAGGCAGGGGCGGACTGACAACTCATGGGGCCCCCGGGCAATAGGAGATTATGGGGCCCCCAGGCAATCAGAGATTATGGGGCCACACAGTATACACACACACAGTATACAATCACACAGTATACACATACATGTACACACAGTATACACAGACATGTTTTTTTATTGGCTGAGAAGGTACTGGAGAGGTGGAGCAGCTATAATCTCTGGATTTGACAAAAACACAGATTTTTACATACTGTCCCTGGTTTTACTGAGGCTGGCAACCCTGATGGGGCCCCCTAGTGGCTCGGGGCCCTCGGGAAGTGCCCAAGTGGCCTAATGGTCAGTCCGCCCCTGAGCAGAGGTAATCTGAGCCTCATGGTGTCCCCAGGCACAGCCAGCACACCCTTTGTGCCCAGGCACAGCCAGCACACCCTGTGTGCACACCTATGCAGCTTACTTATTCAACACCGCTTCTTCTTTTGCTACTTGAGAAAATAAAAATTATAATAATAACAGCAATACATTAAGATTGCATGCTATTGGTTAGTAACGTTTACACATTACTGCTGGCGTTTAGTATGGAGTCAGTAAATTAATGTACTTTTGCGGAAAAACTTTTAAGTACAGTGACTGTGGAAGTTCAAGAGCGTGAAAAGCGATGAATGCATTAGTGGTAAACAACGCTCTGTACTGTGTGTTCATGTTATTCTCTCTTGTATTCAACTTAACACAATAACAACCCATCAAAAGGAAATAAATTACACTGATATTAAAACGTATCAAAAAACAAAAATGTAAGATATTGAAGCTTAGCAGTTCTTAGATACAGTGCCCTAAAAAAATTATTCATACCCCTTGACATTTTCCACATTTTGTCATGTTACAACCAAAAACGTAAATGTATTTTTATTGGGATTTTATGTGATAGATCAACACAAAGTGGCACATAATTGTGACGTGGAAGGAAAATGATAAATGTTTTTTATAATTTGTTACAAATAAATATGTGAAAAGTGTGGGGGGTGTACATTTGTATGGCACCCCCCTGAGTCAATACTTTGTAGAACCGCCATTCTCTGCAATTACAGCTGCAAGTCTTTTTGGGGGTGTCTCTACCAGCTTTGCACATCTAGAGAGGACATTTCTGCCCATTCTTCTTCTTTACATAATATCTCAAGTTCTGTCAGATTGGATGGAGAGCGTCTGTGAACAGCAATTGTCAAGTCTTGCCACAGATTCTCAATGTGATTTAGGTCTGGACTGTGACTGGGCCATTCTAACACATGAATATGCTTTGATTTAAACCTTTCCATTGTAGCTCTGGCTGTATGTTTAGGGATGAATAAGCACTGATGTCAGTGTGAAACGCGTCAGCTTTCTGTTCGTTATTTTTTCTGCTGTGGACCGTGTTATGTGAGCTTTGCTTGAAAATAAAAGACACCAGAAATTAGATTATTTTTGGAGTGCGGCTGTCCAGAGTTATTTTCATCCTCCCCCTGTATGTTTCGGGTCGTTGTCCTGCTGGAAGGTGAACCTCCGCCCCAGTCTCAAGTCTTTTGTAGACTCTAATGCCGCGTACACACGGTCGGACTTTCCGACAGAAAAAGTCTGATGGGAGCTTTTCATCAGATATTCCAACCGAGTGTATGCCCCATCAGCCTTTTTCCGTCAGACTTAGAGAACATGTTATAAATTTTTCAGACGGAAAACATTTCGAGCGAAAAAAAAATAAAATAAAACGCTCGTCTGTATGCTGTTCCGACGCAACAAAAATCACGAAAGCTCTGAAGCAAGTACGAGACGGAAGCTATTGGCTACTGGCTATTGAACTTCCATTTTCTAGTCCCGTCCTACGTGTTGTACGTCGCGGACGGTCTGGACGGTCGGAATTTGGTGTGACTGTGTGCAGGCAAGACAGCTTGAGCGGAATTCCACCGAAATTACGCCGAAAAAACCTTCAGAGTTTATTCCGACGGCAAAATCGGTCGTGTGTACCCGTCATTACAGATTTTCTTCTAAGATTGCCCTGTATTTGGCTCCATCCATCTTCCCATCTACTCTGCCCAGCTTGCCTGTCCCTGCCGAAGAAAAGCATCCCCACAACATAATGCTGTCACCACCATGTTTCACAGTGGGGATGGTGAGTTCAGGGTGATGTGCCGTGTTAGTTTTCCGCAACACATAGCGTTTTGCTTTTAGGCCAAAACGTTGAATTTTGGTCTCATCTGACCAGAGCACCTTCAAGCATCTGCATCATTTAGAGTAAGAATCCCTCCTCCAAGCACCTACCTCAGTGGAAGGAAGAATCCCTCCTCCAAGCACCTACCTCAGTGGAAGGAAGAATCCCTCCTCCAAGCACCTACCTCAGTGGAAGGAAGAATCCCTCCTCCAAGCACCTACCTCAGTGGAAGGAAGAATCCCTCCTCCAAGCACCTACCTCAGTGGAAGGAAGAATCCCTCCTCCAAGCACCTACCTCAGTGGAAGGAGGAATCCCTCCTCCAAGCATCTGTATCAGTCGGAGATCCCCTCTCCAAACATCCCAATAAGTTGAAGGAAAAATTCTGTCTGCCACGGAACTGGTGGTCAGACAAACAACCTCACTCCACCTTATCGCAAACATTGGTGGTCATGCACATTAGGGCGTAGCCCATTGGTGGTCAGTTTTTACACCACTCCCCCTAGGGACATTCGTTGGTGGTCACTGGTCAGTGGCGTTCCCTCCCCCACTGAAAAGCATTGGTGTTTAGTCATGAGTGGTGTGATACTCTAATGATGCTTCTACTTCTGTAAATCTATTATATTACTGATACTCGAGCGTTAATAGGATTTAGAGATAAGAGCCAGAGGATATCTGAAGTATCTGTGAATTAAACCAGTAATTAATTCAGATAATTTAATTCAATAAGATTTTGTAAAGAAGGAAATATTTTTAAAAAAACTCCAAACAAATCCTATATCATTTTCACTGCTTGAAATTAATCACAGCATAATGAAAATTTTACATTTGTTTTTTATTTATTTATTTATTTATTTTTTTAATAAAAGCTGTACAAAATGCATTTTTCCTCATGGAATAATGATACACTGTTATGCGGCGTACACACGGTCGGAATTTCCGATGGAAACAGTCCGATGGGAGCTTTTCATCGGATTTTCCGACCGTGTGTATGCCCATCGTTCTTTTTTTTTTTTTCCGAATTTCCGACGGACTTTGAATTGAGAACCTGTTCTCAATTTTTTCCGACGGAAAACCTTTCTATCGGATTTTCCGATCGTGTGTATGCAATTCCGACACGCAAAATTCCGACGCATGCTCGGAAACAATTCTGACGCATGCTCAGAGGCATTAAACTTCCCTTTTATAGTGCAGTCGAACGTGTTTTATGCCGCTGTGTTATTGACCGTCGGAATTTGGTGTGATCGTGCGTAGGCAACACAGCTTGAGCGGAATTCCGTCGGAAAAACCGTCAGAGTTTTTTCCGACGAGGATTCCGATCGTGTGTACGCGGCATTAGAATTTTCATTTGAAACCGTTAGATTTCAAAAATGTTTGTATGATTCTCTAATGGTTAACCTCTTGCCACCTATATAACACATACACTAATGCCCCGTACACACGGTCGGAAATTCCGACCACAAAATCCGTCGATTTTTTCTGACGGATTTTTTCCGACGGATTTTGTCCGACACTGGTGTTGCATACACACAGTCGGACAAAGTTGTGGGAAAATCCGATCATTCTGAACGTGGTGACGTTTGTTGCGTACAACGGAACTACGTAGAGGCTAGTAGCCAATAGCTTTGGTTTGGTAATTTGATCTGAGCATGCGTGGGACTTTGTCCGTCGGAATTCCCTTCACACGGTCGGAAAAAGTCCGATCGGATTTTGTTGTCGGAAAATTTGAGAGCAGGATCTCAAATTTTTTCCGTCGGAAATTCGACGGAAAAAGTCAGATGGAGCCCACACACGGCGGATTTTCCGACAACATGGTCCGATAGGACATTTTCCATCGGAAATTCCGACCGTGTGTACGGGGCATAAGTGTGGTGTCAGAGAGGGTGGCCTTGGGCTTTAACATGGATGGCATGCTTACTGGAGGAATCCAGTGAAACAAATACTACTGTGGTATACTGGGCAATGTAAATGATTGGCCTGGCAGTGTTCACATGTTTAGTTGTTGCCACTGTTTTCAAGGAGCGCATGTCAAACACTGGACCCGAGCTATGTCAATAAGGATAAAGAATAACCCATCATTTGGTGTCAGTGGGAGGAGTAATATCCTATTGTTGATGTCAGTGGAAAGAATAATGAGCCAGCATTGGTGTCATTGGGATGAATAGTGACCAATCATTGGTGTCACTGGAAGAAATAGTGTCCAATCATTGGTGTTGGTGGGAGGAATGGCGACCCATCAATGGAGTCAGTGGGAGGAATAGTTCCCCATTATTGGTGTCAGTGGAAAGAATAGTGAGCCAACATTGGGGTCAGTGGGAGGAATAGTACCGCAAAACGCACTTGAAAAACACATCAACCACAACCGCATAGATGCGAACCTAGTCTTAAGAACTATTATCCTGGGTGCAGAGAGTGTAACAAGGAACTGATATTTGAAGTAAACAGTTCAAAGGAACGGAAGTCGGAGTTCATTATGTAGACCAGTGGAGAAGCATCGCTTTTAAAGTGGAAGTAAACCCCCTATCGTTTTCAGCCAAGGAAGCTGCCATCTTTGCCTCTGTTTAATCTTCAACTGCCACAGTGCTGCACATGTGATCCGTTATGACACCAGCCATTGGATGGTTTGACTGTTTGGTTGAGAGCACAGCCAATGTGCAGTTAGCATTCACGGCATGCCTTTTTTTTTTAGACTGTTAAATCGATTGGTTTACTTCCGCTTTAAGTTGGAGTGCTGCCCTAAACGCCCCGTCTTGTGTTGTTCTGCAACCTCAGCCTGCCTTTTGGGGGCACTAGCGAGCGCTCTCTCTGGGTCCCCACATAGAGAAGTATGACATGCCCACACAAGGTTCAGACTGAACTGGGAGCTCATCCCTACTAGTGGCTTGAAGGAATCACTGTGGGATAGAGCTCTGGAAGATCGTGTATTGCTGCAAAAGCTGCTTTTTTTTTTACATTTACTTTACTTTAGTTTATTTTTTTTTATAAGCTGGATGCATTAAAGAGCATTTTTTATGTCTTTCAGCAGTTCAGATTTCACACCAGTCCTCGACTTCATAATTTTTCGGGTGCCAGTGGACCTTAAATTCTGTCACTCCTAATCACACACTTCAGTCCTTCTCTCTATTCAGCAGAATTGACCTACATCCATTGTATTTCCCTCCGGCCAGAGCACAGACTGCAACTATTATCCAGTTTTCAGTCATTCCCTTTTTATCCCCCCGGCTCTGTCCCCAGGTACTCGCTCAGGTTGTCTGGATTATCCATTTGTCACACTCCTCGGTGATCTGTCACCGAGCGCTGACCCAAGATGGCACACGATATAACCTGCCGTGATCCGTTCAATTAGGAAATGGTTGGCCAATTTTCACCTCAGGCGGGGGGAGATCTGACAATTCCAAATGGCAGGTGTTAACCTCGTTGGTCCTCGGCATGGCAGTCTTACAGGACGGGGACGGCAGGTTCAGGAAAACCTCAGTTATAGATGTAAAAAAGATCAGACTTGATAACAAACGCTGTTCTGAAATCCAGCAGACAACACACATAAACCTCGACTTCGAAGGCTTACAGGGCATGGCAGATCGTGGTGGGGGCTGAGAACATGCAAAGGGCATGGAAAGACCTGAAGGATATGTAGCGCCAATAACTAGACATGTGCACAACAAAAAAATTTGTTTATTTTCGTTTC
This sequence comes from Lithobates sylvaticus, assembly GCA_028564925.1. NCBI lineage: Eukaryota > Metazoa > Chordata > Amphibia > Anura > Ranidae > Lithobates > Lithobates sylvaticus. The sequence continues at coordinate 236,067,504 of CM053033.1, read as the reverse complement.
GTTTTTTTTAGTTTCCGTTGATTCGTAACGATTCGTAAATTCGTAAGTCGTCGGTGTTCGTATTCGTAACGATTCGCATTTTCGTAAGAGTTATTTTTTCGTTGATTCGTTTTTCCGTTAGTTTAATTTTCGTTTATTCGTTTATTCGAAATTCGGACGCATTCGTATTTATTCGTACTTTCGTAACATTGTTTTCGTAGATTCGTAATCGGAGCATAATTCATAATGTTATGTAATGTGTATGCTATTATTACATTTTAAGAGACACGGAAAATTACGAATCGAAAAAAAAAGTTACGAATGTACGAATTTTTTCGTTCAATCCATTCGAAGCACTTTAAGCAGCGCCATTGTAAGAGACACGGAAAATTACGAATCGAAAAAAAAAAAAATAAAGTTACGAATGTACGAATTTTTTAGTTCAATCCATTCGAAGCACGTTAAGCAGCGCCATTGTAAGAGACATGGAAAATTACGAATCGAAAAAAAAGAAAAAAGTTACGAATGTACAAATTTTTTCGTTCAATCCATTCGAAGCACTTTAAGCAGCGCCATTGTAAGAGACACGGAAAATTACGAATCGCAAAAAAAAAAAAAAAAGTTACGAATGTACGAATTTTTTTGTTCAATCCATTCGAAGCACGTTAAGCAGCACCATTGTAAGAGACACGGAAAATTACGAATCGAAAAAAAAAAAAAAGTTACGAATGTACGAATTTTTTCGTTCAATCCATTCGAAGCACGTTAAGCAGCGCCATTGTAAGAGACATGGAAAATTACGAATCGAAAAAAAAAAAAAGTTACGAATGTACGAATTTTTTCGTTCAATCCATTCGAAGCACGTTAAGCAGCGCCATTGTAAGAGACATGGAAAATTACGAATCTAAAAAAATAAATAAAAAATTACGAATGTACAAATTTTTTTTCGTTCAATCCATTCGAAGCACGTTAAGCAGCGCCATTGTAAGAGACACGGAAAATTACGAATCGCAGAAAAAAAAAAAAGTTACGAATGTACGAATTTTTTCGTTCAATCCATTCGAAGCACGTTAAGCAGCGCCATTGTAAGAGACATGGAAAATTACGAATCGAAAAAAAAAAAAAAAAGTTACGAATGTACGAATTTTTTCGTTCAATCCATTCGAAGCACGTTAAGCAGCGCCATTGTAAGAGACATGGAAAATTACGAATCGAAAAAAATAAATAAAAAATTACGAATGTACAAATTTTTTCGTTCAATCCATTCGAAGCACGTTAAGCAGCGCCATTGTAAGAGACACGGAAAATTACCAATTCAACAAAAAAAAATTTACAAATTTTTTCATTCATTTTGATTTTCGTTGTTCCTGTTTTCGTTTTTCGGATTTTCTTCTTTCGTAGATTCATTGTTTCTAATTAGTTTTTTTCGGATTTTCGTTGTTTTCGGATTCGTTCGATTCGAACGATTCCTTATTCGTTAAATTATTTAGCAAATCGTTCGTACATTCGTACGATAACGAATGAACGAAAATAACGAAAAAAAACAAAAAACGAAAAAGAAAACGAAACGAATTGCACATGTCTACCAATAACCCATTGCAGGGCGGCTATGGATTTCTTGGCTTACCGATTACCTCCTCCTTGTAGCTCGTCGTTCGTTGTCTAGGGGTTCCCAGGGTTAGTACCCAGTAATTGTTGAGACTGACACGCAAAGTCCTTTTTAGGATTTTTATTTGCAAAAAAACTTTGAAACATAACACAGTTGGGAATAGAGGGTATGGGTGATGAATCTCAGGCACTTTAGAACTGCTGACATCAAATGAATGTCTCTCTAGATGATCCAGAGAGTAGCCACTCGCAACTGGACTCTTCACTGTTGGATAAAACCTTGTCTGTAGATCTAGCAGCCAACAAGTGATTCGGAATTAGCAAAGTCTCTGCCACAGACTTGGTTGTAACTTCAAGTGAATAACGTAAAAGTCTCTGCCACAGACTTGGTTGTAACCGAAGGATGGGTTTGGAACTTTTCCTATGGTACCTGGATCTTTCAGCTGATCCGGCGATACTGTAGGAAATGCGGATTCAACTAGTGTCCATACAATCTCAGCTCCCAGGCTCTTGCCAAGCAGCCAGCCTCCTGTGTGGCCCTCCTACGAAGAGTCCTCCCCTGGTCGCTTGTACGAGTTGCCGTGCCTCTCCAATCCTGAGAGGACACCGGGACACTTCAGACTCCTCCTTCAGTTACTGCGCCTCGAACTAGCCAGTTCCGAGGCTCGGAAACGGATGGATCCCAACCCCAGACCATGAGGGCCTCTGGGGCTGGTCAGGATGACCATGCTTATGGGGGCAGCAGACACTCTTGGGCCCGGGACCCTTCGCGGGGCTGGTCCGGACCGGAACCAGGAATCAAAGAGCAAGACGAACCCTGAACACGTGACTTCAGCATCTTAAATACCCCTTCCTGGAATACACAGCGGGGCCAGACGCGCCCACTGATTGGCTCCAGGAAAGATTGGTACCTAATGCGTCCAACCAGACTGCGTTCTCAGCCTGTCACAGGTGCTTTACCTCACATATGACCAGGCAGAACTCTAGCACAGCCCAGCCAAACTGATGCCAAAGTAATGACCTAAAACAATTAACCCCCAGAACTCAGTTACTGTTCTGGAAAAACAAAATTTACAAAATAGCGCACACGTAGAAAAAAGGGTCGGGGCTACAGATATTTGAAGAAACACAAGCCAGTAGCAGTAGCAATTGGCCAAAACACTAAGAAACTATCCTCCTCCCCCCTCAAACAAAGTACAGGGCAGGAGCAAGATCAGGATAACTGGCAACAAGATCTGGCAGCAGCAAAACACTGGCGCAGGAGGCACTAGTTTGGGAGGACCTAAATACCCTTCCAGCAGCCAGCATTAGGTGGAAACTGATTACTGGGATCTGCTGACACCCGCTGGTGGACACTAGAATTACAGCCCTCCGCCCAGAGTACCACACTGCCTCCAGCAGGTGATCCAGGTCCTGACACTGTGTACACATGTCTGACCATTGGATTACAGGCATGCATACCTCCCAACTTTCTGAGATGGGAACAAGGGACACCTATTAGCAAAAGTATGTAGGCATAGGACACATCCCCTGCCACACCCCCTTAACGGAGAATTATACAACAAAAATTATTAAACTCACAAGTGTTTTTTTTTTTTACCACTACTATTCCTTTATATTGGCTTTTTAAATTTACAAATGTAGCAATTTAGAAATTAAATGAAAGGTTTTAGCACTGGGAAACACTTTTTGAAAGATAAAATAGTGCATTTTATACACAACTATATAGATCAGACCAACAAGAGGGACAGAAGGACTTAGTTCCAAATCAGGGGCAGTCCCTTTAAATCTGTGATGTTTGGGAGCTTTGGGCATGCTGTACTTCCAAGTAGAACACAAAGAAGCAAACTGACCACACTGGGTTGGACAACGCATGGGGGTGTGCTGGGTGCCTGGGCACGCCCTAATCCAGGGGGGTGCTTGGGTTAAAACTTACACTGCACATAAAGTACTGGAGACATTTTCCAAACCCTCACACGGCTCACTGAATGGCTGTCCACACCGCACACTGCTCACTGACTGGCTGTCCTCACCACACACTGCTCACTGACTGGCTGTCCTTATCGTATTTTTGATAAGTTAAAAAAATGAAAGTGTTTGTTTACATTGATAAGTGTCTATAGCACCCTCTAGTGTGCTAGGTCTAAATAGGTTAGTTGTTAGAGTAGGCAAATTGGCTTGGCTGAGAGCCAGGCCTGGGTTGAATCTGGGTCAGGGTTTAGTGACTCAGGGATGAATGACTCATTCAGACAGCTCTTCTGGTGCCTCCCCCTGTTTTCTGGAGCCTTGGAGAAGGTTCTAGATGTAGTGGGTGGAAGCTAGGAGGGGCTGTTTGGCAGCCCCGATCCTGCTCTTCTGGGGTCCCCCGCTGGTGCTCCAGACCCCTCCTCTTCATCAGGTGCCCCCACAGAAATCCGCTTTCCATGGGGGCACCTGTGCGGGCTCACAAGGCAAAACCAGAGAAAATAACCAGCTCCACTCACCAACCAGTCTGCTTACTAATCAAATTAACCTGTCTAACAGTATGTGTTAAAAACAGGGGTTTAGTTAGCACCAGTGGTGGCTGGTGCTCCCCGACAGCCCCACTCGCCAGCCCTGCTCGCCCCGCTCACCAACCCCACTTGCAAGCTCGCTCGCCAGCCCCACTAGCAAGACTGCCAGCCTGGCACTTACCTCATCCAGGTCCTGGGCGGCCTCGGCGGCTTCCCCAGCTTCTCCTCCTGGCCAATCAGGTCGCTTCTCCTCCCTATTCTGATTGGCCGGGAGGAGATGCAGGAAGACACTAATGACACAAGTGGGTGGGCTCAGGGTGCAGTGCTTCACCCTTTTTGAAGCGAATTAAGGCCTCAGGCTATAATCATGTGCTTCACAAAAAAAAATAAAAAATTTGTAGAACTCCCTGCGTCCGGCGCCCTGCATTGAAATTAGGGGCCGGGCACATAGAGATTAGGGGGGCCTCTGCGCACCTTATGGACGGACCGCTGCTTTAAGCTGTCCAATGAGGAGAGAAACAGCAGTTGGAGCTGCTGTGCTCAGGTAAGAAAAGAGGGGGGTCTGGGGGGGGGGGGGGGGGGTGGAGCACAGGAGTTTTTTTTACCTTAATGCATAGAATGCATTGATGAAAAACCTTAAAGGGGTTGCAAACCTTCGCCGTTTTTCACCTTAATGCATTCTATGCATTGAGGTGAAAAACATTTTTCAATGCAGCAGCGCCCCCGAGCCCCCCTTATACTTACCTGAGCCCCGAAGTTTGCACAACGGGAAAGAGCACACTAGACATGTGCAATTAGTTTAGTTTTAATTCGTTTTCCGTTCAAATTCGTTATATTCATTCATTCGTTATCGTACGAATGAACGAATGATTCGCTAAAAATTCTAACGAATAACGAACTATCGAAACGAACGAATATGAAAAACAACGAAAATACGAAATAATTAAATTAGAAACAACGAAACTACGAAAGAATGAAAATCCGAAAAACGAAAACAGAAACAACGAAAATCAAAATGAACGAAAAAATTCGTACATTCGTAACTTTTTTTTTTTTGTTGATTCGTAATTTTCCGTGTCTCTTACAATGGCGCTGCTTAACGTGCTTCGAATGGATTGAACGAAAAAATTTGTACATTCGTAACTTTTTTTTTTTTTTTTTTGATTCGTAATTTTCCGTGTCTCTTACAATGTAATAATAGCATACACATTACATAAAATTATGAATTATGCTCCGATTACGAATCTACGAAAACAATGTTACGAAAGTACGAATAAATCAATCTTACAAAGTAACTAAATCTACTAAAAAAAATACGAATGCGTCCGAATACAAAATATAACGAAAATACGAATTTCGAATAAACTAAAATTAGACTAACGGAAAAACGAATCAACGAAAAAATAACTCTACGAAAATACGAACAAGTCCGAATACGAACACCGACGACTTACGAAATTACGAATCGTTACGAATCAACGGAAACGAACAGAAACAAAACGAAACTAAACAAATTTTTCTATTGTGCACATGTCTAGAGCACACCAGCTCCGGCCGGTGTCTCGTGTCCTGATTGGATAGATTGATAGCGGTGCAGCCATTGGCTCCTGCTGGTGTCAATCAAATCCAATGATGCGGGCGCCGGGGGCCGAGTCCAGCATTCGGCCTCTAAGGACGCCGAATGCTGGACTCGGGAGCGCGCCCGCAAGGTAACCCCCTCGGGGAAACGCTTCCCCTAGGGGGTTATCTGATGCGGGGAGGAGCCGCGAGAGCCGCCGGGGGAACCACAGAAGAGCAGGTTCGGGGCCACACTGTGCAAAACGAGCTGCACAGTGGAGGTAAGTATGATATGTGTGTTATTTTAAATAAAAACTAAAAAACTAAAAACAATCCCTTACAATCACTTTAAATGCGCTATTATTTTCACATCAACTGAATTCCTTTTTATTAATTCATTCTCAATTTGTTAACTTGTTTAGTTTAGGCACGCTCCACGCTTTCATTCCAATGTTGCCTTGGAGATCCTTTCGCGAGGGTCAAGCCAAATTAAGTCTTTGTTAGCAATGCAGTACAAAGAAGAGTTTTACGGTTTACCTCTTTATTATTCTACCGATGAAAGAATGTGAAGCGAAGTGTTGGATCGCTCAACCATTAAAAATGATGCACGCAAGCGCACAAGGAAAAAAAAAAAAAAAAGTGAGAGTCGAGATGAGAGGAGTGGGCGGGTTGAACTGGAACTTTCTCTATAGACAGAACTGCGGTTATGGAAGCAGACAATGAAATAAAATCTTTTTTAGAGGTCGCAAATCAATGCAAACACAACCCCACATAATGCACGGTACACCGCGTGCCCCCCCCCCCCCCCATACAGAGACACCTATCTTTATGATCTTTCTAAATACGAAAAGGGAATTAAAGGTGTTGCTGAGAGACCGCACCATTCAGTACAAGGTGGATAAATAAATTACGGTCCCTGCACCCTGAGGGAATGAACAGGGATTATGATCTATACTTATTTTTATGAAGTTTATGTGAAGTGTATTCTATGATTTTCTTTCAGATTGAACGGGATCATACAGGATAAGAAAGAAAGAATATTTTTGGTGATGGATTGTGTCATATAGACGCATGGGCGTAGCATCAGGGGTCTCAGGGGTTGCAATTGTGACCCCCCGCCCCTAGCTCCAGGGGGCCCACAGCTCTCGTTCCCCGCTATCGTATTACATTTGATTTCCTCCACAAAATCCCATAGCTGGAGTCCAGCTCCAATCCGCCTTGTGTCCCCCAGTAGCCCAGTCAAGTTCTATAATCCAGTAATCAGCTTCCAGTCCACACCCTTCCTCTGCTCTCATTGACTAGGGACATGTCATTACCAGGATGGGGGCGAGGTCATGTCATTACCAGGATGGGGGGGGTGAGGTCATGTCATTACCAGGATAGGGGGGAGGGAGCGAGGTCATGTCATTACCAGAATGGGGGGGAGGGGGCAAGGTCATGTCATTACCAGGATGGGGGGAGGGGGCGAGGTCATGTCATTACCAGGATGGGGGACAAGGTCATGTCATTACCAGGATGGGGGGAGGGGGGCAAGGTCATGTCATTACCAGGATGGGGGGAGGGGGGGGGATGGGGGGGAGGGGGCAAGGTCATGTCATTACCAGGATGGGGGGGAGCGAGGTCATGTCATTACCAGGATGGGGGGGGCGAGGTCATGTCATTACCAGGATGGGGGGGGTGAGGTCATGTCATTACTAATATGGGGGGGAGGCAAGGTCATGCCATTAATAGGTTGGGGGGATGGGACAAGGTCATGTCATTACTAGGATGAGGGAAAGGGGGTAAGGTCATGTGATTACTAGGATGGTTTCTACAAAATATTTTGAATTATCCTCTCAATATATACACAAATCTCTGAAATAACTCTTTAGCCACTTGGAGTATCTTGGCGCCTAATTGGAGTATCTTGGCATGCAGTGGAAGGGGTAGGTAGTGGTGGGGGGGCCCCAGGACAACTTTTGCATTGGGGGCCCACAAGTTTCAAGCTACGCCTCTGTATAGACGGTTCAAAGAGAAACAGACATTTTGTCCCCCTTTTTTTTTTGTTTTTTTTCTGGTTGTTTTTCTGTTTTGTTTTCCTTTTTTGTTTCTCTTATGATGATTGACTAAATCTTTAGTGTAAATATGTACAGGAATTTATTCCTTCATATGTATTAGAAGAGGAATTATTAGATGGTAATTGGAAAAATGTAGATTGTAACCACTTAAGCCACGGACCATTTGGCTGTGCCAAAGACTAGAACGTTTTTTTGCCATTCGGCACTGCGTCGCTTTAGCTGACAATTGCGCGGTCATGCAAAGTGGCTCCCACACAAAATTGACGTCCTTTTTTCTCCACAAATAGAGATTTTTTTTGTGGTATTTGATCACCTCTGCGGCTTTTATTTTTTGCACTATAAACAAAAAAATGCAACAATTTTGAAAAAAACACGATATTTTTTACTTTTTGCTATAATAAATATCCCTCAAAAAATATATAAATAAATTTTTTCCTCAGTTTAGGCCGATACGTATTCTTCTACATATTTTTGGTAAAAAAAAATCGCAATAAGCATTTATTGATTGGTTTGCGCAAAAGTTATAGCGTCTACAAAATAGGGGATAGTTTTGACATTTTTATTAATATTTGTTTTTTACTAGTAATGGCAGCAATTTTTATTGTAAAATTTGACATTATGGCGGACACATCAGACATTTATGGCGCTATTTTGGGACCATTCAGGTTTATACAGCGATCAGTGCAATTAAAAATGCATTTATTGTGTAAATGTGACTGTCAGGGAAGGGGTAAACACTAGGTGGCGCTGCAGGGGTTAAGTGTGTCCTAGGGAGTGATTCTAACTGTGGGGGGGAGGGGCTATGTGTGACATGACATTGATCACCGCTCCCAATTACATGGAGCTGTGATCAGTGTCCAGTCACTAGGCAGAACGGGGAAATGCTTGTTTACATCAGCATTTGCCCATTCTTCCTCTCCGTGAAACGATCGCGGGTATCCCCTTGGACATCAAGTCTGCGGGACCCGCGATCACACTCACGGAACGATGGCACAGTGGCAAATTTAAAAGGACATACCTGTACGCCCATTTGCCTGTACGCGCCATTGTGTCGATATATATATATATATATATATATATATATATATACATGCTGCGGTCGGCAAGCGGTTAATATCTGCACCATTAAGGGTTTGGATTTAGATTATTTATATATTATCTGTATAGTGAATGCATTAGATTTAGTCTGTGGAGGGTTAATTTGAATCTGAGTGATAGAATAATGGGATACACCTGTTAAGCGACACCCTGTGATGTTGGTATAAATATTTGGAGTTTTGTATAGATTGTTGCACACACCCCGATGAAGAGCATGGTATTGTCAGAAACCATGAAATCAGACCGAGACAGAGGTACAGTTAAATCACACTTGTTTAAAAATTAAAAGTAAAAAGAACAAACGTAGTCAAAACATAGCCAGAGTTCAGTAACCGGAAAGGATAGTCAGCCAAGCCAGAAGTCAGGGATCAATGTAGTGAAACAGCAAGCAGGATCTGGAGCCAGAAGGGATGTCAGCAAAGCAAGTCTTTAAACAGGAACGCAGGAGATCGTCTCTGATGTTGGCCAAGACGAAGGCAGAGATCCTCTGGGCTGGACAGCTTAAGTAGGCAGGACTGACTAGCAGGATATCATCAACAGCTGAGTCACTGTGGAGAGATAGGAGCTGGCTATTAGCCGACAGCTGAGCTCATCACTCATGTTTAGTGTTTGACTGAAGCCATTTATTATCAATCAACTGTGTTTACTCTTTTTAAATCATAAAGACAACAGAAACCTTCCCAAATTATCAAAAAGTTTACATACCCTGGTGATTTTGGCCTGATAACATGCACACAAGTTGACACGAAGGGGTTTGAATGGCTATTAAAGGTAACCATCCTCACCTGTGATCTGTTTGCTTGTAATTAGTGTGTGTGTATTGATGAGTTTCTGGACTCCTGACAGACCCTTGCATCTTTCATGCAGTGCTGCAATGACGTTTCTGGATTCTGAGTCATGGGGAAAGCAAAAGAATTGTCAAAGGATCTGCGGGAAAAGGTAGTTGAACTGTATAAAACAACCGGGGGCCTGGTATGGAGTATGGGGGGGACCCCACGCTGTTTTATTTTTAAATGTGGGTGTGCCGATTTTTTTCCTTGATTTTTCATCTATATTGCTGGGAGCCGGCAATACATCACAGCCGCGAGCAAGTTTAAATGACATTTTTTTTCCTTTTAGAAATGTCATTTTGCTGCAGCACTGTTCTACACATTGCACAGATGCGCCACTTTACAGGCAGACTAAGGTGACCCCCCCCCCCCCCCCCCCCCAGGCACGATATTTAAAGGAATATTTCATTTTTATTGTTTCACTTTAAGCATCATTAAAATCACCGCTCCCGAAAAACGGTTGTTTTAAAGAGAGAGGCGGACAGAGAGCCGTGCTGGAGGGA
>CM053033.1:235987047-236056880 GCA_028564925.1 Lithobates sylvaticus | reverse complement strand
ATTCGACATAGAGAGAAAAGATTCGACGTAGAGAGAAAAGATTTGACGTAGAGAGAAAAGATTCGACATAGAGAGAAAAGATTTGACATAGAGAGAAAAGATTTGACGTAGAGAGAAAAGATTCGACATAGAGAGAAAAGATTTGATGTAGAGAGAAAAGATTTGATGTAGAGAGAAAAGATTCGACGTAGAGAGAAAAGATTCGACGTAGAGAGAAAAGATTTGACGTAGAGAGAGAAGATTCGACATAGAGAGAAAAGATTCGATGAAGAGAGAAAAGATTCGACGTAGAGAGAGAAGATTCGACGTAGAGAGAAAAGATTCGATGAAGAGAGAAAAGATTCGACATAGAGAGAAAAGATTCGACGTAGAGAGAAAAGATCGCTGCTGGAATTGGGTGGGGGAAGTAAAATAAAAATAATGATGATGATGAATGTTATTGGCTGATTTCTAATCAAAGAGGAGGAGCAGTAAAGTAGCTAGAACTAAGTACACACGTACAGCCAACTTACTTTCACTTACGATTGCTAGCAGAGAGAGACACACACACTGAATCATTTCAGAAGACAGTCAATCTTAGTTGGTCCGTTTGTCAGAGAACCTGAATTATTTAGCAATTAAGCATAAGCACAGCAGCAGAACAATAGTGAAGCAAGCTACAGTTCAACCTAACTTTTTCATAATAATCTGCTGCTATTGTGTTAGTGTTGTGAACTTGATAGTGATACTAGTGTTGTGATAGCCTCAGAGGCTGCCCGTGTTGTGGGGGGGGGGGGGATTTATTATTATAGATTCTATATTATAGATTGGGTATACAGAGTCTATATAGAAACTCAATCTTGTTACCTGTCTGATCAGTGATCACTATCACCAGTCCATTTTCTGTTTGAACTATATACATTCAACATGAACAACAAAGATTCGACAAAGCAGCGAAAAACATACAAACGTCGAATCTTTGGCTTATGGTGTCTGTCGAAAGTTCTAAGAAGATTCGACAGAGCAGCTAAACTATACGGCGTCGTACAGTTTAGCTGCTCCGTCAAATCTTCTTTGAACATTCGACAGACACCATAAGCCTTCAATGACAGATTCGACCTTAATTCATTTGGATTTTCGGACAAATGCAATTTTTTAACGAAAAACTAAATAAATAAAAACGAATTTCGGGAGTAACTAAATACATTTATTTTTCGGACGAAAACGAAATTCCGAAACAAAATATTTCAGTGTGCACATGTCTAATTGTTTCAGGGCCAACATTTGACAAACGTATGTAAATCACGCCAAAAAAGAATTATCGCAAGCAGGAACGCGCATACGCGAGATGTGTACTGGGACCTAATAAGGAGTCCGAAGGGTCACCTGTACTGGTTTGCTCTGCCTAGGTAGAGATAATTCACTTTGGTCTTCTCTGTTGAACCCCATCCACAAACACCTCATTTAACAGCTTCCCGACCACCTACTGTAGATATACGTCTACAGAATGGCACGGCTGGGCAAAGGCACGTATATATGCGTCCCCTTTAATTGCCTAGCCCGGTTGGGAGCTCCGTGACCACGGCCGCGGGACCAGCGGACCCGATCGCTGCTGGTATCCCGCGATCGGGTCACAGAGCTGAAGAACGGGGAGAGGTCTGTGTAAACAAACCTCTCCCCGCGCTTCCTACTCTGCCTGTCATCATTGATCGGCTGTTCCCTGTCATCGGGAAAGCCGATCAATGACGTCAGACGTACAACCACGCCCCCTACTGTAAAAAAAAACACAACACGTCACACTAACTCCTCCCCGCCCCCTAGTGGTTAACTCCTTCACTGCCAGTGTCATTTATACAGGAATCAGTGCATTTAAATAGCACTAATTGCTGTATAAATGACAATGGTCCCAAAAATGTGTCAAAAATATCTGATGTGTCCACCATAATGTCGCAGTCACAATAAAAATCACTGATCGCCGCCATTACTATTAAAAATATTAATAAAAATGCTATAAAACTATCCCCTATTTTGTAAACGCTATAACTTTTGCGCAAACCAATCAATAATCGCTAATTGCAATTTTTTTTAATCAAAAATATGTAGAAGAATACATATCGGCCTAAACTGAGGAAAATTTTTTTTTTTTTATATATTTTTTGGAGATATTTATTATTGCAAAAAATATTGCATTTTTTTCAAAATCGTCGCTCTATTTTTGTTTATAGCGCAAAAAAAAAAAAAAAAACGCAGGGTGATCAAATACCACCAAAAGAAAGCTCTATTTGTGGGAAAAAAAGGACGCCAATTTTGTTTGGGAGCCACGTCGCACGACCGCGCAATTGTCAGTTAAAGCGACGCAGTGCCGAATCGCAAAAAGGGGCCTGGTCCTTTGGCTGCAAATTGGTCCGGGGCTTAAGCGGTTAATGTCCGTATCTACACCGAGACCAAAACTGTTTTTTAATCTTCACTAAACCTATACTTCTGGGATTAAGAAAAAAAGATTTATTTTAGGCCAGTCTTGTGAAATGTCCTTCATCTGTATGTTCATAATCTACCTGCCGCTCATTAACTGCCGCCTTCTCCCCGCTGCATCAAATGAAACTACCAATAAGATAAATCTAATTTCTTTCTATGTTTTCAATTAATTCCGCAGCCTATAAAAAGCAGCTCGGTGTGGCACTTCTTAGCCATAACGATCATTGTATATTCATTAGCCGGAGCCTTTCATATAAGACGACGTAATATGGACAAGGGCATTTATTAAAAAAAAAAAAAAAAAAATGGAAATCATTTATTTGCTCTACAAGGTTTTACGAGGCCCCAAGTCTATGATATCTTCAAACTCCGCTCAGCTTTGTAGATAATTACACTGCGAAAGCCGAAATGTGCCATCTGTTTCATAGGCTACATTACATTTACCGGGATCTGTTTGCTCTGATAAGTTCCGTGTCTTTATAAGTCTGCAGAACATAGATGTCGGCGACCTCCCGGCGGGGGCTTGGTGCTTAGTACTTTTAGTAAATGTAGCCCTGGTCTGATGGTTCCTTTTAGACGCATCTTCCTTCAGAGGCGGCTCGAGGCTTTGTGAGGCCTTAGGCAAAATTTAGACATGAGGCCCCGCTCACACCCTTTGCGGGGGTTAAGGAAGAACCCCGAGGCTGAGCATCTTATTACTGCTGCTGCTTGTGTGGGTGGGATGTGTACTGCGCCAATCACATGGGATGAATAGGAGAGGAGGGTCAGCAAGGATTGGCGCAGCACACATCCCACCCATACAAGCAGCAGCAGTAGTTAGATGCTTCACCTCAAGGTGAATAGGGGTGGGTGGTATGTGCAGGAGGGGGGCACGGGGTGAATAGGGGTGGGGGGTATGTGCAGGAGGGGGGCATGGGGTGAATAAGGGTGGGTGGTATGTGCAAGAGGGGGGCACGGAGTGAATAGGGGTGGGTGGTATGTTAATGAGGGGGTCACGGAGTGAATAGGGGTGGGTGGTATGTGCAGGGGGGGCACTGGTTGAATAGGGGTGGGTGGTATGTGCAAGAGGGGGGCACGGAGTGAATAGGGGTGGGTGGTATGTGCAGGAGGGGGGCACGGAGTGAATAGGGGTGGGTGGTATGTGCAGGAGGGGGGCACTGGTTGAATAGGGGTGGGTGGTATGTGCAGGAGACGGGTATGGGGTGAATAGGGGTGGGTGGTATGTGAAAGAGGGGGGCACAGGGTAAATAGGGGTGGGTGGTATGTGCAGGAGGGGGGCACAGGGTAAATAGGGGTGGGTGGTATGTGCAGGAGGGGGGCACAGGGTGAATAGGGGTGGGTGGTATGTGCAGGAGGGGGGCACAGTGTGAATAGAGGTGGGTGGTATGTGCAGGAGGGGGGCACTGGTTGAATAGGGGTGGGTGGTATGTGCAGGAGACGGGCATGAGGTGAATAGGGGTGGGTGGTATGTGCAAGAGGGGAGCACAGGGTAAATAGGGGTGGGTGGTATGTGCAGGAGGGGAGCACAGGGTAAATAGGGGTGGGTGGTATGTGCAGGAGGGGGGCACAGTGTGAATAGGGGTGGGTGGTATGTGCAGGAGGGGGGCACTGGTTGAATAGGGGTGGGTGGTATGTGCAGGAGACGGGTATGAGGTGAATAGGGGTGGGTGGTATGTGCAAGAGGGGAGCACAGGGTAAATAGGGGTGGGTGGTATGTGCAGGACGGGAGCACAGCGTAAATAGGGGTGGGTGGTATGTGCAGGAGGGGGGCACAGTGTGAATAGGGGTGGGTGGTATGTGCAGGAGGGGGGCACTGGTTGAATAGGGGTGGGTGGTATGTGCAGGAGACGGGTATGAGGTGAATAGGGGTGGGTGGTATGTGCAGGAGGGGACCACAGGGTAAATAGGGGTGGGTGGTATGTGCAGGACGGGAGCACAGCGTAAATAGGGGTGGGTGGTATGTGCAGGAGGGGGGCACAGTGTGAATAGGGGTGGGTGGTATGTGCAGGAGGGGGGCACTGGTTGAATAGGGGTGGGTGGTATGTGCAGGAGACGGGTATGAGGTGAATAGGGGTGGGTGGTATGTGCAGGAGGGGACCACAGGGTGAATAGGGGTGGGTGGTATGTGCAGGAGGGGGGCACAGTGTGAATAGGGGTGGGTGGTATGTGCAGGAGGGGGGGCACGGGGTGAATAGGGGTGGGTGGTATGTGCAGGAGGGGGGCACGGGGTGAATAGGGGTGGGTGGTATGTGCAGGAGGAGGGCACTGGTGGATTTCTGATCTTGGGCAATAAGCATTCATCGTCCCTCCATGAGCATTCACTCCCATCTCAGCAAGCTGCAGCTCCACCTCCTCCCTTGTAAGATTTTTGCAGACATCGTTGAAGCACACTGAACGGAAGCGCCAGAAAGAGCTGAGAGAGAAGGAGGATAAACCATGCCTGCATGCGTCTGTCTTTACAAATGTGACAGGAGCCAGAGAGTGCCTGCGTGCGTCTGTCTTTACAAATGTGACAGGAGCCAGAGAGTGACAGGCGCGGCTTTGTCTCATCCATGGGTGCCCTAAGATGAGGTCAAAGATAAGGGACACTCCCAGGAAAATCCAGGACAGTTGGCTTCTATACTACCCGCCCAATCCAATTTTTGTACAGATTTGTATACATTCCTATCAATTTTCGGTCCCAAGTGACCATGTTTTGAATGAACTGTTTTGTATAACAAATAGATTTTTGTAATACTTCAAATACATCTCAAAACTTCTTTTGTTGTTTAGATATTAATTCCTTTAAAAGTCCACTAATGCCGCGTACACACGATCGGGCTATCCGGCGGACTTGGTCCGGACAATCCGCCCGTGTGTAGGCTCCGGCTGACTTTTTCTTCCCAAAAGTCCGGCGGACTAAAGCCTCATACACACGATAGGACTTTGTGCAAACTTTCCCGTGGATTTTTGTACAAAGGGCGTCGGCCCTGAACTTGTATTGCATACACACAGCAGGACATTTTCAGCCAACTTTCACCAAATCACATGTTTTTTCTGCTCTTTACCGCCACCTTTGGTCAACTTCTGTATTGTTGTCTGATCTTTTGTTGGCAGAAAGTTGGTCCGTTCACACAGCCAACAAAAGTCAGATGAAAACTGAAAAAGTTGGTCCGATGGAGCGTACACACGGCCGGATGTTGGTCCAAAACAGCTAATTTGCATGTTTGTTGTCAAAAAGTCCGATCGTGTGTACGGGCCCTTAGAAAGAAGTCTTGACTCAAAATTATCCGCCGGACTCTGCAGTCCGGCAGACAATCCGGCCGTCTGTGTGCTAGTCCGCCAGACTTTTGAAATGAACGGACTTGCCCACACACAGAGTAAAGTCCGTTAATTTTGAACGTGACTCCAGGTAGACGGGACTAGCGAAGGAAGTCAATGTCGCCGCCTCCACCAGCGAGATTGACACCTTGCTAGCCCCGTCACCTGGTATGGATTTAAGGGGAATCCCTACGCCAAAAAAACGACGTGGGGGTCCCCCCAAATTTCATACCAGACCCTTATCCGAGCACGCAGCCTGGCCGGTCAGGAAAGGGGGTGGGGACGAGTGAGCGCCCGCCCCGAGCCATACCAGGTTGTGTGCCCTCAACATGGGGGATGCTTTGGGGAAGCACACCCTATTGCATTAGGGTGTGCACCCCAAAGCTCAAACACTCCAGTGTGTGTATGCCCCTGTACACACGGTCGGAAATTCCGACCACAAAATCCGTCCGCTTTTTCCCGGTGGATTTTGTCCGACACTGGTGTTGCATACACACGGTCGGACAAAGTTGTCGGAAAATCCGATCGTTCCGAACGAGGTGACGTTCGTTGTGTACGACAGAACTACGTAGAGGCTAGTAGCCAATAGCTTTGGTCTCGTAATTTGATCTGAGCATGCGTGGCACCTGTCCGTCGGAAATTGTCGACACACGATCGGAAAAAGTCTGATCGGATTTTGTTGTCGGAAAATTTGAGATCCTGCTCTCAAATTTTTTCCGGCGGAAATTCCAACGGAAAAAGTGCACTAGAGCCCACACACGATCGGATTTTCCGACAACATAATTCGATCGGAATTTTTCCATCGGAATATCCGACCGTGTGTACGGGGCATAAGTGTGTGTGTGTGTGTATACACACACACACACACACACTCTTATGGCAGAGCCAGTACAGTGAAAGGGAAGTATGGTAGCACTTCATTAATGGCAGAACTGGTCGGAGGGAGATATTTCCCATCTCCCCACCGGACACAGAGCGATAATGCTAATGTGCTCGGGGTGATCAGGGTGTGCCCAGGCACACCTGACACCAGCCCCACCCCCCATGCATGCCTATGGAAGATGTTATAGCTTCAAAGGGTGGGCCAACTCGATATTGAACCCTGCAGACTAATGCCACGTACACACAATCGGAATTCTCGTCGGAAAAAGCTCTGATGATTTTCCTGTCGTAATTCCTCAAACTGTCTTGCCTACACGCGGTCACACCAAATTCCGACGGTCAATAACACCGCGACATACAACACGTTAGACGGCACTATAAAAGGGAAGTTTAATGCTTCTGAGCATGCGTCCAATTGTTTCCGAGCATGCGTCGGAATTTGGCGCATCGGAATTGCATACACACGATCGGAAAATCCGTCTGAGAAATTAAGAACAGGCTCTCAATCCAAAGTCCGTCGGAAATGCCGACAAAAAAAGACCGATGGGCATACACACGATCGGAGAAAATCCGATGATAAGCTCCCATCGGACTGTTTCCATCGGAAATTCCGACCGTGTGTACGCGGCATAAGACTGTGATGCGTGTAAAGGCGAGCGCCCCAATACTTTTGGCAATATTGAAAAATATATAATAATCTGAGCTTTTTTATTTATATTAATTTATATTTATGTTATTTATACTTTTTCCAATAGTTTAGCAGCCTATTTATGCACCACTTTACTTACAATTTAAGGTCCTTATCTTACATACGCACACATACTAGGGCCACGTTGGACAGTAGGGAACAGGGGCGGACTGATAACTCATGGGGCCCCTGGGCAATAGGAGATTAATGGGCCCCTGGGCAATAGGAGATTATGGGGCCACACAGTATACACACACACAGTATACAATCACACAGTATACACAGACATGTTTCTATTGGCTGAGAAGGTACTGGAGAGGTGGGGCAGCTATAATCTCTGGACTTTTAGACCAAAAGGATGTCGGTAAGGGACATTTCAGAGACAGATGTAAGAAAAACACAGATTTTTACATACTGTCGCTGGTTTTACTGAGGCTGGCAACCCTGATGGGGCCCCCTAGTGGCCCGGGGCCCTCGGGCAGTGCCCGAGTGGCCAAATGGTCAGTCCGCCCCTGGTAGGGAATTAACCTACCAGCATGTCATTAGAGTGTGGGAGTACCTGGAGAAAACCCAAGCAAGCACAGGGAGAAGATGCAAACTCCATGCAGTGTCCTGACTGGGATTCGAACCGAGGACCCCCCCCCCGGGGAATGTAAGGCATAAAGCCACAATCACTAATCCATTGTGTATGGTGCCATTTTACCGGCCGGCACAGAGCTTTAGCTGCAGAGACAAGCTGGTATCTCTGCCTTCCCGGGGGAGTCTCCTCCATGCTAGGAGCGTGCAGCCCACGTTCTCTAGACTTGGTGAGGCGCATAAAAAATGTTTTCGGCGGTGGAATGTGTGATTCATTCTAGAGGAGACGTGACGTGTATTTACGCTCCAGGAAGGTTGTGACGGTTATTGAATTTATTGATATTTTTATGGAAGTGGCGGCCGTGGCTTGGTGGAGCGGCCGGCACAGATGTAGACATCAGATAAGTTCTATTGAGTGAAGAGCGTCAGCGGCCATACCAATCCGAGCTCCGCGCTGCTGAGACGGGGAGCGCGGCAACGATCGCTTTGAAAACTTAGGGAACCGAAGAGAACGGAAACTCAAAACTTTTTCTTTTCTCAATTACAGGAAAAACTCCTGTGGCTTCATACTTCTGGTTGCATTCACTTCGTTGCTCTTTGATTAGTGTTTGCAACAATGCATGGCGATACGTATTAGACACGTGCAATTAGTTTAGTTTTTTTTTCGTTTTTCGTTTTTTTTTCGTTATTTTCGTTTGTTCGTTTTTCGTACGAATGAACGAATCGTTCGAATCGTACGAATCTGAATAACGAATTTTTCGAATCGTACAAATCCGATTAACGAATCATTCGAATCGAACGAATCCGAAAAACAACGAAAATCCGAAAAAAACAAATTAGAAACAGCGAATGTACTAATGAAGAAAATCCGAAAAACGAAAACGAACGAAAAAATTCGTACATTCGTAACTTTTTTTTTTTTTTGAATTGGTCATTTTCCGTGTCTCTTACAATGGTGCTGCTAAACGTGCTTCGAATGGATTGAACAAAAAAATTCGTACATTCGTAACTTTTTTTTTTCGATTCGTAACTTTTTTTTTTTTTTTTTTTCGATTTGTAGTTTTCTTTCATATTTAAAACTTTATTCATTTTAAGGGCAGAAGGAATACACTCTACAGTCATCACATAATATCCACATCTGTAAACACCCGTCTGGTATCCAATTAAATCTATTACCAAAACATAAACCTCACACCGTAAATGCCTCAGACTCAACTGTCTCTCTCTAGTTTCATAAATAAACGTAAGATGTATTATCTGCTAACTCTTACCCAGGACTCGAGCTCATCACCTGCTCTGCCTTAAGGTTTCCTCCTTGTATATTTGTAGAGTGTTACAACCCTCTCTTACCCCTATATTTTATAACCCACAAACCCAAACCAAAACGAAAAGAAAAAAAAAAAAGGGGGGGAAAAAAAAAAAAAATTTAATTTTATATAAAGAAAAAGGGCGTACATAAACATATACAACCTCCCTGCCCGAGAGTCTCTCTCTCTCTCAATAGATTCTCCTAACTGTTTTCAATTATCCAGATTTACGTCTATAAGATTTCTCCCCTCCTCTGTATTGATATAAAGGTTCCACGAAGACCATGTTTCCAGATATCTCCCTCTTTTCTGTCGGGATGACCATACCAGATCCTCCATATACTTTAATTGTTCTACCCTTTTAAGCCACATTCCTACTGTTGGCGATTGTATCTGCTTCCACCTAAGTGGAATACAAGATTTAGCTGCGTTCAGAAGATGGCATAGGACAGTTTTCTTATATATTTTAGTAGACATTCTCGTGTCCTGTAGTAGGAAAAAGGACGGTTCTTCCGGTAGCTCTTGGTCACTAAATATTTGGGAAATTCTCCGTACTTCTTTCCAGAAGTCCCTAATTTTAGAACAGGACCAAAAAATATGCTCTAACGTCCCTTCTTCCTCTCCACATCTCCAGCACCTATCTGATACCTCTGGATAACATTTATGCAAGAGGACTGGAGTACGATACCACCGAGACAGAATCTTGAAGTTGGTCTCCTGCATTCTTAAACTAATTGAGGATTCGAATGTATTACCTATTATTTTATTATGCTGCCCCTCCGAGAATACCTGATCCAAGTCCCTTTCCCATTCCCTGAAAAAGGGCAGACTAAAGTCTTCCGGGGGAGCAATTAATAACGCATACATTCTAGAGAGGGTTTGTTGCATTACCCCATTCGCACTGCAATACCCCTCAAATGGTGTTAGCGTGCGATCATAGCCACTTAGTGGCTTTAATGTATTTAAAAAATTCCTCAACTGTATCGCCCGCCACAAATCCAATTGGAATGTTGTAGATCCTGTTGTCATCGACTGTATCGTAGGCCATATTCCATTTGTCATAAAGTGGGAGGCTTGAAATATCCCTTGTTCCATCAATACTCCAAAATTTCCGTCCCTTAACCCCGGTTCAAATTGTGGATTTCCCAATATTGGAAACAGAGGTGAAACTATTGCCGATAGTTTACCCTCTGAAAATAATCTATGACCCATCTTTAAGGTAGGGCCTATCAAAGGATGTGCCCTTACTGAAATCGGGAGCTCTCTATAACACCAAGCTGCTCTTTGCAATATCGCACTACTTTGCGCTTGTTCTAAACCCGGCCATATCTTCCAGTTCCCATGTCTGCTCCAGTCAATCAGTCGGCTCAAAAGGGCCGCTTGGTAATATTTATACATGTCTGGGACAGCTAGACCCCCATATTGTTTAGGTAAGGTCAGCAGAGATCTTCTGATTCTTGGGCGTTTATTTGCCCATATAAATCCCATCAGTAGGGAGTGTATTTGCTTAAAATAGTTTTTAGGTATAGCAATAGGTAGCGTCTGAAATAAATAAAGAAACTTCGGTAGAATGCTCATTTTAATGATATTACCCCTCCCAAACCATGTATAGAACCCTCTCTGCCATTTTCCCAGAAGGCTTCGCACATTCTGTAACAGTGGGATAAAATTAAGCTTATACGTATTTGAAAGATCTGATGGAATAAGGGTTCCCAGGTATTTCAAAGCTTGATCTGACCATTTAATTTTATAGCTAGCTTTCAATGTTCTCAGTATATGTTTAGGGATCATTACTCCCATAGCTTCTGATTTTGATAGATTGATCTTGAAATCTGATAGAGCACCATATATCTCTATTTCTTGGAGGAGATTAGGTAGTGAGACTATCGGGTTCGTCAAAGAAAATAACATATCATCCGCGTAAGCCGAAGTTTTATACTGCCTTCCACCTATTAATAGGCCCCCTATATCTGGGTTTAAACGAATTTTGCACAGTAAGGGCTCCAATGATAAAACAAACAAAATTGGGGACAGGGGACATCCCTGTCTAGTCCCATTCTTAACACCAAATAACTGGGATAGGACTCCGTTCACCTTTACCTGAGCAGTTGGTTGGGTATAAATGCCCGAAATCCATCGCATCATGTTATTTCCCAATCCTATCTGTCTTAGTACTGCGAACATAAATTGCCAATTGATACGGTCAAAAGCTTTCTCTGCATCTGTTCCTAAAAATAAACATGGAATTTTAGAGGTATTAGCTACATGTATTAAATTCAGAGATCTGATCGTATTGTCTCGTGCTTCCCGCATCTGAACAAACCCTACCTGATCTTGATTAATCAGGAGGGGTAAGTGCTGCTGGAGCCGTATCGCTAAAATTTTTGAGAAAAGCTTCAGATCAATATTTAAAAGGGATATTGGTCTATAACTCCCACATTGCATTGGGTCTTTACCTTCCTTAAGCAAAATTGTAATTAGGGCTTTCAATGTTTCCCCGTGAAATGAACCTGTATCTCCCAGTCCATTGTACAGTCTAACCAAATAAGGTCCCAGAATAGGGAAGAGTAGTTTGTAATACTGGGCAGTAAATCCATCTGGGCCGGGAGCTTTGCCTATTTTTGCTAAATTTACTGCTTCTTGGACTTCCTCCAGTGTAATTGGTCTTTCCAATTCTTGTTGTGCTGTAGATGTCAATTCAGGTATTCCAGAGGAAGCTAGATATTCTTCCACCGCCTTCTGGTTTTGGGGGTTCTGATGTACGAATCTGAATAACGAATTGTTCGAATCGTACAAATCCGATTAACGAATCATTCGAATCGAACGAATCCGAAAAACAACGAAAATCCGAAAAAAACTAATTAGAAACAGCGAATGTACTAATGAAGAAAATCCGAAAAACGAAAACGAACGAAAAAATTCGTACATTCGTAACTTTTTTTTTTTTTTGAATTGGTCATTTTCCGTGTCTCTTACAATGGTGCTGCTAAACGTGCTTCGAATGGATTGAACAAAAAAATTCGTACATTCGTAACTTTTTTTTTTTCGATTCGTAACTTTTTTTTTTTTTTTTTTTCGATTTGTAGTTTTCTGTGTATCTATTGAACAAAAAAATTCGTACATTCGTAACTTTTTTTTCGATTCGTAACTTTTTTTTTTTTTTCGTAACTTTTTTTTTCGATTCGTAAATTATTAAAATGTAATAATAGCATACACATTACATAACATTATGAATTATGCTCCGATTACGAATCTACGAATGTTACGAATGTTACGAATGTACGAATAAATACGAATGCGTCCGAAAATGAAACTAACGAAAAAACGAATCAACGAAAAAATAACTCTTACGAATGTACGAATCGTTACGAATACGAACACCGACGACTTACGAATGTACGAATCGTTACGAATCAACGGAAACGAAAAAAACGAAACAAAAAAAAACAATTTTTTTTTCAAAAACGAAACGAAAAAAAAACTAATTTTTTTCAAAAACGAAACGAAAAAAAACTAATTTTTTTGTTGTGCACATGTCTAATACATATGTACTTTGCACTGCACTGGCATTCATTTTCAACGAGAGTCCAAGGCCTCGTCTTGAGCAAACAGAACACGTTGTGTTGAGATGAATCTAAAAAAAAACAGACAACACAGAAACAGCTCAACAACTCTTCCATTGAGAATGCAATTAAATAAATTTTAGACATGGCCGCCGTCAAAAAATTTGTTTCGTTTCGTTTCGTTTCGTTCCGTTCTGTTTCGTATTAAAAAAAAAAATCGTATTTCGTAATTCGTGTACGAAATTTAATTCGGATTCGTACGAAATACGAATTTCGTACGAATCGTAAATTTAAACGTTTCTGTTAATTTGGATCGGAAACTCGTAAATGAAATTTCGTATTTCGTACAGAATTCTTATGCATATTAACACCAGTCACGTTTCTGATACTTTCTGTTAATTTGGAACGGAAATTCGTTTACGAAATTTCGTAAACGAAATTTCGTATTTCGTACAGAATTCTTATGCATAAACACCAGTCACGTTTCTGTTAATTTGGAACGAAAATTCGTAAACGAAATTTCGTATTTCGTACAGAATTCTTATGCATATTAACACCAGTCACGTTTCTGATACTTTCTGTTAATTTGGAACGAAAATTCGTAAACGAAATTTCGTATTTCGTAAACGAAATTTCGTATTTCGTACAGAATTCTTATGCATAAACACCAGTCACGTTTCTGTTCATTTGGATCCGAAATTTCTTATTTCGTACGGAATTCGTATGCATAAAAATTCGTATTTCGAATTCGTACGAATGTACGAATTTCGAAAAATTTGTACAAATTTCCGATTTGTACGAAACTAATCGCACATGTCTAATACATTTTAGGAATTTAGCAACTTTGCAAAAAGTGCAGGCACACTCTATGAGTTAAAGTGGGGGGACACCCTAAAAAAAAAAAAAAACATTAATATGCTGAAAAAAAAAAAAAAAAAAATTTTTTACCTGATCCAAAATCCCTGTTGCTAGGCAGTCTTCCTAATCTGCCTCCTTCCTACGCCACGGTGATCTTTGTTCTTCTGTCCTCCGCCGCGTTGTCTTCTGGGTAATGGGGCGCGCTGTGTTATGGGAACTGTGTGTTCCCTAACACAGCGCGTCCCATTCACAAAGCGCCGCGCGACGCGCGCATGCGCAGTAGGAAACGGGCAGTGAAGCCGTAGTCTTCACTGCCTGTTTCCCTTACTGAGGATGGCGGCGCTGGGACCGGAGCGCCGAGGGACATCTCGGCCTCCACGACCGACATCGCGGGCGCCCTGGGAGGGTAAGTGTACTTATTAACCGGTTCCTGACCGGCGCACGACGATATACGTCAGCAGAATGGCACGGACAGGCAGGAGGGCGTATATATAAGTCCCTCCTTTAAGCCGTCCGTGCCATCGGGACCCCCGTGAGACCACTCGCGGGTCCCGCGGACTCGATCGCCGCGGGGACACCCGCGATCGTTTCACGGGAAGGCAGAACGGGGAGATGCGGAAATAGACAGCATCTCCCCGTTCTGCCTAGCAACTAGTGACGCCGATCCCTGTGATTGGAGCAGAGATCAGCATTCACTAGCTGACAGCCACCCCCCCCCCCCACAGTAAGAAACACACCCCTAGGCATACTTAACCCCTACACTGCCTAGTGGTTAACCCCTTCACTGCCAGTGTCATTTATACAGGAATCAATGCATTTAAATAGCATTGATTGCTGTATAAATGACAATGGTCCCAAAAATGTGTCAAAAATGTCCGATGTGTCCGCCATAATGTCGCAGTCACAAAAAAAATCGCTGATCGCCGCCATTACTAATAGAAAAAAAATATTAATAAAAATGCTATAAAACTATCCCCCTCTTGTAAACGCTATAACTTCTGCGCAAACCAATCAATAATCGCTTATTGCGATTTTTTTTACCAAAAATATGTAGAAGAATACGTATCGGCCTAAACTGTGTAAAAAAAATTTTTTTTATATATTTTTGGGGGACATTTATTAGAGCAAAAACAAAAAAAAATGTGTTTTTTTCAAAATTGTCGCTCTTTTTTGTTTATATCGCAAAAAATAAAAACCGCAGGGGCGATCAAATACCACCAAAAGAAAGCTCTATTTGTGGGAAAAAAAGGACGTCAATTTTGTTTGGGAGCCACGTCGCACGACCGCGCAATTGTCAGTTAAAGCGACGCAGTGCCGAATCGCAAAAAGGGGCCTGGTCCTTTGGCTGCCAATTGGTCCGGTCTGAAGTGGTTAAGTCCAATTAGGTGTATGTCACCTCCGAGACTTATCTCTATTACACATACAAAAGACCTGTAAAAAATGTATGTTGATTGATTAGACTTTTTTTATGGATTTTTTATTATATTGAATTTTCAATTATAATTTGCACAAGGTGTAGTATTGAGTTACCACTGTAGTAGCACTGTATGTATGTGTGTGTTCTTGGGTACACATCCATATATATAAAAGTGAGGCATAACATTGACCGCAGCTCGTTACATTGTATCAAAAGGAGACATTACTCTGAGCCGATCAATGACACCCAAATGTCACCCTCCCCCGGCGCCACGTTGTCATTCAGAGCCGTCCCCGGCCCGGCAAATTGTAGAGTCGTTCACCTACAGATGAGAACCGCGCCGGTAGAACGTTCTCCGAGCCCTAATTAGAAAATGGGAGGAAGATTTCATTTGTTTTGCATGAGTTGCTCTGGTGCTGCTCTGTGATTTACATCTCAGAAATTTTATTTGATTCCTGGTTAATTTGTGTGAAGGGAAGCATAATAATACCTGTTTAATTTGTAATCTGTATTTAAATTCCTCCGAGAAATTATCCCGCATTATGGATTTGGTCATTTAACATAGCGGAGTCCTCCCGGGATTCGGAGGCATTTAGGCACTTTGTCTAATAGAGTCACACATGAGCTGACACACACCTACAACAGTTAAGCCTCGTACAGGCGATCAGACTTTCCATCGGGAAATGTTCGATGACAGGCTGTTGGCGGTAAATTCGACCGTGTGTACGCTCCATCAGACAATTGTTGTCGGATTTTCCGCGGACAAATGTTGGATGGCAGGTTTTAAAATTTTCCGCAGACAAATGTCTGTCGGATTTTCCGAGCGTGTGTACACAAGTCCATCGGACAAAAGTCCAAAGTACAAACACGCATGCTCAGAAGCAAGGACGAGCCAGAATCGGTCGGTCTTGTAAACTCGCGTTCATAATGGAGAATTAACATTCGTGACGCGGCAAATTATGAAATCTGGAAATGCAGCGCACAATTCTCTTCTTTAATGGGATAATAATGAAGCTGCTTTGCTGGTGATACTGATGGGGTTATTGCAAACGAATTTTCTAAGGCTTTTTTTTTTTCTAGTGATATCAAGAATAATATTATGCTTTTTTTTTTTTTTTATTTGGGCAAGTTACCACACACCATTATCCCGTAGTTTTTAAGATCAAAGATACAACTATGTTGGTGTGTCCCTTGTTAATTTTACATTGTATTTTTTTAAATGTAACTGCCGACTCCCAAACTGTCATTTGAAGTAAAACACACAGCCAAGTATTATTCTACACAATTTTTTTATTGTGCATTAAAAAAAGAAAACAAATAAAATTAGACATGCTATCTGCCAATAGAACTTAACCAAAAAGTGCATTCTATGGATCCAAAAATATAGAAAATATAACAAATCAAATCATTATTATTCAACCAAAAAAAAAAAATAAAAGCCTCATGCATGTGTCCTGCTTCTTAATATAGGGGGTCAACAATGCCAAGAGTTGGTGAAAGCAGGGGTCCGTCATCCGGAGATAATTACAAAAATCATCCGGATTATTCTCCTGGAGCTCCCGCAGCAAAGGCATATGACATAATTGGTCACGATTAATAAAGCAATCAATTTTTGGTCCAAGTACTCCTCCTGTTCCTGGACTGGACTTGGGTCAAAGCAATAACTCCAAGGCCAATAATAAATAACTCGTTATCTCCTCCGATTCCGCAACATGTCTGGTTGACGAACGGCCGTTCAGAAACGAACTGAAAAGCGCAAAATGAAAAGCGCGAATCAACACTCACCAAACTTCTACTAACATGAAATTAGCAGAAGGAGCCCGAAGGGTGGCGCTAAAGAACTGAAAAATAACGTAGTACGAATCAACACTCACCAAACTTCTACTGACAAGAAATTCGATCGTGTGTACGAGGCTTTACTATTCTGTTTCAAGTGCCGCTTTGTACATTGACATACCTCTTTAGGCCCAGCCTGTCTGGCCAGTATGGTCACCTGGTGCTTAACTCTTCCATAAGACATAAGTTGAATTCAACCCAGTTTTACTTTAGCTAAGTCTAGTATAGAGGATGTTTTTTTTCCAGTCTTTGAAGTGTAGATAAAAAAAACAAATATCCTGAAGCGCTACAAGAGTCTGTAGGGTCATATAAGATTGGATGTTTCTGTGAAGTAAACAATTAGTGGTGGATAAAGATCCGATCGTGTGTACAAAAGGAACTATAAGCTGTGCTCTATGAGTAAGATCCGAAGTGTGGTGCTCATAAAAAACAGGCACTAGTAACCATGGTATGATGATCCAACAATGTTTATTCCATCATAGATATGATAAACTGGGGCAAAGTCTAAAAATAAAAGTCCACAAATTCAGCTGGGAAACAAGTGTAAAAACAATGATGTAATGGACAGATAAAAGTTATTCAATGTTACCACAGGTGACCTCATGCCCATGTTGTAGAGGATAGAAATCCGGTCCCAAGGTGCTCAAAGGCTGTGTGAGATGGTGATATAGCCGGGTCCAAGATGGATGAAGCCGCTACGAGCGGGAGGACAGAGGACCGTTTATGTCCAGACTGAGAAGGTGTAAGGTTGCCTGGATGCGGGCGAAGACACTGGACTTAGCGGGTCAGACTTCTTGGCGGTGACACCACAACTGAGGGGAACCGGAGGAGCCAAGCAAAGCCAAGAAGGAGGGGGCGTCTGTGGTCAGCTTTTGGAACGCAAGCTGTGCTGTTGCTGTGATTTACATGTTTCGTGCCCTGAGCCCACCCTTTTTGAAGCCAATTAGAGCCTCAGGCATGCTTCTAAAAATAACACACATTAGAAAAAAAGTGTTTAAACGACATAAATCAAAAAAAAAAGGATAAAAATGTCCTTTGATGTAAATCCTCCCCAACTAGGAAGTACGCTGATTTAAATGCTTTGTCAATCACGGCATCCACCGATCATGACTCCACGACATCCTCTGATATTTACCCACAGATCCCTGGCATGTAATGCGCTAGGAATCCTGGTTGATGTTGTTGACTATATATGGTAAATGCCAAAATGTGGTCAATTACATCACTGTCTGTTTACAGAAGCCAAGAGTTCGGGTGGGCAAACTGGCCAATTTATCCAGCGGGTCCGCAAACTGTCAACAGGTTGGGTTCGCCTCAAACCCGCGTCAGACCCAAACTTGAACGTCATCCCTATACTGGGATGTCTCTGCTCCACAATGCCTGGCATACTGCAGAGAATATATTTAACCCCCTCAGAGTCTAACCATTCTCCAAGAAATAGTCCTAAAGAATGAGGAGGCAATTCCTACTCTTCTTGTACTTGTATACTTTTATCTTCAATAAACTATAAAAATCTACAATAAAGATTTTTTTCGGACATTGGGTGCTCCTCTCCAATCACCCAAGTGTAGATCCTCTCCAAATAATGGAGTTTAGGTGTCTCCAGTGAAGAGTACTGGTAATACATCAGCAGACAACGATGTATTAGACACTTGCATGATCCCATCCTTGTAGTACCAGTTTGGTGAAGACCCTTTTCTGTTCCAGCATGACTGTGCCCTGTGTACAAAGCCAGCTCCATAAAGACATGGTTTGACCAGTCTGGTGTGGAGGAACTTAAGTGGCTTGCCCTCAACCCTACTAAATACCTTTGGGATGAATTGGAATAAATGTGAGCCATGTATTTTTTTGCTGGCCCAACATATGTGCCAGATCTTCTCATTCACCATCAGTACGTGATCTCACAAATGGGCACAACTTCCCACACAGATCCTCCAAAAGGAAAGCCCAACTAGAAGAGTGAAGTCCCCAAACACTTTTTACGACAATACCACGCATATAAGCCTTTAAAATTAGCACTTTTGATTTCTCCCATAGACTTTTAAAGGGTGTTGCGCGGCTTTCGAATTTGCCGCAAACACCCCAAATTGTTCGCTATTCGGCGAACACACGATGTTCGAGTCGAACGCTTCCCTACTCTGGACCATCTTGGAGGAGTTCCTTTCAATCATGTACATTGCACTACCCTAAAGGAGCTGCCGACAATAATGTACTCTGGAACATCCCGAAAACAGAACCATCAATCATGTACTCTGGACCACCCTAGAGGAACCACCGTCAATGATGTACCTGGCAGCCTGGCAGGCATGGCGGCCTGTGACGTGGGCAACTAAGAGCTGGGGGAGACAGAGAGTGTTTTAGAATACAATGGGAGCATGCGTGCCGAGATGGCAACACTGAAATGGTTAGTACCATGATGGGCACACATAGGCAAATTTAAATAAAGGTTACGGGGGAATTTTTGAGGTTTTTTGATTTACAGGCACTTTGGTTTATTGACAACTGACATTGACTTAATGATATGAAAAAATAAATAAAAAAATTAAGCTGAATTGAACCTTAACCCTGTACTAATTATCCTCGTAAACTACGTTGGGTTTCTCTACATTTTATTCCCCTCGTTCTACAAAATCCAAACTCGGAATTTCCATTCAGCGGCCAGGCCTCTCTAATATTCCAGGTTTATCTATTTTGTTTTGTTTTTTTTTTTCTCCCATCGCAGCATAAACACACAAACAACCTTGACGCCAGCTATATAAATGTAAAATCTTCTGGCAAAAATTCAGGAGTTTGAAAAAATAATAACGTTTCATACGTTTCTATAAAAAGGAGTCGGTATTCCAGGGAAGATTGCAAAAATATCGTAAAAATACAGATTGTGTTTTATTTTTTTTTTATTGTTCTGCTTACCAGTGAAGCTGATAAAATATTTAATTTTATCTGTGTGATCATTTTTAAATCTTGCTGAAGCAAAAACAAAGATTTTGTTAGGCTGCGGCCGAGGTCTACTATTCCTGATACAGTCTCGGTTACGAGGTTTTTATTATTTTTATATAGTTAGCACAGACATTGGTTTCTAAGGATGGGCCCGGTGCTCGATGCGAACCCACGTTCGCATCGAGCACCGGGCGTTCGCTCGCTCGGCGAGCCCAGAACTATTTTGGCCGCTCGCATCACGTTCGTGTGATGCGAGCGGCCCCGCAATGCATTGCGGCCGGCGCGGCCGACGCAGTGCATTGCTGGCTGATGATTGGCCAAGCATGCACTGTGACCCCGCATGCTTGGCCAATCACAGCCCCGGAAACTCGAAGAGCCATAATTGGCTACAGGCAGGACGCCTGTAGCCAATTACAGCTCAGGGGCTGTAGTACACGCCCCCCCCCCCTATAAAACGCCGCCACGCCGTCTGCGCCGGTCACATGCTGTTCCGGCGCAGATTGAGCAGGCTGTTCCTGTGACACTCTGCTGCATTTAGATAGATAGAGAGAGAGATTCACTTGCAGAGATTGAGTTAGATAGATTCAGTTACAAAGATTGATTGACAAAGAGGGGCTTGTAGTGTGCTCGTGGCAGGCAGGCAGAGCTCCTATATTTTGTTACCAGAAGCACCTATAGGACTTGTAGTGTGTTCGTGGCAGGCAGGCAGAGCTCCTATATTTTGTTACCAGAAGCACCTATAGGACTTGTAGTGTGTTAGTGGCAGGCAGGCAGAGCTCCTATATTTTGTTACCAGAAGCACCTATAGGACTTGTAGTGTGTTAGTGACAGGCAGGCAGAGCTCCTATATTTTGTTACCAGAAGCACCTATAGGACTTGTAGTGTGTTAGTGGCAGGCAGGCAGAGCTCCTATATTTTGTTACCAGAAGCACCTATAGGACTTGTAGTGTGTTAGTGACAGGCAGGCAGAGCTCCTATATTTTGTTACCAGAAGCACCTATAGGACTTGTAGTGTGTTAGTGACAGGCAGGCAGAGCTCCTATATTTTGTTACCAGAAGCACCTATAGGACTTGTAGTGTGTTAGTGGCAGGCAGGCAGAGCTCCTATATTTTGTTACCAGAAGCACCTATAGGACTTGTAGTGTGTTAGTGACAGGCAGGCAGAGCTCCTATATTTTGTTACCAGAAGCACCTATAGGACTTGTAGTGTGTTAGTGGCAGGCAGGCAGAGCTCCTATATTTTGTTACCAGAAGCACCTATAGGACTTGTAGTGTGTTAGTGACAGGCAGGCAGAGCTCCTATATTTTGTTACCAGAAGCACCTATAGGACTTGTAGTGTGTTAGTGGCAGGCAGGCAGAGCTCCTATATTTTGTTACCAGAAGCACCTATAGGACTTGTAGTGTGTTCGTGGCAGGCAGGCACAGCTCCTATATTTTGTTCCCAGAAGCACCTATAGGACTTGAAGTGTGTTAGTCCCAACACACACACACAGAGCTATATTTTCTTCCCAGAAGCACCTATAGGACTTGAAGTGTGTTAGTCCCATTACACACACAGAGCTATATTTTTTCTTCCCAGAAGCACCTATAGGACTTGAAGTGTGTTAGTCCCATCACACACACACAGAGCTATATTTTCTTCCCAGAAGCACCTATAGGACTTGAAGTGTGTTAGTCCCATTACACACACAGAGCTATACTTTCTTCCCAGAAGCACCTATAGGACTTGAAGTGTGTTAGTCCCATTACACACACAGAGCTATATTTTCTTCCCAGAAGCACCTATAGGACTTGAAGTGTGTTAGTCCCATCACACACACAGAGCTATATTTTCTTCCCAGAAGCACCTATAGGACTTGAAGTGTGTTAGTCCCATTACACACACAGAGCTATATTTTCTTCCCAGAAGCACCTATAGGACTTGAAGTGTGTTAGTCCCATTACACACACAGAGCTATATTTTCTTCCCAGAAGCACCTATAGGACTTGAAGTGTGTTAGTCCCATTACACACACAGAGCTATATTTTTTCTTCCCAGAAGCACCTATAGGACTTGAAGTGTGTTAGTCCCATTACAGACACAGAGCTATATTTTCTTCCAGAAGCACCTATAGGACTTGAAGTGTGTTAGTCCCATTACACACACAGAGCTATATTTTCTTCCCAGAAGCACCTATAGGACTTGAAGTGTGTTAGTCCCATTACACACACAGAGCTATATTTTCTTCCCAGAAGCACCTATAGGACTTGAAGTGTGTTAGTCCCATTACACACACAGAGCTATATTTTCTTCCCAGAAGCACCTATAGGACTTGAAGTGTGTTAGTCCCATTACACACACAGAGCTATATTTTTTCCCAGAAGCACCTATAGGACTTGAAGTGTGTTAGTCCCATTACACACACAGAGCTATATTTTCTTCCCAGAAGCACCTATAGGACTTGAAGTGTGTTAGTCCCATTACACACACAGAGCTATATTTTCTTCCCAGAAGCACCTATAGGACTTGAAGTGTGTTAGTCCCATTACACACACAGAGCTATATTTTCTTCCCAGAAGCACCTATAGGACTTGAAGTGTGTTAGTCCCATTACACACACAGAGCTATATTTTCTTCCCAGAAGCACCTATAGGACTTGAAGTGTGTTAGTCCCATTACACACACAGAGCTATATTTTCTTCCCAGAAGCACCTATAGGACTTGAAGTGTGTTAGTCCCATTACACACACAGAGAGCTATATTTTCTTCCCAGAAGCACCTATAGGACTTGAAGTGTGTTAGTCCCATTACACACACAGAGCTATACTTTCTTCCCAGAAGCACCTATAGGACTTGAAGTGTGTTAGTCCCATTACACACACAGAGCTATATTTTCTTCCCAGAAGCACCTATAGGACTTGAAGTGTGTTAGTCCCATTACACACACAGAGCTATATTTTCTTCCCAGAAGCACCTATAGGACTTGAAGTGTGTTAGTCCCATTACACACACAGAGCTATATTTTCTTCCCAGAAGCACCTATAGGACTTGAAGTGTGTTAGTCCCATTACACACACAGAGCTATATTTTCTTCCCAGAAGCACCTATAGGACTTGAAGTGTGTTAGTCCCATTACACACACACACAGAGCTATATTTTCTTCCCAGAAGCACCTATAGGACTTGAAGTGTGTTAGTCCCATACACACACAGAGCTATATTTTCTTCCCAGAAGCACCTATAGGACTTGAAGTGTGTTAGTCCCATTACACACACAGAGCTATATTTTCTTCCCAGAAGCACCTATAGGACTTGAAGTGTGTTAGTCCCATTACACACACAGAGCTATATTTTCTTCCCAGAAGCACCTATAGGACTTGAAGTGTGTTAGTCCCATTACACACACAGAGCTATATTTTCTTCCCAGAAGCACCTATAGGACTTGAAGTGTGTTAGTCCCATTACACACACAGAGCTATATTTTCTTCCCAGAAGCACCTATAGGACTTCTAGTGTGTTAGTCCCATTACACACACACAGAGCTATATTTTCTTCCCAGAAGCACCTATAGGACTTGAAGTGTGTTAGTCCCATTACACACACAGAGCTATACTTTCTTCCCAGAAGCACCTATAGGACTTGAAGTGTGTTAGTGGCATCACACACAGAGCTCCTATATTTTCTTCCCAGAAGCACCTATAGGACTTGAAGTGTGTTAGTCCCATTACACACACAGAGCTATATTTTCTTCCCAGAAGCACCTATAGGACTTGAAGTGTGTTAGTCCCATTACACACACAGAGCTATATTTTCTTCCCAGAAGCACCTATAGGACTTGAAGTGTGTTAGTCCCATTACACACAGAGCTATATTTTCTTCCCAGAAGCACCTATAGGACTTGAAGTGTGTTAGTCCCATTACACACACAGAGCTATATTTTCTTCCCAGAAGCACCTATAGGACTTGAAGTGTGTTAGTCCCATTACACACACAGAGC
The DNA here is from genome assembly GCA_028564925.1 of Lithobates sylvaticus. Classification (NCBI taxonomy): domain Eukaryota; kingdom Metazoa; phylum Chordata; class Amphibia; order Anura; family Ranidae; genus Lithobates; species Lithobates sylvaticus. The sequence goes on along the minus strand of CM053033.1, from coordinate 236,033,085 downwards.
TCCTATATTTTCTTCCCAGAAGCACCCTATAGGACTTCTAGTGTGTTAGTGGCATCACACACACAGAGCTCCTATATTTTCTTCCCAGAAGCACCTATAGGACTTGAAGTGTGTTAGTGGCATTACACACACAGAGCTATATTTTCTTCCCAGAAGCACCCATAGGACTTCTAGTGTGTTCGTGGCATCACACAGAGCTCCTCTATTTTGTTCCCAGAAGCACTTATAGGACTTCTAGTGTGTTAGTGCCATCACACACAGCTCCTATATTTTCTTCCCAGAAGCACCCATAGGACTTCTAGTGTGTTAGTGGCATCACACAGAGCTCCTATATTTTCTTACCAGAAGCACCTACAGGACTTCTAGTGTGTTCGTGGCATCACACAGAGCTCCTATATTTTCTTTGCAGAGGCACTTATAGGACTTCTAGTGTGTTAGTCCCATCACACACAGCTCCTCTATTTTCTTCTCAGAAGCACCCACAGGACTTGTAGTGTGTTAGTGGCATCAGGCAGAGCTCCTCTATTTTGTTACCAGAAGCACCTACAGGACTTCTAGTGTGTTCGTGGCAGGCAGACAGAGCTCCTCTATTTTCTTTCCAGAAGCACCCATAGGACTTGAAGTGTGTTAGTGCCATCACACAGAGCTATATTTTCTTCTCAGAAGCACCCATAGGACTTCTAGTGTGTTAGTGGCATCACACAGAGCTCCTATATTTTCTTTGCAGAAGCACCCACAGGACTTCTAGTGTGTTAGTGGCATCACACAGAGCTCCTCTATTTTCTTTGCAGAAGCACCCATAGGACTTCTAGTGTGTTAGTGGCATCACACAGAGCTCCTATATTTTCTTCTCAGCAGCACCCACAGGACTTCTAGTGTGTTAGTGGCATCACACAGAGCTCCTCTATTTTCTTTGCAGAAGCACCCACAGGACTTCTAGTGTGTTAGTGGCATCACACAGAGCTCCTCTATTTTCTTTGCAGAAGCACCCATAGGACTTCTAGTGTGTTAGTGGCATCACACAGAGCTCCTATATATTCTTCTCAGCAGCACCCACAGGACTTCTAGTGTGTTAGTGGCATCACACAGAGCTCCTCTATTTTCTTTGCAGAAGCACCCACAGGACTTCTAGTGTGTTAGTGGCATCACACAGAGCTCCTCTATTTTCTTTGCAGAAGCACCCATAGGACTTCTAGTGTGTTAGTGGCATCACACAGAGCTCCTATATATTCTTCTCAGCAGCACCCACAGGACTTCTAGTGTGTTAGTGGCATCACACAGAGCTCCTCTATTTTCTTTGCAGAAGCACCCACAGGACTTCTAGTGTGTTAGTGGCATCACACAGAGCTCCTCTATTTTCTTTGCAGAAGCACCCATAGGACTTCTAGTGTGTTAGTGGCATCACACAGAGCTCCTATATATTTCTTCTCAGCAGCACCCATAGGACTTCTAGTGTGTTAGTGGCATCACACAGAGCTCCTATATTTTCTTTGCAGAAGCACCCATAGGACTTCTAGTGTGTTAGTGGCATCACACAGAGCTCCTATATTTTCTTCTCAGCAGCACCCACAGGACTTCTAGTGTGTTAGTGGCATCACACAGAGCTCCTATATTTTCTTTGCAGAAGCACCTATAGGACTTCTAGTGTGTTAGTGGCATCACACAGAGCTCCTATATTTTCTTCTCAGCAGCACCCACAGGACTACCGACTACAATGGCTGGAAGACCGCCAAGGGGAGGCAGAGCGTGCAGAGCCAAGAACACAGGGCAGACAGTCTCTGTTTCTAGTGGACGTGGCCGTGGACGTGGACGTGGTCGTGCATCGTCATCAGCACGTGGCCATGGGACAAGCGCGTCTTTGTTTTCGGCAGCTGGACATGTGGAGCCGCATCATGCTGAAGGCTTGGTAGAATGGATGACCAAGCCCTCCTCATCCTCCTCATCCTCTCTCACCCAGGCTCAGGGTACTGACAGAGCATCATCAGCCACCCCTTCCCTAGACCCACCATGTCCTCCTGAGGAGTCCCCCGAACTCTTTGAGCACAGTGTTGGGTACATGCTCCAGGAGGATGCCCAACGATTCGAAGGCTCGGATGACGATACCCAGCTTGAGGAATCTGGCAGTACAGTTCCACCAGCTGCAGCTTACTGCCAGGTTTGCTCTAGTGGTGAAGAGGGAGGGGATGATGAGGTCACTGACTCCACGTGGGTGCCTCAAGGGAGAGAGGATGAGGAGGAGGACGAGGAGGAGGAGGATGCGGCGTCACATGTCCAACGAGGCAGGATGCCCCCTGGAGGCCAGGTAGAGGCCAGCACAGCAACTGTACAACACCGCAGAGCTCCGCCTGTGCAGGGCGCTGCCTCTGCACGTTATCAGAAAAGTTCTTTGGTGTGGGCCTTTTTTGAGACGAGTGCAGCAGATCGCACCACTGCTATTTGCAATATTTGTCTCAAGCGTATCTCGCGTGGCCAAAACATCAGCCGCTTGGGCACGACAAGCATGACCAGACATATGGCGACCTGCCATGCAGCTCGTTGGCAGGCACACATAAAAGACCCACACCAAAGAACTAAGCGGACCTCTCCTTGCTCCTCCTCAGCTGGGATCTCCATCCCCACTACACCTTCAGTCCTCTCTGAAAGCTGCTCTGAGAGGACTGAAGGTGTAGAATTCGGTGTGTCACAACCAAGTACTTGCAGTACACCGACGTCCGAATGCAGCAGGCAAATTTCCCTGCCCCAGCTGCTGGACCGTAGAAAGAAGTACACTCCCAGCCATCCACATGCCCAGCGGTTGAATGCTAGCCTTGCTAAATTGCTAGCACTTCAACTGCTGCCTTTTCAGTTGGTAGACTCGGCCCCCTTCCGTGAGTTTGTTCAATGTGCGGTTCCTCAGTGGCAGGTTCCCAAACGCCACTTTTTCTCGCGGAAGGCGATTCCGTCTCTCTACCGGCATGTGGAGGGCAATGTCCATGCCTCGCTGGACAGGGCGGTCAGCGGTAAGGTGCATATTACCGCTGACTCATGGTCCAGCAGGCATGGACAGGGACGGTACCTTTCTTTCACGGCCCATTGGGTCACTCTATTGGCAGCTGGGAGGGATGCAGGACAAGGTGCAGTAGTGTTGGAGGTTGTTCCGCCACCACGCCTCCAAAACGCGACTACTGCTACTGGTTGTGACACACCTCTCTCCTCCACCCCCCCTCCTCTTCTTCTTCCTCCAGTGCTCTGTCCTTGGAACCAGCGGTGCTCCGTAGGCGTACAAGGGGCTACGCAAGTACGCAGGCAAAAAGATGCCATGCCGTGCTTGCGCTGGTGTGTTTGGGGGACAGGAGCCACACTGGGCCAGAGGTTCTGGCAGCTCTGCAGGGGCAGGCCGAGAGGTGGTTGACGCCACGTCAGCTTAAGCCAGGAATGGTCGTTTCTGACAATGGCACCAACCTCCTCTCCGCCCTGCGACAGGGGCAGCTCACCCATGTGCCCTGCATGGCTCACGTCCTCAACCTGGTGGTGCAGCGGTTCTTGGGCAGGTTCCCAGGCTTACAGGATGTCCTGAGGCAGGCCAGGAAAGTCTGTGTGCATTTCCGCCGATCTTATAATGCCAGTGCTCGGCTGACTGAGCTGCAAAAGGAGCTGAACCTGCCCAAGAACCGCCTAATATCTGACATGCCCACCAGGTGGAACTCAACGTTGGCCATGCTGCAGCGACTGCACACGCAGCAGAGGGCCATCAATGAGTACCTTTGCGACTACGGCACCAGGACAGGGTCAGGGGAGCTTGGGTTTTTTTCCCCACGTCAGTGGAGCATGATCAGGGATGCATGCACTGTCCTCTCACCATTTGAGGAGGCCACGAGGATGGTGAGCAGTGACAGTGCATGCATCAGTGACACTGTCCCTCTTGTCCACCTGTTGGAGCATACGCTGCGTGGGATAATGGACAGGGCACTTGAGGCAGAACAGAGGCAGGAAGAGGAGGACTTCCTTGCCTCTCAAGGCCCCCTTTATCCGGACAGTGTTCCTTCTGTCCCACCCATCACACAGGAAGAGGATGAGGAGGAGGAGGAGGAGGAGGAGGAGGAGGATTGTGTGAGCATGGAGGTGGAGCCTGGCACTCAGCATCAGCAGCAGCAGTCTTTTAGGGATGATGTACAGTCCCAACAAGCCAGTGGACTTGTACGTGGCTGGGAGGAGGTGGCTGGCGATCATGTCATCCTCAGTGACCCAGAAGACTCCGGACCGAATGCCTCAGCTAACCTACGCTGCATGGCCTCCCTGATCCTGCAAAGCCTGCGGAAGGATCCTCGTGTTCTTCGGATCAAGGAGAGGGACCATTACTGGCTGGCCACTCTCCTTGATCCGCGGTACAAGGGTAAGGTTGCGGACCTTATCTTGCCGTCGCAGAGGGAGCAGAGGATGAGACATCTCAGGGAGGCCTTGCAGAAAGGTCTGTGCAACGCGTTCCCAGAAACTGGGAGGCTACAAACTCCTGGTCCTGGGCGACGAGTTGCTGAGGCTTCGGTCAGTGGCAGAAGGAGCGGTGGGGAAGGTGGACGTCTGACCGATGCGTTCAGACAATTTTTTAGTCCGCAGCCCCAAGGTATGATCGGTTCCAGCAACCATCGCCAGCGTCTGATATACATGGTGCAGGAATACCTTGGGGCAAGGTCAGACTTGGACACCTTTCCCACCGAAAATCCTCTGGCTTACTGGGTCCTGAGGATGGATCACTGGCCAGAGCTTGCACAGTATGCAATTGAGCTACTGGCCTGTCCTGCCTCCAGCGTTCTTTCCGAACGCACATTCAGTGCTGCTGGAGGATTTGTGACTGATCATAGGGTGCGCCTGTCCACCGCCTCGGTTGATCGACTGACATTCATCAAAATGAATCAGTCTTGGATCACCACCAGCTACCAGGCACCTGAGGCGGATATAACCGAATAATTTTTAATGTCACATCCCTTCAAGACTGCCTATGCTGATGCTGAGTGACTGTCCTCTTATGTTCACTGACTATCCTCTTCCTCCTCCTCAATGATCCATGCCACAGCACCAGTGCCTAAGGCACAATTTTTCAGCCCCTGTTTAACAGGGGCGTGTACTTACAATTTTTTAAAAAAATGCTTCGCAACACGTGTGACTGCTGTGCTCCAAGTACAGTCTCTGTGAGGGCCGTGTTGCAGTGTTGTGGCACCAGCACCAGTGCCTAAGGCACAATTTTTCAGCCCCTGTTTAACAGGGGCGTGTACTTACAATTTTTTAAAAAAATGCTTCGCAACACGTGTGACTGCTGTGCTCCAAGTACAGTCTCTGTGAGGGCCGTGTTGCAGTGTTGTGGCACCAGCACCAGTGCCTAAGGCACAATTTTTCAGCCCCTGTTTAACAGGGGCGTGTACTTACAATTTTTTAAAAAAATGCTTCGCAACACGTGTGACTGCTGTGCTCCAAGTACAGTCTCTGTGAGGGCCGTGTTGCAGTGTTGTGGCACCAGCACCAGTGCCTAAGGCACAATTTTTCAGCCCCTGTTTAACAGGGGCGTGTACTTACAATTTTTTAAAAAAATGCTTCGCAACACGTGTGACTGCTGTGCTCCAAGTACAGTCTCTGTGAGGGCCGTGTTGCAGTGTTGTGGCACCAGCACCAGTGCCTAAGGCACAATTTTTCAGCCCCTGTTTAACAGGGGCGTGTACTTACAATTTTTTAAAAAAAATGCTTCGCAACACGTGTGACTGCTGTGCTCCAAGTACAGTCTCTGTGAGGGGTTGCAGTGTTGTGGCACCAGCACCAGTGCCTAAGGCACAATTTTTCAGCCCCTGTTTAACAGGGGCGGGTAATTACAAATCTTGATCTAATAGTTCACAGCAGGGCCCATTCCTGCGCCCACCAAGAGTAACTATGAGGGCCTACAGTCTTGTGGCAACACCGTCCACCACCACCGCCAAAGGCCCAATTTTTCTGCCCTGTTCATCAGGTGCTTGCAATTACAAATCTTGATCTAATAACTCACAGCAGGGCCCATTCCTGCGCCCACCAAGAGTAACTGTGAGAGCTTACAGTCTTGTGGCAAAACCGTCCACCACCACCACCACCACCACCACCACCAAAGGCCCAATTTTTCTGCCCTGTTCAACAGGTGCATGCAATTATAAATCTTGATCCAATAACTCACAGCAGGGCCCATTCCTGTGACCACCAGTCTCGTGGCTACACCAACATCTAATAGGGCAAATTTCTGCAGAGTATATACGGCAGGCCCCTACTTTCAAACATCCAACTTACAAACGACTCCTACTTGCAAACGGAAAGAGAAAACAGGAAGTGAGAGGAAATCTACCCCTAGGAAGGGAAATTCTATCCTGTTAGATTTATTTTGGGAAAAAAGTATCTCCTCTTTACTGATGCTTTATCACCAATCCTTGTTTCAATTAAAACCCCACTTTTCCAAAAACATTTGTCATTGGGACGGAAAGTGAGGTGACATGTTCTGAACAGATGTGCAAAGACAGCAAATGTTACAGGGGTGATAACCCCTCCCTATGTTCTCCAAAAAGCTTAAAAATAGATTTTTTTGGGATGGAGCTACACTTCATAATGTACCTGTTCAGATTCTACTTAAGATCAAACCTAAAGCCGCAAGTGGTTTTAAATGGCTTCTTTTTTTCCTTTACAAATGTCATTTTGTGCAAGGACAGTTCTAAACACGGGAAACACATGCCACTTCACAGGCATACTTTGGACACCCCCCAGGTACCATATTTAAAGGAAAATGTCACTTTTTTTTTTTCACTTTATGCATCATTAAAATGACTGCTCCCGAAAAAACGTTAGTTTTTAAAAGTTCTTTTTGCATTGATATATGTCCCCTGGGGCAGGACCCGGGTCCCCAAACCTGTTTTATGACATTAACATGCATATTGGCCGTTGTAATTAGCACTTTTGATTTCGAACGTTCGCGTCCATTATAACGTATAGGGTTCGAAAATTCGCGCGAACTTTCGGTCCGTTCGAAGGTTCTGGTTCGAACCGAACCCGGGGGTGTTCGGCTCATCCCTATTGGTTTCCCCACAATGCTTCAATTTATTTTCTTTGTGCGCTAACATGAGGAATGCTAATGATAAAGCCTGCAGTGCTGATGGCTCAGATCTGAGTACAGAAGTGGGTTTTCGGTGCAGCTCAACCAGGGTGAGGGAGGGGCCCCTGGAGAAAGAAACTGCATGTTACGTAATGGCTAGTTATCCAAAATCAGCCGTATTTACATAAAGGCTAATATGACCCAATAACCCCTTATAAAACAGCCAGACCTATTTTTGCATTTTTTTTTTCTTGCACACATGATTAAAAAAATATTTTAGGCCTGAAGATTACTGTAGTTGTGTTTATTTTTTTATTTTTTATTTTTTGTAATTTTTTATTGCTATTTCAAAATAGAAAAAATATGTATATACTGTAGTTAAAACCCCCAAACATTAAATATGTCAGACCCTGCTAAATAAAGTGGTGATTAAACTATCACCACTTTATTTAACTACGGTAATTTATTATTTTTCTTCTATTTTGAAATAGCAATACATTTTTTTTTTTTTTTATTTCTATTTCAAAATAGAAAATATATATATATATACTGTAGGTAAAACCCCCAAATGTTAAATATGCCAAACCTTGAAAAAAAAATGGTGATTAAACTATCAACACTTTATTTTCCAGGGTTTGGAATATTTAATGTTTGTGGGTTTTAACTACGGTAATTTATTATTTCTTTTCTATTTTGAAATAGCAATAACATTTTTTTTTTTTTTTATTGCTATTTCAAAATAGAAAAAAAAAATATATACTGTAGTTAAAACCCCCAAACATTAAATATGTCAGACCCTGCAAAATAAAGTGGTGATTAAACTATCATCACTTTATTTTCCAGGGTCTGGAATATTTAATGGGGTTTTAACTACGGTATTTTTTTTTCTACAGTAATCTTCAGGTCTAAAATACATTTTAAATCATGTGTGCAAAAAAATTCAAAAATAGGTCTGGTTGTTTTTTTAAGGGGTTAATGGGTCACATTAGCCTTTATGTAAATATGGCTGATTTTGAATAACTAGCCATTTCAAAACCGGGGCACTTTTACCCCTTTCCTGCCAATTTTTCAACTTTGAATGACAATTGTGCAGTCATGAAAACTGAATTTGTATCCCGACTTGTTCAAGCCCCGACTTGTTCATGCCCCGACTTAGTTGGGGTAGGCGGTACACTTTGGTAGGGGTGGGTCAGCAAGACCTCTTGACCTTTGACCTCTGGGGACCCGCATGCTGACCTTTGACCTTTGGGGGAGGTCCCTATTCCAATCCCTGAGTCCTAACCTTATTCTTCCAGGGGAAACCCTAACCCTAACCTCTAACCCTAACCACTTTCTTTTGGTGGTATTTAATCACCACAGTTTTTTATTTTATTTTTGCTAATTAAACAAAAAAAAATGAAAATTTTCAAAAAAAAGTGAATTTTGTTGTTATAAAATTTTGCAAATAAATAAACTTTCTTCATAAATTTAGGTCAAAATGTACTCTGCTACATTTCTTTGGTGAAAATAACCCAAATCAGTGTTTATTATTTAGTCTGTAGGAAAGTTATAGAGTCCACAATTTATGGCATACATATATATAACTGAAATCGATCAATCCTGATGTACTGATGAACCATCTAATTTCTTGAGGTCTGAAAATGCCAGGACAGTACAAATACCTCCCCCAAAGGACCCCTTTTTGGAAAGTAGACAAGTTTTTTGAATTTGTAATTTTTAATTGTCAATACTGACTGGTGACAGTATGCAAAACAAAAAAAACAAAAAATTCAATTTACTTTTCTTTTTTATTACATTTTTTTTTACGATTTCTTTAACACACTGCGGCCAGAGCAATACAATGTTACCATAGTAACTCTGTACTACTCTTGGGAAGTGATCAGTATTTTATTTCATTTTTTTACACATTATGATTGCTTATACCAGTGAATTTCTGTAATGGCCTGCAGAAATCCACCATTTTCCTCAACCTCCTCCTGAGATAACCCAGGCTGCTGTGGAGGGAGGGGGCAGATACTGACTCAGACATGACAGATCCTGAGACAGGGGTAGTACTGGAGCCACCATGTGAAGCCACTTCCTTACCCCCCATCCATATTGTTGCCGTTGCTGTGGCATCCACTCTCTGGCTGGTACTGGCACAGGCACTTTCCTTCATCTGTTGCAATCTCTCCTCATTCTCACACTTTTCTATGAACACACACCGCTGCTCTCCTTCAGCTCCTGCTTTTTCAATGCCTCTTCTAGAGACTTCAGCTTGGAGACTTCCCTCTTACTGTTTCCAGACTTACTGTGCAGGGATTTATTTTTCCTGAGATCCTCTTTCATGACAGCAAGTTTCTGTTCCTCTTTAGCAATACGGCAAAGTCTGGTCACCACTCTATCTTGGAGGACTGGTTAGGATTCTTCCTCTTGCATAGGGACAGGCCCAGGATCCATTGCACCTGGAACACATGGAGTAGGCCTCAGTGCCTCTGGAGAGCCTCCCCCTTCGTCTCCCTGCAGGGGGGCTGAGGGGAGAAGCCTGCAGGACAGACCCAGGCTTGATGTTTCCTCTAGCTGAGACCAAAGTAGAGTGAGCCAACAGCACCTTGCAAAACAGCACCACCTGGTGGAGAAGCTCCTCTGGTGCAGAGACTGATGTGACTGGCTCAGTGATCCCTGTACAGCGCTGCGGTATATGTCAGAGCTATATAAATGTATAATAATAATAGTGTGTGACTGTGGGGGGGCGGCATTAGAGTGTAAGCTCCTCTGGTACAGAGATTGATGTGACATGCACAGTGTTCACTGTACAGCACTGCAGTATCGGTCAGAGCTATATAAATGTATAATAATAATAGTGTGTGACATTAGAGTGTAAGCTTCTTGTGCAATGGACATAATTGCTATACTCACACACTCCTGCTCTCTATACTCTCCAGCTGCACAAAATATATTTAACATTATCACTGACTGCTAGTTTCCCCCTTTAAAAGCTTTCTACACATTATCGTAGAAGGACAGGAAATCGCACATAAAACAGCTCCACTGAAAAAAAAAAAAAAAAAGAAACTAATTTCGGCAATGTTTTGTCTGGGAAAGGTATACACACCCAGTAAAATACTTTATTGCTGTATTGCAATGCAAATGAAAATTGAATTTCAACACCATCAAATATTGAATTTATGAATGCGAATGATGAAAGTAGGATTGAGCTGACAGTCAATTGAAGGGAAAAATGGAAATAAAATACAAAATGTTGTATTAAAAGGGATAAACATGGCTTTCATCTGGATCCCTGGAATGCAAATGAGAGCATTATATGAAGGAATTTAATGCTGCAACCATTCAGGTACGATTAACTATTTACATGCAATGGGCTTCCTTTGGTAATCTTACCTTGCAGCGCTGAGGTCCTGGGCTCTTTTCCCACCATTGACTCAGTAAGCAAGTGCCTTATGTGTGCTTACTTCGTGTCTTAGTGGGTCTTTCACCAGGTATCCCTTGGGGGGGCACATGGAACACTTTTTTTTAAAGCTGGAGTTAAAGTGGTTCTAAAGATAAAATGTTTGTTTACCTTAATGCATTCCCTGCCATAAGGTACAAAATGTTTTGTCACTTGCTGTGCCCTCCCCCTAAATACTTACCTGTGTCCTGTATTGATCCAGCGCTGCGCCCGTCTGCCGGTCTTCTCTCCTCCTCTCCCTGCTCCTACAGCCTTGGCTGAGAGCAGCGGGAGCCATTATTAACGGCTTGCCAACCAGCAACCGCCATTATACTGCGGCAGGCTGGCACGGCTGCGCGAATCGCCATAGGTGTGACGCTTTAAGAGCGATAGGGGGTCAATGCGTGTGCCTGGCAGGCGCAATGTCTGCCGGCCACCCGCGATCGCTCCTCAGAGAGCCGGGACGGTAGGGTTGCCACCTTTTCTTCAAGCCAAACCCGAACACTTTAGCGGCTCGTGGCTAATTTTTTGGTGATCTGGGCTCAGAGCACACCGGTGTTTCGGCAGTGTGTGACAGTGATGGTGGGCATGGGATATGCCCCTCTAGATGTTGCGGCTGGGGCCAGAGATCCGTCTTCCCTATGCTATGCCACCGGTCACAGGACAGTTGGACTGCTGTTATGTGTCCGGGTTTCAGGTAGGTGGAAACCCTGGGAACGTGAGTCAAAAACCTGGACTGTCCAGGGCAAAACCAGACAGGTGGCTATACCAACTGTCCCTGATTTGGGGGGATTGTCCCGGATTTGGAGCAATGTCCCTCTGTCCCTCATTCCTCCTCATTTGTCCCTCATTTTGGTCTGATCTATATAGATGTATATAAAATGCACTTTTTATCTTCTAAATTGCTTAATTTGTAAATTCCAAAAGCCAATATGAAGGAATAGTAGTGGTAAAAAAAGCACTTGTGGGTTTAACCAATCTTGTTTTTTTGTACAATTCTCCTTTAAGGGGGTGTGGCAAGGGGTGTGTCCTATGTCTGCATACGTTTGCTGATAGGTGTCCCTCATTCCCATCTCAAAAAGTTGGGAGGTATGCAGGTGGCGACCCTACAGAACGGGGATCTGTCAATGTAAACAGTCAGATCCCCATTCTGACAGGGGAGTAGAGAGAGATCGGCTGTTCCTAGTGATCGGGAACAGCGATCTCTCTCCTTCTCTAGTCAGTACACAGCCCCCACAGTTAGAAACACCTCCCTGGGAACACGTAACACCCTAGCGTTAACCCCCCTCCCTGCCAGTGACATTTATACAGTAACCAGTGGCTATTTTTAGCTCTGATCTCTGTATAAATGTCACTGGTCCCAAAAAAAGTGGCAACAGTGTCCCATCTGTCCTGTCGCAATGTTGCAGTCCCACCAAAAATCGCAGATCGCCGCCATTACTAGTAAAACATAAATAAATAATAAAAATCCCATACATCTATCCCCTATTTTGTAGACGCTATAACTTTCGCCCCAACCAATCAATATACACTTATTGCGATTTTTCTTTTTGTTATCAAAAATATGTAGAAGAATACATATTGGCCTGAACAGATGAAGAAATTTGTTTTTTGTTTTTTTGTTTGTTTGCTTTTTTGGATATTTATTATAGCAAAGAGTAAAATAATATATATATTTTTTTTCAAAATTGTGAAAAAAAAAATGTCATAATAAATAATGATCATCCGAATAAAATCAATAAACAATGAGCTGCTGCTGACGTGTAAGGTAAAAAAAAAAACTAATGATAATACAAAAACTATACTCAGCGCTGCTCAAAAATGTGCAAATACATAATTTGCAATCAAAATAGTCCTTCAGTGCAAATAAACGTGTACACTTCCGCTTGTGAGGCTATAGGTGCTACTCTGTGATCCCCTCCTGGGTCCCCACTCACCAACAGAAGGCTTTATATTGTAAGGGGCCACAATGAGTGGAGCGGGCGGATGACAGGTCTGTGTCCACTCTGCATATGGAGAGCGGACACGGACACAACCCAACCCTTCAATCTGATCTACCCAGGTGGAAGGGGATGGATCCCCTTCTGTTTTTTTTTTTTTTTTGTGTTTTTTTAGTGGATCGGATTGGAGGTAGGTGGTGCACCTGCGAAACAGTTTGAAAGCAGCCCAGTACCCACTGCAGGACAGATGTGGCCATATTGACCATATATGGCCAAACTGAGCTATTAATATTCCCCCCCGCCCCCCGCCCCCCTCCATGACTTTTCCATCAAAATCAACAATGCAACCATCAGTCCCTCCCCTCACGCCAGGGCACTCGGTGTAATCCTAGACTCGGACTTGTCATTTCAGCCTCAAGTCCAATCGCTGTCTAAAGTTTGTAGACTTCACCTCCGTAACATCTCTAAAATTCGCCCCTTTTTAACAAATGACACCACCGAGATCCTTATTCACTCCCTTGTTATCTCTCGCCTTGACTATTGCAACTCCCTTCTCATTGGCCTGCCTCTCCATAGGCTCCTCCCCTCTTCAGTCTATCATGAATGCTGCTGCCAGACTTATCCACCTTACCAACCGTTCAGTGTCCGCCAACCCTCTCCTCCAATCCCTACACTGGCTCCCAATCACCCAGCGAATTAAATTCAAAATACCACAACTTACAAAGCCATCCACAACTCTGCCCCGAGCTACATCACCAATCTTGTCTCCAAACATATCCCAAACCGTCCTCTCCGCTCTTCTCAAGATCTCCTCCTGTCAAGCTCTCTTGTTTCCTCCTCTCATGCTCGTCTCCAGGATTTCTCCAGAGCCTCTCCCATCCTCTGGAACTCGCTACCTCAACCTGTCCGGCTATCCCCTACTCTAGCCACCTTCAAACGATCCCTGAAAACTCATCTCTTCAGGGAAGCCTATCACGTCTCCAACTAATCTTTTACCACTTCCATCAGCTCATTCCCCACAGTTACAACCTTTTGTACCACCTCCCCCACCCTATTAGATTGTAAGCTCTTCTGAGCAGGGCCCCCTTAATCCTCTTGTATTTTATTGTATTATAACTGTATTGTCTCCCTTTTTATATTGTAAAGCGCTGCGTAAACTGTTGGCGCTATATAAATCCTGTAATAAATAAATAAATAAATATTTGGTATCACTCCACCTGTGACAGGAGCCAGCGCTATACAGGAAGCATCGGCTTAAGCGGCTCTGCCCCGGAGCCGCTTGCTTTCTCCACCGCCAGTTTTATTCACAACACTGATGCTCTAGGATGACGGATCGGTGATCCGGGCTTGCCAACCAGCCATCCCAGAGCGGGAGGTTCGCGGGCCACATCAGAGGGCTCCGCGGGCCACATTTGGCCCCCGGGCCACTGGTTGGGCACCAATGGGTTACAGCATGTTGTATTCATTTGGAAGGTACTTTTGATGTCTGGAGGTGGGAAAACCGCATCACTGAGTTCAAAATGAGACTCCAGACTAAAATGACTTTGGAAGTAGCTCAGCTAGAAATGTTATAATGGTGAGTGGGTTGCATATGTAGTCTATGTTTGTCTGGTGAAAATTCTTCGGCATGAATTAGGATTTAGCTACTGCTCAGGTGGAAAATAAATTCCAAACTCTTTTGAAGTGTGTATCATTGTAGCCCACCGGAAAAAATGTTCCTGGGTAAAAAATCTAAAGTAGCAACAAACTATTTTTGTCTTTGCTAAGAGTTGCCAATAACATGATAATGTCAAGGGAGGGGATTGCGAGCAGCCCCATCTGTAGGTGCAAAAAAAAAGGAAGAAAAAAACAGAAAAGGAAACCTGTTTTTTAACATTGTGTGGGTGGCCCATGCAGTGTTTAGAGCTGCTCTTGTGTTTTTCTTTTATTTTTTTTTATATTGTTATGTCAAAGTGGCAACATATTTTATTGGGTTTAACAGACTATATGCTTCTTGTTATTCCTGATCAATGTAGAAGAGCAAACGCGTGAAAGCAGCATTCTGTCTGGTTTTTGTTTTTGTTTTGACTGGTTTTTCAAGTAGCATGGTAACTATAAACTTTCTCCCTTGCATTTGTATCTAAAAGTTTGTCTTATGTCTAAAGCCCCATACACACGCGCGGATTATCTGAGGACCAGGTCCGTCATACTTTGTCCGATGTTGGTTTTGCGTACACACGGTCGGACAAAGTTGTCGGAAAATCCGATCATTCTGAACGTGGTGACGTTTGTTGCCTACGACGGGACTACGTAGAGGCTAGTAGCCAATAGCTTTGGTCTTGTAATGTGATCTGAGCATGCGTAGCACTTTGTCCGGTCGGACAACCGTACACACGATCGGATTTGGTGTGATCGGACCGTGTTGTCGGCAAATCTTTCCAGCAGGAGATAAGACTTTGTCCGTCGGACAATTCCGACGTACACTGTCCGATGGTGCATACACACGGTCTGATTTTTCAACAACATTGTCCGATCGGACAGAATCCATGAAAAAGTCCGACCGTGTGTATGGGGCTTTAGTCTTCTCATTGTTTGTATGTAGTAGTATATTATCACTCTCCACTAAAGGCATTGTATTTTTGTAGGAACGTGAAACTAATGCCCTGTACACACGATAGGATTTTCTGACAACCAAATTCATGGTTTATTTATGAAGGATGTTGGCTCAAACTAGACATGTGCAATTCGTTTCGTTTTTTTTTTTCGTTTTTCTTATTTTTTCGTTATTTTCGTTCGTTCGTTTTCGTAAGAATGAACGAATCGTTCAAATCGTACGAATCCGATTAACGAATCATTCGAATCGAACCAATCCGAAAAACAACGAAAATCCGAAAAAAACTAATTAGAAATAACGAATGTACTAATGAAGAAAATCCAAAAAACTAAAACGAACGAAAAAATTCGTACATTCGTAACTTTTTTTTTGTTGAATTGGTAATTTTCCGTGTCCCTTACAATGGCGCTGCTAAACGTGCTTCGAATGGATTGAACAAAAAAATTCGTACATTCGTAACTTTTTTTTTTTTTTTCGATTCGTAACTTTTTTTTTTCGATACGTAACTTTTTTTTTTCGATTCGTAACTTTTTTTTTTTTTTTTCGATTCGTAATTTTCCGTGTCTCTATTGAACAAAAAAAATTTGTACATTCGTAACTTTTTTTTCGATTCGTAACTTTTTTTTTTCGATTCGTAACTTTTTTTTTTCGATTCGTAAATTATTAAAATGTAATAATAGCATACACATTACATAAAATTATGAATTATGCTCCGATTACGAATCTACGAATGTTCCGAATGTACGAATAAATACAAATGCATCCGAAAATTAAACTAACGAAAAAACGAATCAACGAAAAAATAACTCTTACGAATGTACGAATTGTTTATGAATACGAACACCGACGACTTACGAATGTACAAATCGTTACGAATCTGAACACCGACGACTTACGAATGTACGAATCGTTACGAATCAACGGAAACAAAAAAAATGAAACGAAAAAAACTAATTTTTTTCGGAAACGAAAAAAAAACTAAACGAAAATAAACAAATTTTTTTGTTGTGCACATGTCTAATACACACGGTCACACAAATCTTGTTGTAAATTCCGAACGTCAAGAACGCGTGAAGTACAACACTAGGGGTGAGCCCAACACCCCCGGACCATCCAGAACATGCGAACGGACCGAAAGTTTGCGTGAACATTCGAACACCGTTAAAGTCTATGGGATTAGAACGTGAGAAATCAAAAGTGTGAATTTTAAAGACTAATATGCAAGTTATTGTCCTAAAAAGGGTACCACTAGCAGATTGTCCGCAAGTGCTTGGGACATCTAATTCTACACCTTCATTCCTCTCAGTGCAGGTCTCTGAGAGGACTGAAGGTATAGTGGGGTTGGAGATCCCAGCTGATGAGGAGCAAGAAGAGGTGCGCCTTGTTCTTTGGTGTGGGTCTTTTAAGTACTGTTGCCAACGGACCGCATGGGAGCTCAACATAAGTCTGGTCAAGCATGTGGTGCTGCTGTTTTGGCCACGCTTGATACGCTTCAGACATATGTTGCAAACAGCAACTGTGGCTGTCCTTAAGCTGGCCCCTGGAGGACATCCTGCCTCGTTGGAGATGTGCCTTCTCCTCCTCTCTTCTATCAGGCACCCATGTAGAGTCATTAACCTTATCATCCCCTCACTCCTCGCCACTGGAGCAAACCTGGCAGTATCCTGCAGCTGGGGGAACATGACTGCCAGTTTCTTGTCCTTCTTTGGCACCCCCTCTCTCTGGGCTCATGTTACTGCCTTCATCCTCAACCTGGGTACCCTTATCAGAGCCTTCAAAACGCTGCGCATCCTCCTACAGCATGTACCCGACACTGCGGTCGAACAGTTCGGGGGACTCCTCAGGACATGATGGTGGGGCTAGGGAAGGAGTGACTGATGCCATTGAACTGATTTAATAGGCCACTTTGGCAGCTGCATTGGCAGCCAAACTTCTCTAAAGCCCCATACACACGCGCGGATTATCCGAGGACCAGGTCCGTCAGACCATGTCCGTCATACTTTGTCTGATGTTGGTTTTGCGTACACACGGTCGGACAAAGTTGTCGGAAAATCCGATCATTCTGAACATGGTGACGTTTGTTGCCTACGACGTAACTACGTAGAGGCTAGTAGCCAATAGCTTTGGTCTTGTAATGTGATCTGAGCATGCGTAGCACTTTGTCCGGTCGGACTACCATACACACGATCGGATTTGGTGTGATCGGACCGTGTTGTCGGAAAATCTATCCAGCAGGAGATAGGACTTTGTCCGTCGGACAATACGACGTACACTGTCCGATGGTGCATACACACGGTCTGATTTTTCAACAACATTGTCCGATCGGACAGAATCCATGCGAAAATCCGACCGTGTGTATGGGGCTTTAGCCTGGGTGACAGAGGATGAGGAGGATGAGGACGGCTTTGTGATCCACTCTACCAACTCTTCTGCATGTTGTGTCTCAACACGGCCAGCTGTAGAAAAAAAGGACAAGCGTGCCCAACGGCCATGTGCTGAGGATGCAACGTGTCCACGACCAGCACTGTTGGCTGTAGAAACAGAGCCTGCTTGCCCTCTTTTTGTGGCCTGTGTGAGTGCCCTTTTGTGAGCGTCTGCCTCTCCTTGGTGACATGCTGTAACATTGGATTAGAAAAACACTGCCTGAAGTTTACTGCAGGAATGGCCTGCAGTCAGGTATAGGCTTGGCTAGACAAGAATGCAGTGGATATATATGTAGGAGACTGTATATATATATCTTTATGCACTGCAGATCCCTGGATCATCTGCCTGAAAGTATCATTGAAAACGTACACCAGGAATGACCTGTAGTCAGGTATAGGCTTGGCTAGACTAGAATGAAGTGAATATATATGTAGGAGACTGTATATATATCTTTATGCACTGCAGATCACTGAATCACCTGTCTGCCTGAAAGTGTATTTGAAAACGCACACCCGCAATGGCCTGCAGTCAGATATAGGCTTGGCTAGACTAGAATGCAGTGGATATATACATGTTGGAGACTGTATATATTTTATGCACTGAATAACCAGTCTGGCCTGCCTGCCTGAAAGTGTATTTGAATACGTACACCAGGAATGGCCTGCAGTCAGATCTGGCTACACAGGATATACCTGTATGTATATATATATATATATATATATATATATATATATAATATAATAATAATATATATACAAAGCCAGGATGTATGTGTGTATATATATGTATATATATATATATATATATATATATATATATATATATATATATATATATATATATATATATATATATATATAATAAATACGCTGCAGCCAACTGAATCAACTGCCTGCCTGAAGTATATTAGAAACAGTGCACCAGGAGGAACAGTCTGCAGTGAGATCCAGCTAAACTGGATACAGTGTGTATATGTATATATATATATATATATATATATATATATATATATATATATATATATATATATATATATATATATATAAATATACATACACATATATATATATATATATACACAAAGCTGAGATGTATGTATGTATATATATATACTAAATACACTGCAGCTAACTGATTCAACTGACTGCTCAAAGTAAATGAAATTACACTCTCTCTTTCTCTCTATCTCTCTTTCCACCAGGAAAACACTACACAAGGCCTACGTTCAGGCGGCCTTATATAGTGTGGGGCGTGGACTTAACCTCCTGAGCCATAATTGGCCAAAGGCGCCCTCTGCCTTTGGCCAATTATGGCTCTCTTTGCTGACGGTGCTGTGATTGGCCAAAGCACGCGGGTCATAGTGCATGCTTGGCCAATCATCAGCCAGCAATGCATCCCTATACAACACATACAACGAGCTGAGAAAAATGAAATCCAACGGCCAGTACGGCTCTTCTGCTTGATTCTGAGCATGCGTGGAACTTTGTGCGTCGGGAATTGTGTACACACGATCTGAATTTCCAACAACAGATTTTGTTGTCGGAAAATTTGAGATCCAGATCTCAAATTTTGTGTGTCAGAAATTCCGATGGAAAATGTCCGATGGAGCCTACATATGTTTGTAATTTCCGACAACAAGCTCCAATCGAACATTTTCTGTCGGAAAATCCGACCGTGTGTACGGGGCATAAGAGTTACATAGAGTTTTTGTTGTTGTTGGTTTTTAGGAATGCACAAGTTGTAATATTCCTATTTTGGTCAAAGTGGAAATTTAACTCGTAAGTAGATAAAAGTTTGGTTCTTTCAGTGAAAGGATGAAATATTCTAAGGTATTTAAATTATGTTTCAAAGGTCTATGGCATTTTAGCTTCACTAGATCAAAGTGGGAATATCAGTGACCATTTACCAATGTACATGTAAGAATGTTGTATTGTTTGCTTTCTTTGTAGGCTAAGGATAGAGTAATAACTTTTGTCTAGAAGTTAACTTTTTCAGGTTCAGTGAGTTCCTGAAAGTGTATGTACATATAAAGCAGGTGTATGTAGATAGCTGAACACATGCATAAATACAAAATGCCTAAAAGAAGGTAAAGCATAATAGACTGGATACTCCTGTTTCATTGTTTTTTGGTTTTTGTTTGTTTTTTTGCACCATTCTAAACTAAGGTGACCAGATATTTAAAATTAAATCCGGGGACATATTTTTTTTTATTTACTAGTAATGGCAGCAATCGGCTACTCTTTGCCCATCTCCGCCGCCCGCCTCACAGCCTGTCAAGTCTTACTCTCCGGGCCCCGGGTACTACTGGGTGGGAAGCAGAGGAAGATCACTCCACCAGGGAAGGCAAGGAGATAAACAGGCAGGCGGCTGGCCGGGACTTGAGCCAAGGCAGAAGAACATGCGAGCGGAGCTGAATGAGCATGCGCCTGAAACTGAAGAAATCGTCCCTCCGCTCCGACCAGAACATGATCATCAGAAAGGGGCACAAATAATGTAAAAAAATAAACCCCCATAAGCTAGTAGGAGCGGCAGAGGAGGGGGGGTGCAATTCAGATTTTTTTTTTTATTCTGCATGGGCTATCTTTGAAATTGCCCCAGCCCCTGTTCAAATTCCAATCCGGGGACAAAACCGGGGACAGGCTTGGTACGGGGACAGTCTCCTTAATCCGGGGACTGTCCCCGGAAACCGGGGATGTCTGGTCACCCTATTCTAAACCCTGCGTCCCTACTACCTATTTGTATTGAGGAAGAAAAGGGGGAAGATAATGGTGGTGAGAATGACCATTTTCAAACTAACAGTACTAACCTCTCTAATTCTAGCCAAGTTTGTGAACTAGTAGGACAACATGTTAAGGATCGCCACGACTGTCTTTCTTTGATGGAACCCAGATGCTAAGAACCCTTTTGTCAAATGGTTCCAGGTATTACACCCCAGATGGTAAGCCACACACAGGTTATGCAGTAATTACAGTCGGTGAAATGGTGAAAAAGGGTTCATTGAGTTTCCACATGCCTGGGTTATCTCCATATGAGGTTTGTTCAGAAGTCAACAAAAAACAGGGTTGTACTTTCCTCAGCAGCTGCCTTCTTTACATTCCCAGCTAATGGGGTAGGTGCAGCCCCTGCAACGTGAACTTCAAAAAAGTCCACCACAGGATTCATGAGTCCCTCCAGGACCCAATTTCCCATCCATTGTGGATAGGATGTTCAATGAAACCGTTGAAGCTGTAAGGGAGATCTCACAGGAACAACGACAGATGGAGACACTTCTATTACAGGAAAAGATGGCCCTTGATTATCTGTTGGCATCTGAGGGGGGTTTCAAGGCAAAGTCAGAGCTATAGCTAGTGAAGGGTGGAATCCTTTTAAGTTGTCTCAGGAAACTTTGGGGATTTTTGCGGACCTTGGTTGAAAGATGGACGGTATATATACTCATGTTGTTTTTGTTTCTATTCCTTCTATATGCCGTGATGAGGTGCTCCTGTTGCCTGATTGGACTAGTCAACAGAGCCCAAACAGATGACCATGTTTTCCTTGCTGAGATGAAAAGCCCCGAAGCCCAAACCCACGTACCAGTTGCAGAGGATCCCAGACCAACGGATCGTCATGTCCTCCTTTTGAGTCATCCCTCCTGAGAAACAGAGTCTACAAGTCAAGCCGTGTTTTTCTTTTTATGGAAAGTAAAGACTGACAGGTGAAAGAAGATCAAGATTCATCAAGGGACACATATGACACATGGGAGCATATGACAAAAGTGACTGTTGTAGAAATTTTATTAAGATTTATTCAATATGTATTGTCACAGTGTCTCCCAGTGTTAGTTCTACTTGCGGCGCCTATTTGACGTTCTTAAAGTGGAGTTCCACCCACTTTTACAACTCTTCAGCATCCCTCACTAAACTGTGCACTGTAAACAAATTGGATATTTTTTTTATTTTTTTTTCAGCACAGACTGTATATCTGCTGTATTCATTTTTCACTTCCTCCTCCCTGGCCGCGGCCCATCGCATCATTTCCTGTTTGCAATGCCTCCTGGGAAGGGGCAGCAACTTCCTTTCAAACTGCCGTTGCTATGGAAACCTGACCTGAAACCTATTACACTGCTTATGCTGCACTGAGCATGTACGAGATCTGCAAGGATGAGATCCAGGAAGAAATACAGTCTGGCTTCAGATGCCCACACTTAAGATGGCCACGGCCTGCTGCAAGTTTATAAAATAACAAACTACTGCTAAAAACTAACAAAACAGACCTTAGTTTACAGAGTAACTTTACTAGAATACATTAAGCTTCTGTATTATAGGGGTATTTTTATTTAAAAAGTATAATTTCGGCCGGAACACCGCTTTAAGGGTCATTTTTTTTCCCCTCGAAACACAGCTCCTCAAGAAGGTACGTGTACAGTCAAGCCAATGAACATCTAAATGATTCAGAGATGGATTGGGAGAAAATGCTGTGGTCAGATGAGACCAAAATTGAGCTCTTTGGCATCAACTCGACTCGTCCTGTTTGGAGGAAGAAAAATGCTGGCCAGCCCTACAGTCAAGAACGGAGGTGGAAACATGATGCTTTGGGGTTGTTTCTCTGCTAAAGGTACAGACCGACTTTGCCACTTTGAGGGGCCAATGGACGGGGCCATGTATTGTTAAACCTTTGGATGAGAACCTTCTTCCCTCAGCCAGAACACTGAAGATGGGTCGTGGATGGGTCTTCCAGCATGACAATGACCCAAAACATTCCGCCAAGGCAACAAAAGAGTGTCTCAAGAAGAAGCACATTAAGGCCATGGAGTGGCCTAGTTAGTCTCCAGACCTTAATTCTAAAGAAAATTTATAGAGGGAGCAGAAACTTTCGAGTTGCCAACAGACAGCCAAGAAACCTTAAGGATTTAGAGAAGATCTGTAAAGAAGAGTGGACCAAATCCCTCCTGAGATGTGTGCAAACCTGATCACCATCTACAAGAAACGTCTGACCTCTCTGCTTCCCAACAAGGGTTTCTCCACCAAGTACTGTACACACTCATGTTTTGCTTGGGGATCAAATACTTATTTTCCTCACTGAACTGCAGCTTAATTTATAGCATTTGTTTTATGTGTTGTGTTAGATTTTTGGTTGATATTCTGTCTCTATCATTTAAGATACACCTATGATAAAAATGATAGACCCTTCATTTCTTTGTAAGTGGGCAAACTCACAAAGTCCGCAGGGGATCAAATCATTATTTTCCCCAGTGTATGTGAATGATTACTCGATTGATTAATTGTTATGAATGTATGCACTTTATATTGATAGTGCAACAGGTTTTTCGGTAATATAAAAAGAATATATGTAGCACTAACCCCCGAAGGAGCTGTTGGTTTTATATGGGCTTACCGTTACCTCGCCTGCGTGTAGCCTCGTCTTGGGAATCCCGTGGAAAGTGGCCCAAAGAATGTGAATTTCCAATACTTAGTTCTTTTTCTATGGTTATTTATTAAAAGTAAAGTCTCTCACAGGGGCGGACTGACAACTCATGGGGCCCCCGGGCAATAGGAGATTATGGGGCCCCCAGGCAATCAGAGATTATGGGGCCACACAGTATACACACACGCATTATACAATCACACAGTATACACATACATGTACACACAGTATACACATACATGTATACACAGACATGTTTCTATTGGCTGAGAAGGTACTGGAGAGGTGGGGCAGCTATAATCTCTGGATTTTTAGACCAAAAGGATGTCGGTAAGGGACATTTCAGAAACAGATGTAAAAAAAACACAGATTTTTACATACTGTCCCTGGTTTTACTGAGGCTGGCAACCCTGATGGGGCCCCCTAGTGACCCGGGGCCCTTGGGAAGTGCCAAGTGAGCGAATGGTCAGTCCGCCCCTGGTCTCTCAATAAAAGGGTAGTGGATTAAGGGTGAGTTCAGGCACCTGGTACTGCATTTTTCTTTTTAGAGCTCCTTTGAATTCCAGAAGACAATAGTTTCGCTCACTGGATTCAGCCACCACGGGATAAGCCCCTCTCACTGGACCTAGCAGCCGGTGGGGTATTTGACACAGTCTCTGCCACAGACTTGTGAGGTTAACTTAAAGCGGTAGTAAACCCGCTGACATTTTTTTTTTTTTTTCTACACCTGTAAGGGAAAAGGCATAATGAGCTAGTATGCACCGCATACTAGCTCATTATGAAATACTTACCTTAGAACGAGGCGTCGGTAACTCACCTGGTCCACGCCGAGGTCGCTGACATGTTGCCTCGGCGTGTCTTCCGGGTATCGCGACTCCAGCGCTGTGAGTGGCTGGAGCCGCGATGTCGTCACTCCCGCGCATGCGCACGGGAGACTTCTTCCCGGCAGGCTTCGGATTCTGCCGGCCCTTCAGCCGAGAATCCCCCGTGCGCATGCGCCGCTGCAGTCAGCGGCGCATTGCACGGGGAATATCTCCTAAACCGTACAGGTTTAGGAGATATTTTTTTTACCTACAGGTAAGCCTCATTATAGGCTTACCTGTAGGTGAAAGTCAAAATTTTGACTTTACTTACACTTTAAGCGTCACTGAGGGATTGAAGAATAATTCCATACAATACCAGTCTCTTTCAGCCGAACCGGCAATACTGTACGGGTGCTGATCCGGGTTGCGTCCTCCAACTGAGTCTCCAGGCAATTTCCAGAGATACCAGCCTTGTGCTCAGCCCTACCTTCGGAAAAAGTCCTCCCCTGGGTACTACAGTTTCTGGGCCTCTCTTCACTTGAGACAGCACCGGACCTTCCCTAGATCAATAGGTCCCAAAACTCTTCCGGACTTATCCCCTCAGGTGCGTAGCCTCGGGCCAGCCAGTCCCGAGGCACAGGATGCACAGGCTGCACACCCCAGGCCAGGAGGGCCCCGAGGTTTTGGGGCAGCGGACCCCACGCACAGCCAGGGAAGAACCCCGAAAAGTCTTTTTTAAAACATGGCGTCCGCACCTTAAAGCGGAAGTAAACCCATCGATTTAACAGTTTAAAAAAAAAAGGCATGCCGTGAATGCTAACTGCACATTGGCTGTGCTCTCAACCAAACAGTCAAACCATCCAATGGCTGGTGTCATAACGGATCACATGTGCAGCACCGTGGCAGTTGAAGATTAAACAGAGGCAAAGATGGCAGCTTCCTTGGCTGAAAACGATAGGAGGGTTTACTTCCACTTTAAATACCATCGCCCAGAATGCACAGCAGGAAAACACTCCCACTGGGCTGGTTCCGAGCAATAGGTGGCATTCAATACATCCAACTGAACGGCGCTTCTACACCCACCGACGGTGACAGCGACACCTACAGTCAAGGAGAAGCCAGTGCAACCCAGCTGAACTGGTACAGAGACCAGAACTTTAGAATAATTAACCTGAAACCCAAATGTGGTTTCAGGCAACTTAAATTTGAAAAAAACAATAGCGCCTGCTCGTCAGGAGCCAGCGCTACATATATATATAATTTTTATTTTTTTTAAAACACTATATAAAATAAAAGCATTATGTGATCTCAAAAATATATAAAAAAATATGTAGGTATGCAAATTAGTCGAATGAATGCAAAATTTGGCTTTGGCACCTAGGCATGAATGGCCTTTGGTCACAAAAGGGTTGAGACAATTTTAAGCTGGACGGCAAGCGCCCAGTACACAGCAGACCCTCCACATTTGGCGGTGATGTGTTGGAACCATCAAACCCGTCTGTAATAAAAATAATTTCAATTCAGCAGAAGAGAAAAGTTGGAATCCCATAGATGGCAGCAGAGTCCACGCTATGCGTCCCATTGCTCAGATATTTCTGGAGACGTCTCGTCTTGCAGAGTTTGCGCTGATTGCTGCTTGATAAAGAATATCAGAAGGCGGTTGTCTTACCCTTCCTGTCCCAGAAGCTTTGTTTATAGCAGGAATCCATGTGCGATCTCACAATACACACAAATAAAGGAAATGACTTCTCTGATTGTCATATTTTCACATCTTTGGATACGTTACCTGATACGTTTCGTTTCACGGGAACGGCGCAAATCCTTCTTAGTTTTCTTACAGATTGTTGCTTTCTTGTAAACATCGCCTTTCTCTGTACAGTCGGTCTTTACGTCTGTCAGTGTCCATATGAGACTACCATTTTCAGAGGTTACAGCCAGGGGCGGACTGACAACTCATGGGGCCCCCGGGCAATAGGAGATTATCGGGCCCCCAGGCAATCAGAGATTATGGGGCCAAACAGTATACACACACACAGTATACAATCACACAGTATAGACATACAGTGGTGTGAAAAAGTGTTTGCCCCCTTCCTCATTTCCTGTTCCTTTGCATGTTTGTCACACTTAAGTGTTTCGGAACATCAAACCAATTTAAACAATAGTCAAGGACAACAAGTAAACACAAAATGCAATTTGTAAATGAAGGTGTTTATTATTAAAGGTGAAAAAAAATCCAAACCATCATGGCCCTGTGTGAAAAAGTGATTGCCCCCCTTGTTAAAACATACTATAACTGTGGTTGTCCACACCTGAGTTCAATTTCTCTAGCCACACCCAGGCCTGATTATTGCCACACCTGTTCACAATCAAGGCAGCTGCTTGACACAGTAAGGTCCACCAGAAGATCCTTAAAAGCTACACATCATGCCGAGACCCAAAGAAATTCGGAACAATTGAGAAAGAAAGAAATTGAGATCTATCAGTCTGGAAAGGGTTATAAAGCCATTTCAAAGCTTTGGGAATCCAGCGACCCACAGTGAGAGCCATTATCCACAAATGGCGAAGACATGGAACAGTGGTGAACCTTCCCAGGAGTGGCCGGCCGCCCAAAATTACCCCAAGAGCGCCTCCACCATCAGGAAAAGACTGGTCAAAAATGGCCTGCATGGCAGAGTTCCACGAGAAAACCACTGCTGAGCAAAAAGAACATCAGCTCGTCTCAATTTCTCCACAACACATGATCCCAAGACTTTTGGGACCGATGAGACAAAAGTGGAACTCTTTGGAAGGTGTGTGTCCAAGTAGTTCTGGCGTAGAAGGAACACTGCATTTCAGAAAAAGAACATTATACCAACAGTAAAATATTCTGGTGGTAGTGTGATGGTCTGGGGCTGTTTTGCTGCTTCAGGACCTGGTGGACTTGCCGTGATAAAAGGAACTTTGAATTCTGCTGTCTACCAAGATATCCTGAAGGAGAATGTCCGACATCTGTTCGTGTACTCACAGTATACACAGACATGTACACACAGTATACACCGACATGTTTCTATTGGCTGAGAAGGTACTGGAGAGGTGGGGCAGCTATAATCTCTGTTTTTTTAGACCAAAAGGATGTCGGTAAGGGACATTTCAGAAACAGATGTAAAAAAAACACAGATTTTTACATACTGTCCCTGGTTTTACTGAGGCTGGCAACCCTGATGCGGCCCCCTAGTGGCCCGGGGCCCTCGGGAAGTGCTCGAGTGGCCGAATGGTCAGTCCGCCCCTGGTTACAGCATTTTTTTTCCCATAACCACTAGAAGACCAGGCATTTTCCGGCACCTTTAGATTACATGTGAAAATCCGCTTTTTTTTGCTAGAAAATTTGTTAGAATCCCAAAACATTATACATGCCCTAGAGCAGTGATGGCGAACCTCGGCACCCCAGATGTTTTAGAACTACATTTCCCATAATGCTCATGCACTCTGCAGTGTAGTGGGGCATCATGGGAAATGTAGTTCCAAAACATCTGGGGTGCCAAGGTTCGCCATCACTGCCCTAGAGAATAAATTGGGGAGTTTTGCAATTTTTTTTTATGTCATACGGTATTTGCGCAGAGGTTTTTAAAAAACGCAGTTTTGGGGGAAAAAAACATTTTTTTACATGTTAATGAAAAAAAAAAAAAAAAAAAAACAAAAAACATAACCCATTTTTTTTGTAAAGTACAAAAGATGTTGTCACGCAGAGTAAATAGATATCAAACACTTTAACATTGTGCACGCCTGCACAACGGCGACAAACGACCTACATTTTACTGTCCCTAGGCGACCCTTTAAAATCCCTTACAGGTTAGCACTTTAGATGTACAGAGGAGGTCCGGTGCAATACCCCGTACACACGACCACAAAATCCGTCGGATTTTTTCTGACGGATTTTGTCCGACGCTGGTGTTGCATACACACGGTCGGACAAAGTTGTCGGAAAATCCAATCATTCTGAACGCGGTGGCGTTCGTTGCGTACGATGAAACTACGTAGAGGCTAGTAGACAATAGCTTTGGTCTCCTAATTTGATCTGAGCATGCGTGGCACTTTGTCCGTCGGAATTCTCTACACACGATCGGAAAAAGTCCGATCGGATTTTGTTGGCGGACAATTTTAGAGCAGGATCTCAAATTTTTTCCGTCAGAAATTCAGACGGAAAAAGTCAGATGGAGCCCACACACGGTCGGATTTTCCGACAACATGGTCCGATCGGACATTTTCTGTCGGAATTACTGACCATGTGTACGGGGCACTAGAATTACTGCCTATGAGCTGACGTTTGTGGTGATACCTCCCATGTGTGGGACGATCGTGGTTTTGCGTGTGTTCGGGACCGACGAAAATGCTTAGCGTTGTGCGCTAGCACAGGGGGATGGGGGCACTTTAAAAATTTTTTTTTAATTAAATTTATATATATATATATTATTATTATATATATATATATATATATATATATATATATATATATTTATTGTGACGGTATGCAAGGTGAGGTAATGGACAATCAGTATATTTCACCTTGCATTCTTGGTTCCGGTCCGGAATGTTGTGGTCGACTTGAGTCCACGCTCAGGTGGACTTTAACCCCTTCAGATCTGTGATATAGTCGAATGGCGGCTACAGCCTGGATCTGCATTGCCGGGAGGCTGTCGATAGACGTCCCCCCCATTTGCAAGCTCGCCACGCCCCCCCCCCCCCCCAGAAAAAGGGGGCACGTTGCGCGCTGTGATCACCCGAGTCAATGAGACTCGGGTGATCACAGATCACAGACCCCTTACCACGTGATCAGCTGTCAGCCAATGACAGCTGATCACGTGATGGAAACAGAAGATCGGTAATCGTTTTTTTTTTCTTCTCACGCTGACAGCGTGAGGAGGAAAAAAAGCCTATCACCGGCTTCTGTTGAAGAGACATCGGTCCCGAAGAGGAAGAGGCGAAGCCGCCTCATATGTGCCCACCAGTACCACCTGCCAGTGCCACCTACCAGTGCCACGAATCCATGCCTACCAATCAGTGCCCACCAGTACCACCTGCCAGTGCCACCTACCAGTGCCACGAATCACTGCCTACCAATCAGTGCCCACCAGTACACAAGTGCCAGCAATCAGTGCCACCTATCAATGACCACGAGTGCCACGTATCAATGCCCACCAGTGGTGCCAATCAGTGCCTCATCAGTGCCACCTAGCAGTGCTTCCTATCAGTGTCACCTACCAGTGCGGATCAGTGCTCATCACTGCCACCCATCAGTGCCCATCAGTGTCAGCTATCAGTGCCACCTATAAGTGCCCTTCAGTGCCACTTATCAATGCCCTTCGTGTTGCCCATCAGTGTCACCCATCAGTGCTGCCTCTCAGTGCCCATCAATGCCACCTATTATTATTATTACAGGATTCATATAGAGACAAAAGTTTACGCAGCACTTTACAATATAAAAGAGAGACAATACAGTTATAATACAATAAAATACAAGAGGATTAAGAGGGCCCTGCTCAGAAGAGCTTACAATCT
Source organism: Lithobates sylvaticus (assembly GCA_028564925.1). Taxonomy (NCBI): domain Eukaryota; kingdom Metazoa; phylum Chordata; class Amphibia; order Anura; family Ranidae; genus Lithobates; species Lithobates sylvaticus. The sequence goes on along the minus strand of CM053033.1, from coordinate 236,003,888 downwards.
AATAGGGTGGGGGAGGTGGTACAAAAGGTTGTAACTGTGGGGAATGAGCTGATGGAAGTGGTAGAAGATTAGTTGGAGACGTGATAGGCTTCCCTGAAGAGATTAATTTTCAGGGATTGCCTGAAGGTAGCAAGAGTAGGGGATAGCCGGACAGGTTGAGGTAGTGAGTTCCAGAGGATGGGAGAGGCTCTGGAGAAATCCTGGAGACGAGCATGGGAGGAGAAAACGAGAGAGCTTGACAGTAGGAGGTCTTGAGAGAGCGGAGAGGACGGTTTGGGATATGTTTGGAGACAAGATTGGTGATGTAGCTCGGGGCAGAGTTGTGGATGGCTTTGTAAGTTGTGGTTAGTATTTTGAATTTAATTTGCTGGGTGATTGGGAGCCAGTGTAGGGATTGGAGGTTGGCAGACACTGAACGGTTGGTAAGGTGGATAAGTCTGGCAGCATCATTCATCAGCAACCTATCAGTGCCCACCAGTGCTGCCTATCAGTGCCCATCAGCGTTGCCTTATCAGTGCCCATCAATGCAGCCTATCGGTGCCCATCAGTGCAGCCTCATCAGCATACATCAATGAAGAAGACGCAGAGGTGATCAAATACCACAAAAAGATTTGTGGGAAAAAAATGATAAAAATTTGGAGGCACAGGTATGTAAACATCCCTGTGACAGGTCCTCTTTACAGATAGATCCGGGGTCTATAAGACCCAAAATCCCTCCTTTGCATGTGAAAGCATTTAAAATGTCAAGATTGGTGATTTTGAATACTTAATTTTTTTTTTAAACTGGCGCCCTTAACCACTTTCAGACCGGACCAATTTTCAGCCAAAGGACCAGGCCCCTTTTTGCGATTCGGCACTGCGTCGCTTTAACTGACAATTGCGCGGTCGTGCGACGTGGCTCCCAAACAAAATTGACGTCCTTTTTTTCCCACAAATAGAGCTTTCTTTTGGTGGTATTTGATCGCCCCTGCGGTTTTTATTTTTTGCGCTATAAACAAAAAAGAGCGACAATTTTGAAAAAAACGCATTCTTTTTTACTTTGCTATAATAAATATCCCCCAAAAATATATAATTTTATTTTCCTCTAATATTTTTTTTCCTCAGTTTAGGCCGATACGTATTCCTCTGCATATTTTTTGTAAAAAAAATCGCAATAAGCGATCATTGATTGGTTTGTGCAGAAGTTATATTGTTTACAAAATAGGGGATAGTTTTATAGCATTTTTATTAATATTTTTTTTTTATTAGTAATGGCGGCGATCAGCGATTTTTATTGTGACTGCGCCATTATGGCGGACACATCGGACATTTTTGACACATTTTTGGGACCATTGTCATTTATACAGCAATCAATGCTATTTAAATGCATTGATTCCTGTGTAAATGACACTGGCAGTGAAGGGGTTAACCACTAGGTGGCAGTGTAGGGGTTACATGTTCCTAGAGGCGTGTTTCTAACTGTGGGGGGGCGTGGCTGTCAACTAGTGAATGCTGATCTCTGCTCCAATCACAGGGAGCAGAGATCAGCATCACTAGTTGCTAGGCAGAACGGGGAGATGCTGTTTATTTCAGCATTTCCCCATGCAGCCTTCCCGTGAGACGGTTGCGGGTTTCCCCGTGGCGATCGAGTCCGCGTACATCGCCGTGCGCCGGTCGGCAAGCGGTTAATGCCCCGTACACACGGTCGGATTTTCCGACGGAAAATGTTCGACGGGAGCTTTTTGTTGGAAATTCAGGCCCTGTGTAGGCTCCATCGGACATTTTCCATCGGAATTTCCGTCACACAAAATTTGAGATCTGGTTCTTAAATTTTCCGACAACAAAATCCGTTGTCGGAAATCCGATCGTGTGTACACAATTCCGACACACAAAGTTCCACGCATGCTCAGGAATCGAGCAGAAGAGCCGCACTGGCTGTTGAACTTCATTTTTTTCTGCTCGTCGTGCGTTCTTGACGTTCGGGATTTCCGACCAACTTTGTGTGACCGTGTGTATGCAAGACAAGTTTGAGCCAACATCCGTCGGAAAAAATCCATGGATTTTGTTGTCGGAATGTCCGATCGGTGTCCGATCGTGTGTACGCGGCATAAGACTCCAGTAAACCGGAAATGATGTTATGTTGTCGCTTCCGGGTTACCAAATCCAAGACCTCCTCAAAGCTGATCCCAGCTTTCTTTGGGTCTCTGGCCAGCAGGTGAACTTGCCGGCTAGTTGTTTGGGTCTCCCGGTGGGACAGGAGAGCCCGGGGCAAGCTGAGGAAGGCAGCAGGAGGAGGGATGTAGCGTAGCCGCTCGGTTGTTATAACAAGAGGGGGCTGACCGTCAGCTATGTACAAATACCATACTGATGACCCCATAATAGGGATACAACGTTTTCACCGAAAGGATTTTAATAAGACACGTGGCCACTCATTAAAATTAGAAGAAAAGAGGTTTAACCTTAAACTACGTAGAGGGTTCTTTACTGTAAGAGCGGCAAGGATGTGGAATTCCCTTCCACAGGCGTGGGTCTCAGCGGGGGGGGCATTGATTGTTTCAAAAAACTAGATAAGCTAATTTACTAATTACTAATTAAACTAGATAACATAAAACTAATTAGATAAGCACCTGAACGACCACAACATACAGGGATATACAATGTAATACTGACATATAATCACACACACAGGTTGGACTTGATGGACTTGTGTCTTTTTTTCGGCCTCACCTACTATGTAACTATGTAGCTATAAACTAGAATTGTCGGAAAAAGTTCCTATACGAAAATGCGTTAGTCTGTATGCAATTCGGATGCGCAAAAAATCACGCCTACTCGGAAACAATTCGACCCATGCTCAGAAGCATTGAACTTAATTTTCTTGGTTCGTCGTAGTGTTGTACGTCACCGTGTTCTTGACAGTCGAAAGTTTCGAGAACTTTTGTGTGACCGTGTGTATGCAAGCCAAGCTTGAGCGGAATTCTGTCGGAAAAACCATCCACGAAATTCCAATCGTAATCGTATGTACGGAGCATTAGAGGTCCTTTTTTCAATACGTTTTACAGTAAACCTTTCGAGGCAGAAGTGGTTAATCATGAGATCAGCATTGCTACATTTATTTAAAAAAAAAATTCTACAAAAATGAACAAAGCCTTAGGAATGTTGGAAAGTTCCATCAGACAGTTTGGTCTCTCGCTCTCTCATTCTCTCTCTCTCTCTCTCTCTCGTTCTCTCTTTTTCTCTCTCTCTCTCTCTCTTGTTCTCTCTCTCTCTCGTTCTCTCTTTCTCTCGTTCTCTTGCTCTCTCGTTCTCTTGTTTTCTCTCGTTCTCTCTCATTCTCCTATCTCCTCTCTCGTTCTCTCTCTCATTCTCTCCCTCTCTCTCTCTCTCTCTCTCTCTCTCTCTCTCTCTCTCTCTCTCTCTCTCATGCTCTCCCTCTCTCTCTAATTCTCTCTCTCGTTCTCTCTCTCTATCTTGTTCTCTCTCTCTCTCGTTCTCTCTCTCATTCTCTTCTCTCCTCTCTCGATCTCTCTCGATCTCTCTCTCCTCTCTCGTTCTCTCTCATTATCTCTCTCTCTCTCTCGTTCTCTCTCTCTCTCTCTCGTTCTCTCTCTCTTGTTCTTTCTCTCTCTCTCATTCTCTCTCTCTCTCTTGTTCTCTCTCTCTCTCTCTCGTTCTCTCTCTCTCTCTCTCTCAATCTCTCTCATTATCTCTCTCTCTCGTTCTCTCTCTCTCTCTCTCTCTCGTTCTCTCTCTCTCTCTCTCGTTCTCTCTCTCTTGTTCTTTCTCTCTCTCTCATTCTCTCTCTCTCTCTCGTTCTCTCTCTCTCTCTCTCTCAATCTCTTGTTCCCTCTCTCTCGTTCTCTCTCGTTCTCTCTCTCTCTCTCGTTCTCTCTCTCCCACTCTCTCTCTCTCGTTCACGTTCTCTCGCTCACATTCTCTCGCTCTCGCTCTCTCTCTCTCTTGTTCTCTCCCTCTCTCTCGTACTCTCTCTCGTTCTCTCTCTCTCGTTCTCTCTTTCATTCTCTCTCTCTCTCGTTTCTCTCTCTCTCGCTCTCTCGCTCTCTCTCGTTCTCTCTCTCCCACTCTCTCTCTCTCTCGTTCATGTTCTCTCGCTCACATTCTCTCGCTTTCTCTCTCTCTTGTTCTCTCCCTCTCTCTCTCGTACTCTCTCTCTCTCTCGTTCTCTCTTTCATTCTCTCTCTCTCTCGTTCTCTATCTCTCTCTCTCTCTTTCTCTCTCTTGTTCTCCCTCTCTCATGTTCTCTCGCTTTCTCTCTCTCTTTCTCTCCCTCTCTCTCTTTTGTTCTCTCTCTCTTGTTCCCTCTCTCTCTTGTTCTCTCTCTCTCGTTCTCTTTCTCTCTCGTTCTCTCGCTCTCGTTCTCTCTCTTTCTCTTTCTTTCTCTCTCGCTATCTCTCTCTCGTTCTCTCACTCTCATTCTCTCACTCTATCGTTCTCTCTCTCTCTTTCTGTCTCTCTCTCTCTCTCTTTTCTCTCTCTCACTTTCTCTTTATCTCTCTCTCTCTCTCTCATTCTCTCTCTCTCTCTCATTCTTTTTCTTTCTTTCTCTTCCTTTCTTTCTCTCATTCTCTCTCTCTCTCTCTTTCTCTGTCTTTCTCTCTCTCGTCCTCCTCCAGGACTTATAATGTGAAGACCCGACTCTGTTATTTTGAATTTGACAAAAGAAGAAGTTATTCATGATCCTTTTTTCTCCGCTGTGAAATTGGTATCGGAAATCAATGGCTCATGAGGCAAAAACCCTCCGCATCCTATTAATCACCGCCATAGATTTCATTGTTATAAATTTAATACAGATATAATGAAAACAAAGCAAACAGCACTTTGTCAATGTATTTATGGGCAAACCAAAATCCAATAACGTCGCGGGAGAAAAGGGGCGACGAGTCCGAACAAAGGGCGACTGAAAGCTCGCGGCCGGGGGGGGAGGGACGTTTGGCGATCGATCGATTTGGTCCGTGACAAAAGTTTCCTGAAACCGTCTTAATTCCCACAAAGGTTTTTTTCGGTGATGACGCGCGCCAACAATGGCGCGTCACCGGAGACGTTTAACAGAGACGTCATTTATTTTATCTTTTGGGAATGACTGTCAAGAAACTTTAACAACTAGAGCTCCGGAAGATTTACCCCCCCCCCCCTTCACGACTAGGCCGTTTTTTTTCTTTTGTGTCGCTGCGCTACTTTAACAATTGCGCGGTCATGCAACACTGTACTTTATATTTATAATAATTGATATCATTATTTTCCTAGAAATAGAGCTTTCTTCTGGTGGTATTTAATCATCTCTGCAATTTATTTTTATTTATTTTTATTTTTTTGCGATAAGCGATTTTCTGCTAAACTTTGAGCTCTGGAATATTTTACCACTTTTATGACCAGGCCATTTTTTTTATGTGTACTGGTATGGGATTCCCCTTAAAAGAATCTCATCCCTACCAATTAGTCCATGAGTTTTTGAATTTGTATAAGTTTTTTTTTTAAACTATTTAAATTTTTTTATTATTATTATTTGTGTTTTTGTTCTTTTTTTATACATATATTAGAATGGGATTCACTTTAATAGAAGCTTATGCCAACAAATTATTATGAAGCTATGAATTTTTGAATTTCTATTTTTTTTATTGCTTTTTTTTTAAAAATGTATTATTATTTTTTTTTTTTTCTATGTTCTGGAATGGGATTCCCCTTAAAAGATGCGTATTCCTATGAAATAGCAACAAGCTATGTTTTTAAGAGTTTGTTATTTTTTAATAATTTTCTTTTTATTTATTTTTTATGTGTACTGGTATTGGAGTTCCCTTAAAACAAGCTCGCAAATTATCACAAGTCTATGAGTTTTTGAATTTTTATGAGTTTTTGTTTTAACTATTTTAATTTTTTTATTATTATTTGTGTTTTTGTTCTTTTTTTATAAATATATTAGAATGGGATTCACCTTAAAAGATGTTTATTCCTATGAAATAGCAACAAGCTATGTTTTTTTTAAGAGTTTTGTTATTATTTTTTAATAATTTTACTTTTTTTATGTGTACTGGTATGGGATTCCCCTTAAAAGAAGCTTATCCTTACAAATTATCACAAGTCTATGAGTTTTTGAATTTTTATGAGTTTTTGTTTTAACTATTTTAATTTCTTTATTATTATTATTTGTGTTTTTGTTCTTTTTTTTTTTTAAATATATTATATATATGTATAATATGTATATTAGAATGGGATTCACCTTAAAAGAAGCTCATGCCAACAAATTATTACCAAGCTATGAGTTTTTGAATTTCTATTATTTTTTTTTTTTTATTGCTTATGTATTATTATTTTTATTTTATTTTTTTCCCATGTTCTGGAATGGGATTCCCCTTTGAAAGAAGTTAATCGCTCCAGTCACTCCACTTCTAGAATCACAGAACTCATGGAACGGAATTCAAAAATTTCTAAAAAATTTCACATCTGGGCAGCTTCCCTGGAATATCATTTTCAGAACTTCCATTTGCAAAGTTTATATATTTGTGATGGAGTTTCCCTTTCACCGTACAACATATACAGATGTGAGAATAGGATATCCACAACTCATCTATACCATAGAATAAGAACATACAGAAGTAAAACCGCCTGAGCTTTGATGGAAGGCAAAATTCATTTATTTTTTTTACATATTTAATTGGCTGAAAATCTCTGTTAATCTGTAGCAATATAATGTGCAACATTTAATGAAGTGGGATCAAAATTTAATGCCTTTTGTAGTTAATTTCCGCGGCTTGATGGAATCCAACTTCAATGCAATTTACTGGCTTTTCAGCTTCTATAGCTCTGAAATGTGCTGTGACGTAGCTTGTACGGAGGAATGTGGGCTTCATCAACTCGTTCGAATAATGTAGACTTACAGACCATCATACAGAGGTGTTTATTACGACAATTCAGCAGTCATATATTTTTTTTTTTTTTACATTTCGTACATATTTCAAAATCTGCATTTATTTTTTTATATACTTATATATATATATATATATATATATATATATTTATTTATTAATATATATATTATTTATTTATTTATTTATTTAATTAATTTGTTATTAATTTTTACATGTCATACATATTTTAACATGTGCATTTTTTTTTTTTAAATTATATACTTTATTCTATTTATTTTTAATTTATTTTATATTTTTTTTATATACTTTTTATATATATATATATATATATATATATATATATATATTTATTTATTTATTTATTTATTTAATTAATTTTTTTATTTTTTTTTACATTTCGTACATATTTTAAAATCTTATTAAAATCTTAAAAATTTTTTATTTTTATTTTTTCACTTATTTTATATATATATATATATATATATATATATATATATATATATATATATATATATATATATATATATATATATATATATATATATATATATTTATTTATTTATTTAATTCATTATTTTTTTATATTTTTTTTTACATTTCGCACATATTTTAAAATCTGCATTTACATTTATTTTTATTTTTTTTATATACTTATAATATAAGCTACAATGGAATGGTTTACATCAAAGCATATTCATGTGTTAGAATGGCCCAGTCAAAGTCCAAAATCCAATTGAGAATCTGTGGCAAGGCTTGAAAATTGCTGTTCACAGACGCTCTCCATCCAATCTGACAGAGCTTGAGCTATTCTGCAAAGAAGAAGAATGGGGCAAAAATGTTCTCTCTAGATGTGCAAAGCTGGTAGAGACATCCCCAAAAAGACTTGTAGAGAAAGGGGGTTCTGCAAAGTATTGACTCCGGGGGGCGCCATACAAATGCCCCCCCCCCACTTTTCACTTATTTGTAAAAATGTTGAAAACCATTTATAATTTTCCTTCCACTTCACAATTATGTGTCATTTTGTGTTGGTCTATCAATTAAAATCCCACGCTTTCGGTTATAACATGACAAAATGTGGAGAATTTTCGAGGGGTATGAATACTTTTTCAAGGCGCTGTACGTGCGTGTCCTATGTGTGGGTTTGCAGTTGGGTGTGTACATGGACCAAAATGGGTTCTTTTATTATTATTTTTACATTTATGTATTTTACATTTTTTTCTTAAAGTGGTGTTGCACCAAAAAAAAAAAAATTTGCTTAAAAATCATGAAAAAAAAAAATTTGCTTAAAAATCATAAAAAAAAAAAAAAAAGAATTGGAAAAAAAGTATATGTTTTCCTCACCTCTAAATGCCTGTTTCTAGGGGGTCCCTCGTAGTCTGCCAGCCTTAGTGCCCGGGCACTGACATCACTTCCCCTCTGCGCCACACAGTCATCTGGGACCTGCCACGTGTCCCAGATGACTGAGCGTCGTATCACGGCGGGGGGAACGAGGGGGGGGGGGGCTTCGTTCCCCCGCATCGTCGGACCCTGGGACAGGTAAGTGTCCGATTATTAAAAGTCAGCAGCAGTATTTGTAGCTGCTGACTTTTAAAAAATTTTTTTTTAGTGGGCACTCCTCTTTAATAAAACTTTATTGCTATCACAACAGGGTTAACACATACCCTATGTCAGTGATGGTGAACCTTGGCAACCCCAGATGTTTTGGAACTACATTTCCCATGATGCTTAGCTACACTGCAGAGTGCATGAGCATCATGGGAAATGTAGTTCCAAAACATCTGGGGTTGCCAAGGTTCGCCCATCACTGCCCTATGTAATAGCATTGGGCAGGTGATAGGCAGGGCTGGGACAAGGGGGTGGGCAGGAGGGGCTGTCCTGGACACTCTGTTATCGCGTGAAATGGGGGGTGCAACACAAGGAGATTGGGGGGGCTGGGGGTTGTGTTGGAAGGAGGATTGGGGGGCGGCAAGGGGTTAGTATTTTTCCAGGAGGGGAAATTTAGGGGGGTCAGTGCTAAGAGTAGTGATCTAGGGGTATTTGTGTTGGAAGGGGGGAATTTGGGGGGGAATTGGTGACGGGAGGGAGAAATTTGAAGTGGGGGGGTGTGTACTAGGTGGGTAATTATAGGGGTAGATTTCTGCTGGCTGTGGTGGATTTTTTTTGGGGGGGGGCATTTAGCTGGGGGGGGGGGGCAATGATGGGTGCTGTGAGGGGGATTTCAACAGGGGGGAGATTTGTACTGGGAGGAGGGTTAATTTATTGCTCAGTGTTTTTGTAGGGATGATTTGGCTGACACATGGATCTGGGGGGGGGCAGTTTGGCATGTTCGCCATGGGCACTAGATGACCTTGTCCCGGCACTGGTGATAGGCTCTCTTTATCAGGGGTCTATAACACCCTCAATGTCTTCCTTGTCCTCCACTGCAGCTAATCAAACTCAAATCATGCTTGATTAGCTGGTTCCCCCATGGCAGTCGCCGAAAGAATGACAGATCTGAACCCGGAAGTGACAAAATCCTTACTGCTTCCGGGTTCATTTATCATAGAGGAGGTCGGGTAACACTTGGCATCATGAAGCCATTTACTGCAGTCTTAGGATCCCAAGAGGGACTGGAGAGCGTGAAACACCGGGAGTCATACGGCAGGTTGGTGTGTGTGGGGGGGGGGGGGGGGTTTATTGTTTTTCATCTCTTGCCAATATTGATCCCCTCAGATCCCTACCTTAACAGAAAGGGCAACGAAATGGACTCTTATCATGCAGAATGTGACAAGCTAGATCCACATACAACTCCCTGGGCTTCTTGGATTGTATTCCACTTCTCTCCCGAATTCCAAAATATGAGATCTTCATTAATACAATTCCTCGTCCTCTCAGTCATGGTTGGGGTTGATGAGATATTTCCCACCCCCCAACTGTTTCTCCTTTCCACCCCAACCCTCCATCCCAACTCTTCTCCAATGCTTTGCAACTACTGAACCTCAAATGTGTCCTGAGGAAGTGTACAACGAAACGCGTAGACGCATTGGGGCTCACATCATTTATCGATTCTTATCTGTATATGTGATTTTTTTTTATTATTTCTTTCATGTCTTTGGTCTTTATACTTTATGTATTTTTCAATAAATGTTAAAAAAAATGTTGTACTCCCAGTGTTTGTTGTGCCTTTAAAGTCCGACCACAGGTTCTCTTCGAAACCCTTTTTTTTTCTTTATTTCTTCTCCAATGCTCTCTATCCCTATCTATTCTCTTGTCTCTATAGATCATTTTCAATACCCCCCCCCCCTTTTTGCTGAATATATAGAGAGACACTAGACATCTCATATGAGGATAAGTAGATACAATGATCCCTGGGAAGGCATAGGATGAAGAGAGCCCATAGCATGCTAATACTAAATAATTGAAGTCATTTTACTTTTTGTATCCATGTACATTACATTTACATATTACATATTTATGTATAGGCCTTTTACTCTACAGTGCACACCGCTATGTGACTCTGAAAAATATTGTTATTGTTCCTTTTGTATTTTTTTTTTGATAAACATAAATAATCTAAGATTGAACTAAAAAAAAACAAAAAAAAAAAACTGTGGATCTAGATTTTAAGCATAAAGATAGAGACTCTGTGTTTATAAATAGATTAAAATATATATAAAAAAATAAATAAATACATTATTACTTTATTTTTTATATATATATATATATATATATATATATATATATATATATATATATATATATATATATATATGCACTGTAGAGTAATGTTCAAAAGGCCTATACATAAATATGTAATATATCTATCTATCTATCTATCTATCTATCTATCTATCTATCTATCTATCTATCTATCTATCTATAGATAGATAGATAGATAGATAGATAGATAGATAGATAGATAGATAGATAGATAGATAGATATATATATATATGTATATAGATATATATAGATATATATCTATATATAGGCCTTTTGAACATTACTCTACAGTGCACACTGCTATGTGACTGAAAAATATTGCTATTGTTCCTTTTTGTATTTTTTTTTGATAAACCCAAATAATCTAAGATTGACCTAAAAGAAAACAAAAACCCGTGGATTTAGATTTTAAAGCTAAAACATAAAAATAGGACTGTGTTTATATATACATTAAACTATATATAAAAAAAAAGAAATAAAATAAATAAATACATTATTTATTTATAATATATATATATATATATATATATATATATATATATATATATATATATATATATATATATATATATATATATATATATATATATGTATATAAATAAATAATGTATTTATTTATTTAATTTCTTTATTTAATTTCTTTTTTTTTATATATATATATTTTAATGTATTTATAAACTATATATTATATAGGGGCCGGGCGTTCCTCGTACACCTGTGTTGTTATTTTTAAATATCATTATAAAGTTGTCCCATATTGGTGGCATCGGAAGTTGTTTTTTTTTTTTTCTTTTGGCTGACGGTGCTGATCCAGTCTTGTCTGGCCTCGGATACGTAGGACGGCGCTTTCCACGCCAGGAATCTTTTGTTCTCCTCCAAGCCTGACAAACTCGCTGACACTTCCTGTCTGTTCCCAGCGCCGTCGGCTCATTAAAAAGGGAGCTTTGCAGCACGCACGTGCCTATTGTTTGTATTGAATTGGGTTTTTTTTTGTTTGTTTTGGCCGTAGATCCCAATTAAAATGTGATTAGAAAAGAGCAAGCAGAAATTTTAATGATGTTTTTCTATTTTAATTCCAGCGCGTGCAAGTTTTCTCCGAAAATAAACAGGCGCAAAAAAAAAAAAAAAGTAACCCGACTTAACCACTTCCATATAACGCCTTTTCTGGAACTTTTGATTTAAATTCGTATTTTATTGCTATAAAATTACTCAGAACCCCCAAACATTATATATGTTTTTTTTGTGTTTTTTTTTTTAAGAAAAGACTCTATGGAATAAAATGGTGGTTCTTGCATTTTTTTTTTACGTCACGCGGTATTTGCGCAGCAATTTTTCAAACGCATTTTTTTTGAGGAAAAAAACAGTTTCATGAATTAAAAACATTTTTACATTACTGTTATTTATTTTTTTTTTTTAATATAATTTTTTAACCACTTTCTATCAGGACCAATTCTGGCACTTCGTTCCTACATGTAAAAATCATAATTTATTTTTCTAGAAAATTACTCAGAACCCCCAAACATTATATATGTTTTTTTTTTTTTTGTTTTTAAGCAAAGACTCTACAGAATAATATGGAATAAAATGGTGGTCCTTACAACATTTTTTTTTACGTCACACTGAATTTGCGCAGCAATTTTTCAAACGCATTTTTTTTGAGGAAAAAACTGTTTAATGAATTATAAAAATATTTTTATATTACTTTATTATTATTTTTTTAACCACTTTGCTCCTAAATGTAAAAATCATCATTTTTTTCTAGAAAGTTACTCAGAACCCCCAAACTGTCTTTTTTTGTTTAGCAGAGACTCTAGGGAATAAAATGGCGGTTCTTGCTTTTTTTATTTTTTACATCACATGGTATTTGCGCAGCAATTTTTCAAACACATATTTTTTTGGAAGAAAAAACAAACAGTTTCATGAATTAAAAACATTTTTATATTACTTTATTTATTTTTTATATATACTTTTTTAACCACTTCCCATCCGGGCCAATTCTGGCACTTTGCTTCTACATGTAAAAATAATCATTTTTTTTCTAGAAAATTACTCAGAACCCCCAAACATTATATATGTTTTTTTTTTTTTTTTTTTTTTAAGCAAAGACTCTAGTGAATAATAGGGAATAAAAAGGTGGTTCTTGCAACATTTTATTTTTACATCACACTGTATTTGCGCAGCAATTTTTCAAACGCATTTTTTTGGGGTAAAAAAAAAACTGTCTCATGAATTAAAAACATTTTTACATTACTTTCATTTATTACATTTTTTTATATAATTTTTTAACCACTTCCCATCCGTGCCAATTCTGGCACTTCGTTCCTACATGTAAAAATCATATTTTTTTTATAGAAAATTACTCAGAACCCCCAAACATTATATATGTTTTTTTGTTTTTTAAGCAAAGACTCTAGTGAATAATAGGGAATAAAATGGTGGTCCTTGCAAGGTTTTTTTTTTTTATGTCACACTGTATTTGCGCAGAAATTTTTCAAACGCATTTTTTTTTGAGGAAAAAACTGTTTCATGAATTAAAAACATTTTTACATTAATTTCATTTATTTAATTTTTTTTATACAATTTTTTAACCACTTCCCATCCGGGCCAATTCTGGCACTTCGTTCCTACATGTAAAAATCATATTTTTTTATAGAAAATTACTCAGAACCCCAAACATTATATATGTTTTTTGTTTTTTAAGCAAAGACTCTAGTGAATAATAGGGAATAAAATAGTGGTCCTTGCAAGGTTTTTTTTTTATGTTACACTGTATTTGCGCAGAAATTTTTCAAACGCACTTTTTTTGAGGAAAAAACAGTTTCAAGAATTAAAAACATTTTTACATTACTTTCATTTATTTAATTTTTTTATATAATTTTTTAACCACTTCCCATCCGGTCCAATTCTGGCACTTCGTTCCTACATGTAAAAATCATAAATTATTTTTCTAGAAAATTACTCAGAACCCCCAAACAATATTATAATTTATATAATAATATATAAATTATATATGTTTTTTTTTAGCAGAGACCCTAGGGAATAAAATGGCAACTTTTTATGTCACATAGTATTTGCAAAGCAATTTTTCAAAGGCGTTTTTTTTTTTTGGGATAAAAACAGTTTCATGAATTAAAAAAAAAACAAAAAAAACAGTAAAGTTAGCCCAATTTTTTTTTTTTAATGTGAAAGATGTTATCCCGAGTAGATACCTAATGTAGCACCGGGCTCCTGACGAGCACACGCTGTGTTTTCAAGGTTAATGTTCCTAAAACCACAGTTGGGTTTTAGGCCTTATTATGCCAAATTATGGTCTCGGTATCAGTCTGGCTGGAATTGCACTAAGTTCTCCTTGACCGCAGGTGTCGCGGTCACCGCCGGCAAGTATGAGAACGCAGTTTAGCTGGGTGTATTGGATACCCTTTTTTTTCTCTCGGAACCAGCCCAGTGGGAGTGTTTATCCTGCTGTGAATTCTGGGAGAGGGTATTTAAGGTACTGAGATCACGTGCTTCGGGGTCCGGTCCAGAAGCCATCTTCTGTCTGTTTGGTCCTCCTGACCAGCCCCCGTGGCCCTCCTGGCCTGGGGTGCGGATCCATGCAATTTCGAGTCTCGGGGCTGGATAGCCTGAGTCGAAGCAACTGCAGGGACAGGCCAGAATGGAATTCGGGGGCCGAATTATCAAAAAGTGGTCCGGTGCCGTCTCGGTTAGGAGAGGCCTAGCAACTGGAGAAGCATCCAGGGGAGGACTCTTCGGGAGAAAGCCATGCGCTAAGGCTGGCTTCTCAGAAGAAGCCTGGAAGCTCAGTTGAAGGACACTTTATGGATCTACACTCATACAGTATCGCCGGACCGGCTGCGAGATACTGGTACTGTATGATAGCTCTCTAAATTTCCCTCAGTTACAACCTAGTCTGTGGCAGAGACTTTGCTTTATCTGACACGCTATCGGCTGCTAGGGCTAGTGAGAGGAGGTGTATCCGGTGGTTGTGGGACTCCAGCTGTGAAACGGTGATTCTCTGGATTTCTTCTCTAAGGCCCCTTTCACACTGGGGCGGGAGTCGCAGCGACGGTAAAGCAGCGCTATATTTAGCGCTGCTTTACCGTTGTTTTAGCCGCGGTATCCGGCCGCTCGCGGGGCGGTTTTACCCCCGCGAGCGGCCGAAAAAGGGTTAAAATCTCCCGAAAAAAGTGCCGCCGTAGCGGCGCATTGCGGCGGTATTGCCGCAGTGTTACCGCGGTGTCCCATTGAAATCAATGGGTAGGAGCGGTATAGGAGCGGTGAATATATACCGCTCCTATACCGCTCCAAAGATGCTGCTAGCAGGACTTTTTTTACCGTCCTGCTAGCGCACCGCTCCAGTGTGAAAGCCCGCCGGCTTTCACACTGGAATGAATGGGGCCGTTTTTTTCAGGCGGTGTACAGGCGCTATTTTTAGCGCTGTACCGCCTGAAAACCGCCCCAGTGTGAAAGGGGCCTTAGAGACTTCCTATCTTAGCAGTTACAAAGTACCTGAACTTCATCCTAACCCTCTACCCTACAGTTTAGACATGTGCGATTCGTTTCGTACGAATCGATCGGAAATTCGTACGAATTTTTCGAAGTTCGTACGAATCCGAATTACGAATTTTTACGAATAGGAATTCTGTACGAAATACGAAATTTCGTTTACGAATTTCGGATCCAAATTATCCGAATCCAAACTACCAAATAACAAATTTCAATTAATATGAAAGAAATTATAGTGGATATAACGAATGATTCGAAATAATTAGAGATTCAGTATAACGAATATCGACACTCTACGAATAATAACGAATTATCCGAAAACGTATTAACGTTACATTAGTCTATTGTCTATTGTTCACCAATCACTCAGAGGAAGTACGAAATCCGAAAAATCCTCTGAGTGATTGGTGAACAATAGACAATAGACTTGTGTTATGTAACGTTAATACGTTTTTGGATAATTCGTTATTATTCGTAGAGTATCAATATTCGTTATCCAAATTAACGATTCGTACGAATAACGTAGTTCGTACGAATCCAAATTAAATTTCGTACACGAATTACAATTTTTTTTTATACGGAACGGAACGAAACGAAACAAATTTATTGATGGCTCCCATGTCTACTACATTTAAGAGACTGTTTTATCTTTTTTTCAATAAATAACACAAAAAGGAAGATAAAGTGTCAGTTTCTACATTTCTCTGGGCCATCTGCCATAGGAACCCCTAGACGGAGACGAGGTGAAGAAGGTAACGGTAAGCCCAGTAAAAACCAGCAGCTCCTTCGGGGGTCAGTGCTACACTAACATGTCACGCTTTAAAATTGCGCACAATCGTGGAATGGCACCAAACATTGGCACTTAAAAATCTCCGTAGGCGACGCTTTAAATTTTTTTACAGGTTACCTGTTTAGAGTTACAGAGGAGGTATTGGGCTAGAATTGTTACTTTTTCTCTAATGCACGCGGCGATACCTCACATGTGTGATTTGAATGCAGTTTTTCATATGTGGGCGTGACTTGCGTATGCGTTCGCTTCTGTGTGCAAGCCCGTGGGGATGGGGGCGCTTTAGATTTATTTATTTTTTATTCTTTATTTTACTTAATTTTTTTATTTTTACACTTTCTCTTTAAAAGAAAAAAGAATGATCACTTTTATTCCTATTACAAGTATAGCCATGACCCCGTGCGGGGCGGCTATGTTTTTCTGGGCTTATCGATTACCTCCTCCGCCTTGCAGCTCGTCGTTCTTGTCTAGGGGTTCCCAGGGTTAGTCCCCAGTAACTGTGGAGACCGACACTTAAATTCCTTTTGAGGATTTTTATTTGCATAAAACGTTGAACAGAACACAGTCTCTCAGTTGGAAATAGAGGGTAAGGGGTATAGAAGCTCAGGCACTTGGAACTTGCTGACCACTTCAGCCTCGGACCAATTTGCAGCCAAAGGACCAGGCCCCTTTTTGCGATTCGGCACTGCATCGCTTTAACTGACAATTGCGCGGTCGTGCGACGTTGCTCCCAAACAAAATTGGCGTCCTTTTTTTCCCACAAATAGAGCTTTCTTTTGGTGGTATTTGATCGCCCCTACGGTTTTTATTTTTTGCGCTATAAACAAAAATAGAGCGACAATTTTGAAAAAAATGCAATATTTTTTACTTTTTGCTATAATAAATACCCCCAAAAAATATATAAAAAAACATTTTTTTCCTCAGTTTAGGCCGATACGTATTCTTCTACATATTTTTGGTAAAAAAAAATCGCAATTAGCGATTA
>CM053033.1:235843482-235986569 GCA_028564925.1 Lithobates sylvaticus | reverse complement strand
TCAGCTTCCAGTTTTTTTTTGTCAAAGCTTAACTATACAAGTTGAACTTAGAAGCAGATTGGCTGCCATGCACAGCTGCACCAGATTGTGCACTCCCCAGTTTTAGTAAATTAACCCCACTGTTCTATAAACATTGATCCGACAGGCGATAGATACAAAGGTGATAGTGGAAAGTGGATATTACTGCGCTAATCCCAAGTGACTAAAAACAAGCAGCTACATACACAATGTGACAAACATAAATAGATCTAGGTAATAAATAATGTAGCGCTAACCAGTAAACACAAATATGGTGATATGAGTGATAAAAAAAATAATAATTCTGAAAACAAATCAAATATGTATCTAATATACAAAGAGTCAAAAGCTTAAAGCTTGTCAAAGAAAATAAAAAGAAAAGAAAAGAAAAAAAAACGTATGGTTAGATTAGAAAACAAAAACCTATGAGGACTGGAAAATTGTGAATCAAACCAGTGAAAAAATGTATGAAGTATAGTCCAACATAAGCCTGATCATCCAACATAGAGTAGCGAAGAAATCAAAATGTTGAACACTGTCTGGTGTAGAAAGCATCAAGGATTAGACATGTGCACAACAGAAAAATTTGTTTATTTTCGTTTCCGTTGATTCGTAACGATTTCGTAAATTCGTAAGTCGTCGGTGTTCGTATTCGTAACGATTCGTATTTTCGTAAGAGTTATTTTTTCGTTGATTCGTTTTTCCGTTAGTTTAATTTTCATTTATTCGTTTATTCGAAAATCGGACGCATTCGTATTTATTCGTACTTTCGTAATGTGTATGCTATTATTAAATTTTAAGAGACACGGAAAATTATGAATCGAAAAAAAAGTTACGAATGTACGAATTTTTTCGTTCAATCCATTCGAAGCACGTTAAGCAGCGCTATTGTCAGAGACACGGAAAATTACGAATCGAAAGAAAAAAGTTACGAATGTACGAATTTTTTCGTTCAATCCATTCGAAGCACGTTAAGCAGCGCCATTGTAAGAGACACGGAAAATTACCAATTCAACAAAAAAAAAAGTTACGAAAGTACGAATTTTTTCGTTCATTTTGATTTTCGTTGTTCCTATTTTCGTTTTTCGGATTTTCTTCTTTCGTAGATTCGTTGTTTCCTTTTTTTTTTTTCGGATTTTTGTTGTTTTTCGGATTCGTTCGATTCGAACGATTCGTTATTCGGATTCGTTCAATTCGAATGATTTGTTATTCGTTAAAAATTTTAGCGAATCGTTCATTCGTACGATAACGAATGAACGAATATAACGAAAAAAAAAAACGGAAAACAAAACAAATTGCACATGTATATCAAGGAATTTTGCATCATCAACAATAAAGAGAAGTGCGTGTGCCCTTACCGGAACTGGTGGACTCCAATGTCAGCGACATGGAATCATACAGGCATGGTGCCACAAGTGGCTGATGTATGGAACTCCAAAGGTGTCCAGGACCTCTGGGCTGGAATCCTCCAAATGGACCTTCAATCCTAGGAACGTCAAACTGGATCTGGATGGTAACATCAACAGGACTCCGGAGCCGCTCTCAGCAGGATAATATGTGGAGAAAGAAAATGCTTCCACATGGTGCAGGTCAAATAAATGGTAGTTTATTTCTAAAAACCAGCATACAAAGATAAAAATGTGATCACAGGGATAAAATACAGGGCAATGTGGAGAGCGATAAGCCAAAACCCTACGCGTTTCGACCATTGGTATATATACTGGTTAGCGCTACATTATTTATTACCTAGATAGATACAAAGTAACATTGTTTATAAACATTGTGCAGACAGGAGATAGAGAGATACAAAGCAACATTGTTTATAAACACTTATGGGGTCGGTTCAGAAAGCTTTACCGCATGCGATAAGGGTATCATATTACTAATTTGCATACATTATTGCATGCAGTAAACTAAGTCCCATTCACAAAAAAAAAAGTATGCAGTTCTTACCGAAAGAAATTTTTTTTTTAAATCCAATGCAATAATCTATCCCGCTAGAACTTCACCAACCCCCACACAGGGGTTATAGAACAGTACTGGTCACCCTAAGGGACGCACGTGCTGTCTATCCACTGTACTACACCGAATTTACTCAACCTAAGACATGTGGGCTGGTCCCCCCTGTCATCAGATATACATAAGTAGGAGAGTACCTCTTTTCTCCACCCTTTCTCCTTGCTACCCCCCCCCCCCAAATTCCTGTTAACCTCCACCCCCCCAACAGATAATTAAATCACCGCCAACCTAACCATAGTGAAACACGGCCCCGATAGCCCTCCCCTTCAGGTCAAGCTCTACTCGCTAAATGTACATGGACTAAATACTCCTGAAAAATGCTCTAAACTCCTTTTAACCCTAAAAAGAAAAAGAAAAAAGCAGAAGCAGTGTTCAAGAAACTCACTTTAGATCAGATAGCATTCCCAAACTCCATAACATTTTCTTTCCCACAGTTTTCCACGCCCCCAACGATGAATCTAAATCCAAGGGAGTTTCCATCCAAATATCCAAAAGTGCCCTCTCCAAGTTCAAGATACTATGAGGCTGGGTTCACATAGGAGCCGCATGCGGCTCACATAAGGGGTCCGGTGCATCCTCGTTCACCGTTTCAGGTTCAAATTTTTGGCTGAATTCGGGCCTGAAACGGACCAAAAGACGCACAGCATTTTTGTGCAATGAAAAATTTCTGATAAGGAAAACTCAAAAGGGTGTGCCGCATCCCAAATATAACAGTAAAAGAGAGAAACCCCCTAGGGGTGGAACTATGAAGGCACTACCCGTACGTAGTGCCTTCAAAGTCCCACCCCTAGGTGGTTTCTCTCTTTCACTAGCATTTTTGTGCAATCGCACTGCAGCCACTGCAGAGATATGTGAACCGGCTTCATAGAGAGCCGGTCAAAATCTCCTGCTATTGCAAATTAGATGCGGGGAACCGGCATCCAATTTGTAATGGTGTGAACCCAGCCTTAAAGCGGAGCTCCGTCCTGGGGAAAAAAAAATAAATAAATTTTAAAGTCAGCAGCTACAAATACTGCAGCTGCTGACTTTTAAAAATCGGACACTTACCTGTCCCAGGGTCCAGCGATGCGGGGGAACGAGCCCCCCCCTCGTTCCCCGAGCCGCTCGCGGCGCCCGCATTCCTAATGTGGGAACCCAGCTGTGGCTTCACAGACGGGCACCCACTGCGCATGCGCGAGCGGCGCCGCGCGCCGTGATTTGACGCTCAGTCCCAGATGACTGTGCGGCGCCGAGGGGGAAGTGACGTTTAGCCCGGGCACTGAAGGTGGCAGACTACGAGGGACCCCCTAGCAACAGGCATTTAGAGGAGAGTAAAAAAATTTTTTTTTTCAATTATTTTTTTTACATTTTTTTTTATGATTTTTAAGCCCCCTTTTTTTTTTTTGACCGCAACCCCACTTTAAAGACAAACATGGCCAATACTTAATCCTTAAAGGGAAAATATATGACAAACCCATGACTCTAGCTAACTTGTATGCGCCTAATAAGCACCCAGTACCTTTCTTCCACAACACATCCTTCCAAGCCGGAATACTGATATTGAGGGGGGTCTTCAACTTAGTTCTCACCCCCTTTCAGGACACCTCCTCCGGTTCCTTCTCTGTGCCACATAGAGCTCTCCGCGCAATCAAAACACAACTCAACAACTTAACCCTACATGACGCATGGCATACCTTATACTCCAACACTAAGGACTTCACATTTTTCTTGCGGCCTCATAACAGATATACTAGGATTGACTACTTCTTCATCTCACATAACGACCTCTCGTCCCTCATAAGTGCACCTGTAAACTCAATGGTCCTCTCGGACCATAATCCTATTTCCATGACCCTGACATTCCCAAACACACCCACAAGATCAATGATCTGGAGACTCGATAATTCCCCCCTAAATAACCCTGACACTCTGAAGGCAGTCAACAGACGTATGCTACAATATTTTCGCGAGAACAAATCCATAGAGACCGCTCCATTGACACAATGGGCAGCGCACACATGTGTTATCAGAGGGGAACTCCTCTCCATTGCCTCCAGAAGGAGGAAAGCCCAACAGGCCCATATTGAAGAGCTATGGATACGCATCCGTTCTCTAGAAAAAAACACATAAACAATCAATAGCTGCACAAACGCTAAATGACCTAATACGACTACGGAAAGATTTGCACAAGGAGCTAGGCAAAATAATCAAAGGAAAATATGCACTAACACAGAGACTATTTTACGAATTCGGAAGAAAAGCCGGAAAACTGCTGGCCAGAGGTTCCAAGCTAAAAAGGCGGCATCAATGATTCGATTACGGATCCCTCGGGTAACAAAATAGCCACCTCGGAAAGTATAGCCGATCAATTAGTTCAATTCTACACTAAGCTATATAATTTGGCAGCCCCAACTACATCCAAGGAAGACACCGAAAGAAGTGAGATAATTACAAACTTCCTAAACCAATACAGCCCCAAACCCATAACCTCTGCAGAAGCCTCCATTTTGGAACTCCCAATCTACCTGGAAGAAACTAATAAGGTCTCAAAACAGCTAAAGCCAGGTAAAAGGCCAGTTCCTGACGGGTTAACTACAGTCTACTATAAAACCTTTGCAGACATGAAAACATTCAATTCCTTATCCTCCCCCTCTCACTCAAACAAGGATCTTCTGGAAGCTCATATAACAACCTGACTGAGTGACAAAAACCTAACTAATAAACTAACTATATACAATATATACAAAATGGGGAACACAGAAAAGCAGTGGAAACTTGGAGGTGCAGGGAGCAGACAGGAAGGGGGGAACCAAATCAGGAACAAGGGAGAGCAGGTACAAGGCAGCAGGGTACAGGGCAGGAGCAAGATCAGGATCAATGGCAAACAGAATCTGGCAGCAACAAAACACTGGAGCATTAGGCACTATTAGGGGAGGACCTAAATACCCTCCCAGCAGCCAGCATCAGGTGGAAATTGAATACTGAGATCTGCTGGCTGTTGGGAGACACCCACTGGTGGACACCAGAACTACAGCCTTCTGCTCTGGGAAGCACAGTACCACCAACAGTTGATCCAGGTCCTGACAAGAACCTCTTAAAGCAGTTTACAAAGGAGACCTCTGCCGGAAATTTGTAACATTCTCTTCCGCCCCCCCCCCCCCGTCTTTTTCTTTTAAGTTGCAAACAATGTCAAGCACTGTTGGAATATTTTCCTCTTGACATCTTTCTATTTACACACAATAAATCATCCTGTTTAAGTCTGAGCAGCTCCAATTAAATTATTAAATGAGCAAAATGTTCGAGATAACATTTCACACGGCTCGAAGTGCTAATAGCGGCGCTTATTGCTTGATTGTTTTTGCCGGTTTTGGTGTTAATCAATCAGTTCCATAATTGAATATGTCAGCCTACAGGTTGTTGCATCTCTCCGAAATTCACTTAATATTCGTCTTTGTAACCCTTTCCGAAGTCCAAACCCGAATAAGGGAGGTCATTGCCATTCCGCTGGCAGCAGCCGCCGCCGCCGCAAACGCTTTACCCGCCCTCGCATCAGCAGTTTTCACCGTTGACAAGTTTTAATTTATAATCAGCTTTCTTGTACTTCTAACACAGCAATCAAAAAAAATCTTAAGACCTTGAGGAGATAAAGAAAATTAAGGCTATTAACATGTCCTAGGATTGTTTAATTTACTTGTCATAAATTATTCTGAATGTGAAAAGCTGGGATGAAAAGGGCCAAAGGGAGCCAAAGGTTTGACTGACAGTCGTAGATTAGTCAAGGACAATGCAAGTTCTTTTTTTTCCCCTAATTAGCTTATTGGGCATACTGACATTTCCACTGTGTTATTATTTAGCCAACAGATAATGGGGATAATAATAGCAAACAGGCCGACGTCAGTTTAATTTCTGAAAACACTTTGAACGCTCGGAAGAAACATCTTGAATGCTAATTGTGAGAAATCTCATTCTTCTGAGATCCCCGCCGCCACAAATGATGACTGCTTCAAAAGTGAGAACAAATAATGAGATTAAATGGTATAAAAGAAACAAGTTTGAGATGCTATCTTGTTCAAAGGGGGGGCTCGAATGTCTGATCAAAAATCAACAGAAAATATTTGTCTCTTATAATATGGATATTGTGTTCAAAACCATCATGTTGACATTGGGAGTTAAGGTTTTGGCTAAACTCTTTAAAAGAGAAGTATGGGAAGTATGATTTTGGAATCATACTTACTTAGATGGGTGCAGCATCGGTCCGATGCTGCATCTGTCTCCCGCTGGCTCTAAGGGTAAGAACCGATCAATCAAACACTGCCAATCATTCGTTTCTCAGAGCTCCCTGAGCAGAGAGCCGGTGACTGACTGCTCTGCCCCCCCCTGCGCTCACAGGAGTGCTGGGCTGTGGGGGGGGTGTTGAAAGCGGCCGGCTCAGCCTCTCAGCGGCCCGCTGAGAGGCTGAGGCTATGTTCACACTGATCTGACACGGAAGTCGCACAACTTCAGATCTGACTTTGCCATGCAATTTCCATGTGATTTCAATGATGGGATCCGACTTTAATTTTATTTTGAGATGATTGCGACTCGTCCTTTTACCAATCAAAACCATTATTTTGGCTCTGGTATGGATGAAACCTCATGCCAAATTTATAAAAAAAAGATGGCGTGGGGTCCCCCCAAAATCCTTACTAGGCCTTTTGGGTCTGGTATGGCTCTTGAGGGGGAACCCCACACCAAAATCTAAAAGAAAAATGGCGTGAAGTTCCTCCCGAAGACCATACCAGACTGAAGTGGTATGGATTTTGAGGGAAAACCCCACACCAAGAAAAAAAAATGGCCTGGGGTCCCCCCCCAAATCGATACCAGGCTCTTATTCGAGCATGCAGCCCGGAAGGTCAGGAAAGGGGGGAGCATGACCGAGCGTACCATACCAGGCCACATGCACTCAACATGGGGAATGGGTGCTTTGATGGGGACAAGGGCCTCTTCCCCAAAACCCTGGCTGGTAGTTGTGGGGGTCTGCGGGCAGGGGGCTTATCGGAATCTGGAAGCCCCTTCAACAAGAGAGCTCCCAGATCCTGACCCCCCTATGTGAATAAATATGGGGTACATTGTACCCCTAACAAACCACAACATAACCCCTGTAAGAGAAAGGGACACATCCAAAAAAGGAGGAGGGGACCTCAACAAACACAGGGGAAGGAACTTTAATTGTGGCAACAAATGAGGAAGAATAGAACCTTCAATAGTATAAAAACATAATTTTATTGTACCGCAATAAAAAGATGAAGTGCCATCAAAAGTAAAATCATATCGTATAAAACCCATACAATGTTAGACAGTCAGTCTTAGAT
Source organism: Lithobates sylvaticus (assembly GCA_028564925.1). Lineage (NCBI taxonomy): Eukaryota > Metazoa > Chordata > Amphibia > Anura > Ranidae > Lithobates > Lithobates sylvaticus. Next base: position 235,979,202 of record CM053033.1, on the reverse strand, counting down.
ACTATGAGCATGTAGAATCAATGCTTTTTGCTGTTAATAGCTTCTTCGGGATTCACACTTAGATGAACACCACATAGATCCGACTGTTACTGACTTTCAGGGAGACCTGGGCATTGTTACTCTGGAGCCCATCCTGTTTTATCTATAGAGAGACATGTGATCCTAGAAATTAAACTTGAACTTCCCAGAAATCAAGTAAAGGTAGTATAAATGTCACAAAAATATGAATCTTAGCTTGCCTGGATCATAATAACATACTCTTGTAAACAGGGGGGGGGGGGGGGATTATTACAACATTGGATGTAGAGGAATAAGAGAGGGGTGTATATCTCCACAATATAAGGTGACTCCACATCTTCTACACTGTTCTTAATGCATCCACCAAACACCACAGTTTGTCTCACCAAACAGGAGAGGGGCACATTGTATTGCTACCCATTCACCCGGAAAAGTATAGTGCTCCAAAAGTCCTCTATTTAAAATGAAGAATATCTCCCAACGTAGTTCCAGCGTCAATCACAATGTCTTCTTTCTCTAGTTCCTCCACCAATGTCTTCTCTCTCCGATTCCTCCACCAATGTCTTCTATCCCTGACTTCTCCACTGATGCCTTCTTTCTCTGGTTCCGCCGCCGATGTCTTCTTCTTCTGCCACCGCTGCCGCCGACCCGCTGAAAAAAAAAATGCTCCTTCTCCAACGCTGGCTCCCGCCATTCTGTGAGCTCTGGGGTCTATCAGTCCTTATATAGCTATGGGGCGTGGTCATGCTGTGATGTCACTCTGAGACCCCACCGGCTTGCGACTACTAGGCCCCTGGCACGAAACCCAGCTCTGCGACATTAGCCAACAGTGGGCTTCAGCCCGCTGTCTGCTGAAAATGGGTCACAGGATAGCAGAACGAACTGCGCTCCCGTGGTCCATAGGAGAAGTGCAGCCAAGCCAGCTTTGTCCTTCTTGTCTCTCTAATTGTCCTGCTTGTCAGTGTAACTAGAAATGAAAACAAAGATAAATCCATAATATTGAGTTGACACCAGTGCACACGTAGAAGGGACACTTGTTCCTGTGACAACTGTATAAGAGGGGATTTCTATTTGCAAGATATTATCTCACTTCCTGTGGAGTCTATGGGACAGGAAGTGAAGGAAAACCTCCCTAATAAGACACAGATGGCAAAAACAAGAAAAAAAAAATTTGACATCAGTTTTAACTTCCCTCTATTCAATCCAAAATGAAAAAAAAAAGTTTTGGTTTTAGAGATACTTTAAAATAAAGTTTGCAAGAGCTCCTTTATAATCTACCATTAAAGCAATCTTGTCTGTGCCTCTTGGACAAAAGCAGGATTTTTAAAGAATGGAATGAAAGGGATATGATTTCTTCTAGGAGAAAATGCGTGCTTTGACTTCTGCCAGACTATCAAGGGGGGGGCAGACAAGGATTGATCTATCTTGTGGAGGTATCCACATTAACTATTTCCTTGGGGAAAAAGGAGCCAACCTCTCCTTGGTCACACAAAGTTCTAGGTTCGTGGAGAAGATGGAAACAAGCTGTGCCAATTTTTAAGCTGGGTCCCTGAAGTTGTCCCCCCAAAGTTCAAGGGGCGACAACTTTGATCAAATTGTACTACAACATAAAACTAGATGGATTTTGGAATTGGAGGTTACAATGCCCCCTGGTCTGAATAAAAGCTTGATTCTTGCTCCCTTTCTAAAGACTTGATTATATAGTGAAATGATTTAATATTGCACAGACATTAACTTTTAGTGCATATTCTATTTTCTATTAATTACACTGTATATGGATCACTGAATTGATTACCCTGTTCTCCACCCTAGTATTTGGTCTATGTATTTGTAAATGTATCCTGTGCATTTTAGAAAGATACATTTTGCTGGAACTAGGAGCATGCCTGTAGGACTACAGGTCTAATTTGAATCACTGACGCATTTAAGAGCGTGGTTGCACTAAGAAAGAGAAATTAGTCTTTCGTCTGGCTGCGTTGGTCTCTCGGATCGGTAATGCGAGAGGGGGTAGGGGATGCAGAGGTATCCATTGGAATATGAAGATTCTTGAACTTACTGCATAGCTTCCTCTGGATGAGAAAAGCTTTTGGGATCACCTGCAAGGTCTGAGAAGCAGAATATTGCCGGGTAGGTCAGAGTGAACTTAACTCCCTTTTAGAAGAGAGCAGCACATCAGGTTGGAATGTCTTGGATCTACTGGAGACCTCTTGAGAGTAGTCTGCAAATAAAAGTAGTTTGTAGTCATCCAACTGTAGGGATTTGGAATTTCTGAATGATTTCAGGATATATTGACCCTGTCAGCATAATTCAGAAAGTGTACAATGACGGGTCTTGGTGTGCATCTGTCTTTGGAAGGTGGCCCTAGCTAGTGGGCCCTCTCGTCTGTACAGCAGGCTGAAATTCCCAGGGCACACAAAATGTGCGTGGCGCAAATGTCTGCCAGTGAATCAGCATTTTATGATTCTGGTAGGCCAATAACCCGTGGGTTATTGCGCCTGAAGCGGTTCTCCAGGTCATCTAACTTTTCAAATGTGAACTGCTGGACCTGTTTGGACTGCCGTTCTGAGGTGAAGGAGTTTTGCATCTCATCTTCCAAATCAGATACGCACTGCTCTATGTCAGAGAGCCTTGTATCGCATAGCTCTTTCCTTAGCTGTGTGATCCCTGCAGCTATGGCTATGTCAACCACTGCAGTTATTGTGGGAGACAGTAATGCTGCAACTGCTTGAGCTAAGCCCAAATATTGAGTGGAGTAGCGGCGCTTTGCGGCGGTATTGCCGCGGTTTTACTGCGGTTTCCCATTCAAATCAATGGGAAGGAGCGGTATAGGAGCGGTGAACACACCGCTCCTATACCGCTCCAAAGATGCTGCTAGCAGGACTTTTTTTGCCGTCCTGCTAGCGCACCGCTCCAGTGTGAAAGCCCGCCGGCATATGACAGTGGGTGGGCAGCTAGTGGTTAAATACCACCAAAAAAAAGCTCTAGTTGTGCAAGAAAAAAAATATAAAAATTTCATATGGGTACAGTGTTGCATGACCGCGCAATTGTCATTCAAATTACGACAGCGCTGAAAGCTGAAAATTTTGCTGGGCAGGAAGGGGTTAAAATGCCTAGTATATGTGGTTAAAGTTTTGCTATTCAATAAAAAAAAAAAAAAATTGTAGAGACATTGGATGATTCATGCGGTAAAGTATCCAGTATATCTATATAGTATTTAGTAATTTTTCAGCAGTTGAGTCTGAACCAGGGTATTTTATGGTAGTCTTATGTCCTGATGATTACCGGCGACTCCCCCTGTTTTCTCCAAAGTTGGGACTTTGAGGAAATTTGTCAATTTTTAAGCCAGTTTTTTAATTGTAACAACCATAAGAGATTATCCATTTACATGGTCCAAAAGAACGCTTGATGTGCCATAAAGAAGGAGGCGCCTTGCTCTAATAATGATACTAAGGGCCAATTCAGGGTCTTCAATGGGCAAATGCAGCGTCCTTTTGACATCGGTCTGAGTTGCTTCTGAGATCTTTCAGAATTCATTGCACATGCCCTGCATTTGACCTGCTTCAGCTGCTCTGGCAGGCTCATAGGCTGGTATGTGTAGAGAATCAATCCTGAAGCGAACAAAAGCCCATCAACACAGATCGTAAAAAACTGCTTATGTTGCAATGAGCAAGGCCACAGATTGATTTGAAACAGCCTTTGAAGCAACCAAAAGAGCCATTGTCACCTTGCCCATGCTGGACAAAATCATAGAAATCACATAAAGAGGCACCAGACCAAAACTAGAGAGTTCAAGATTATGTTATTTGTTGGCCAAAAAGCCATATAAAAACACTAACGCATTTCAGAGGCCACCCCCCCCCATCCTCATTGGGGACCAACAGATTTGCTTAGCAACTGTTACTGTCAGGCCTTCTCTGAGCTGGCCACTCACTTGTCGGCTAATTGCCAGCTCCCATCTCTCTCCACAGTTACTCTGCTGTTGATGATATCCTGCTCGTCAGTCCTGCCTACTTAAGCCGTCCAGCTCATAGGATCTCTGCCTTCGCCTTGGTCAACATCACAGAGCCTATCTCCTGCGTTCCTGTTTAAAGACTTGCTTGGCTGACATCCCTTCTGGCTCCAGATCCTGCTTGCTGTTTTACTACGGCTCCCTGACGTTTGACTTGTCTGACTATCCGTTCCGGTTCCTGAACTTTGACTACGATTGTTCTATTTACTTTTATTATTAAACAAGTGTGATTTAACTGTACTTCTGTCTCGGTCTGAGTTCATGGTTTCTGACAGTTACATTGTTACTCTGTGAGGAGAGTTGAATACCAGTTCTAACATTCATCTTTGAGATCACTGGTTTCGTGGGCCATAGAAATACAGAAAGGAGCGCCAGACCAAAATTGGTGAGGCGGCTCCCACACAGCATGGCTCCCCCACGATGGGACCTCAACAGTAACTCAAACCATAGGAATACAGAAAGGGGCTTCAGACCAAAATCAGGTCAAATAGTCCAAGATCACTTTAATTATTGTTAAAAAAAAAGTCTAAGTTGCCCTTTAACCACTTCAGCCCCAGACCAATTTGCAGCCAAAGGACCAGGCCCCTTTTTGCGATTCGGCACTGCATCGCTTTAACTGACAATTGCGCGGTCGTGCGATGTGGCTCCCAAACAAAATTGGCGTCCTTTTTTTCCCACAAATAGTGCTTTCTTTTGATGGTATTTGATCGCCCCTGCGGTTTTTATTTTTTGCGCTATAAACAAAAATAGAGCAACAATTTTGAAAAAAATGCAATATTTTTTTACTTTTTGCTATAATATATATCCCCAAAAAATACATAAAAAAACTTTTTTTTTCCCTCAGTTTAGGCCGATACGTATTCTTCTACATATTTTTGGTAAAAAAAAATCGCAATTAGCGATTATTGATTGGTTTGCGCAAAAGTTATAGCGTTTACAAAATAGGGGATAGTTTTATAGCATTTTTATTAATATTTTTTTTTTACTAGTAATGGCGGCGATCAGCGATTTTTTTTGTGACTGCGACATTATGGCGGACACATCGGATATTTTTGACACATTTTTGGGACCATTGTCATTTAACCACCTGATTACTGGGCACTTAAACCCCCCTCGTGACCAGACCAATTTTCAGCTTTCGGCGCTGATGCACTTGGAATGACAATTGCGCGGTCATACGACACTGTACCCAAATGAAATTGTTATAATTTTTTCCCCACAAATAGAGCTTTCTTTTAGTGGGTATTTGATCACCTCTGTGTTTTAAATTTTTTGCGCAATAAACAAAAGAAGAGCGACAAATTTAAAAAAAAAACTATATTTTTTACTTTTTGCTATAATAAATATCCCCAAAAAATATATAAAAAACATTTTTTTTCCTCAGTTTAGGCCGAAACGTATTCTTCTACATATTTTTGGTAAAAAAAAATCGCAATTAGCGATTATTGATTAGTTTGCGCAAAAGTTATAGCGTTTACAAAATAGGGGATAGTTTTATAGCATTTTTATTAATATTTTTTTTTTTACTAGTAATGGCGGTGATCAGCGATTTTTATTGTGACTGCGACATTATGGCGGACACATCGGACATTTTTGACACATTTTTGGCACCATTGTCATTTATACAGCAATCAATGCTATTTAAATGCATTGATTCCTGTATAAATGACACTGGGAGTGAAGGGGTTAACCACTAGGGGGCGGGGAGGGGTTAATTATGTTCCCTGGGAGTGTTTCTTACTGTGGGGGGAGGGGACTCACAAGGGGAGGAGACCGATCGGTGTTTCTCTGTACAGAGAACACACCATCGGCTCCTCTCCTCTGACAGGACCGTTGATCTGTGTGTTTACACACACAGATCCACGGGCCCGCTGTGTTACCGGGCAATCGCGGGTGCCCAGCGGACATCGCGGCCGGTGGGCGCACGCATCGGGTGCCCAGTGACACGGCACGCTCCCTGGAGTGCACAGAAGGGGAGGACGTCATATGACGTACTCCCGGCACAACAGATCCGCGCTGTAGCCGTCATTTGGCTATGGCGCGGATCTCAGGCAGTTATATAGAAATCAGTGCTATTTAAATGCACTGATTCCTATGTAAATGACAGTGGCAGTGAAGGAGTTAACCACTAGGGGGCGGGAGGAGTTAGTGTGACGTGTTGTGTTTTTTTTAACAGTAGGGGGGCGTGGCTGTACGTCTGACGTCATTGATCGGCTTTCCCGATGACAGGGAACAGCCGATCAATGACAGGCAGTGTAGGAAGCGCTTGGAGAGGTTCGTTTACACAGACCTCTCCTCGTTCTTCAGCTCTGTGACCCGATCACGGGACACCAGCGGCGATGGGGTCCGCTGGTTCCATGGCCGTGGTCATGGAGCTCCCAACCGGGTCGCGAGCGCGCCGCCGGTGGCGCGCGCGCGCGACCCACGGCTAGGCAATTAAAGGGGATGTATATATACGTGCCTTTGCCTAGCCGTGCCATTCTGTAGACGTATATCTACAGTAGGCGGTCGGGAAGCGGTTAAGAGCTATGGGCGGAAGTGACGCTTTGACGTCGCTTCCGCCCTGCAATGGTATGGAGACGGGTGGGGGCCATCATCCCCTCACTCGTTTCCATACCCAGCAAGGGAAAACATCCAATCGCCTCCGCCGCTGCCGACGGCTCTGGTAAGTGGCGGAGGGCGGCGGAGGGCACCGGAGTGCGGCGGGAGGGTGGCCTCTCCCGCCGCTGATAAAAGTGATCTTGTGGCGAATGCGCTGCAGAGACCACTCTTATCGGAAAGGGGACCGCCAGCCAAGAAGAGGATACCAGGGATATGGAAGCTAGCTGCTGCCATAACAACAATATTCCTCTTCAAAGTTAGGGCGTATATCGACGTACAGCGGTCCGTAAGTGGTTAAAGTTTTCCTTCATCTGACTACTCAAGTTCCAAGCACTCCTTTGAATATGCTGTTTGTCACAAGTTAGCCTGCAGTTTCTTGCTTGTGTATTCTTACCTCCTTGCTGCAGTGTTTTCTCTACCCTGATTCCTTTCACATGTGTGGTTTGGCTGTGCTCACCTATGGGCATCGTCTGCTATTCTGTGGGCTTTTATTTCCTTCCCTTCCATCACTTGCTGGCCCACCTCCTAGTTGGCTTGTCTATATAAGACATGCTCAGTGTAACCCACATTGCCTGAGCATTTTCACAGTTCTCTGAGCTCCCATTTGTGTACCAATTGTCTATACCGTGTCTGACTACCCGTGTACTGACCCCTGCTTTGTTTACCGTCTGTGCTTGTTCCCCGTTCCGCCCTGAGCTGGTCTCCCGGATTTCCTTTTGTCTGGTGCTTGTACGCTGCACATGCGAGTGGTCCCCGCATTCTCAGCTGGGTGTACCTGGGGACCGTGACACTTTTTGCAATACGGCACTGTGTCACTTTAACTGACAATTGCGCGGTCATGCAACATTGCACCCTCTACGGTTTTCACTTTTTGCGATATAAACAAAAAAGAGCGTCAATTTTGAAAAAAAGGCAATATTTTTTACTTTTTGCTATAATAGCCCCCAAAAATATATAAAAAAAAAGTTTTTTTTCTCAGTTTAGGCCGCTATGTATTATTCTACATATTTTTGGTAAAAAAAAATTTCAATAAGTGTATATTGATTAGTTTGCGCAAAAGTTATACAGTCTACAAAATAGGGGATAGATTTATAGCATTTTTATTATTATTTATTTTTCATTAGTAATGGAAGCGATATGCGATTTTTATTGTGACTGCGACATTATGGCAGACACATCAAACACTTTTGACACCATTTTGGGAACACTGTCATTTATACAGCGATCAGTGCTATAAAAATGCACTGATTACTGTGTAAATGACACTGGCAAGGAAAGGGGTTAAACACTAGGGGGCGATCAAGGGGTTAAGTGTGTCCTAGGGAGGTGTTGTTACTGTGGGGGGGGGGGGGGGGGGGTAGGCTTCCACTACTCCCGATGACAGGGAGCAGTAGATCCCTGTCATGTCCCAAGGCAGAACGGGAAAATGCCTTGTTTACATCTTCCCATTCTACCTCTCCACACCGGCAAACATCGAACTCCCGGGACCCGCGGGCACGCTCCTGTGGCGTGCGGTGGCCGATATGCGGCAAATTAAAGGGGACGTACAAGTGCGCCCATTTTCCTGCCTGTGCCATTCTGCTGACGTACATCTGACGTACGGCGAACATCGAACTCGCGGGACCCGAGGGCACACTCCCGTGGCGTGCGGTGGCCGATATGCGGCAAATTAAAGGGGACGTACAAGTACGCCCATTTGCCTGCCTGTGCCATTCTGCTGACGTACATCTGACGTACGGCGAACATCGAACTCCCGGGACCCGCGGGCACGCTCCTGTGGCATGCGGTGGCCGATATGCGGCAAATTAAAGGGGACGTACAAGTGCGCCCATTTTCCTGCCTGTGCCATTCTGCTGACGTACATCTGTGCACGGCGGTCGGCCATCGGTTAAAAAGATTATAACCTACCCAATCATCTAGCTTCAAGTGTATGCTAAAAGGTAATAACCATACTCCAGGGGGGAAGAAGAAAGAACCCTTCCCTTTGGGTTTATATTGTGTCTCCCTGTTGCATCATTGCAGTAATTTCCCGGGCACACTCCTCCGGCGTGCGGAGGGCACGCGCGCCCAATAGGCGGCATATTTAAAGGGACATACAGGTACGCCCATTCTGCCAACGTACATCTGTGTACGGTTGGCAAGTGGTTAAACAGACACGGTCCTCTGTGGTCACCATCAGAAAACTGGTTCTAAGAAATGCCATGCCGTCATCGCAGGAGTGCTTGTAGACTGCAAAGAGGGTGCAGGAGATCATTAGCATTAAGAGTGAAAAGAAGATTAAAACAGTACTTTATGAAAGAAAAGATGGCAATTGTTTATGACACACAGTGAAGACTAAATGTCATCCAGTTGGGGGTTTAGATTGCCTTTAACCAGGGCTGCTGGCTAAATATTTCTTGCAGTTTAGTGAAAAAGATGTCATTCCAACGTATCACGAACAAGTGGCCTTCCAATCAGCTGTTTCAAGAAGATGGTAGATTAGCGCAAAGATACAATTGTCCCTCCTGCCACCCAGCCCAATCAATACCTGTGAAGGGGCAATCAGGCTGATTCAAGGCTTGATCTGACATTAACTCAGTCCTGACCTAAAAAAAATCCGAAATACGAGGGCACATCGGCCTGATTCAGAACTTGCTCGCTCTCTTACAATTTTCTTCTTTTTTTTTTTGGTAACGAACATTTTTTCATTTTGTTATTTTTTTTTTCTTACAAAAAAAAAAGACCCTCTTTACTCCACTCTCGAGGGATTTGGTCTTTGTTGACCAATTAAAAGATGAATGCGGCTATTAATCTTGTGATTTTCATTTACTGTCGCAACTGTTCTCGTAATAAAAATTAACATTTTTTTTTTTGTCTTTAAACACACCGGGGTCTGAATGTAAAATAAATATTGAAGGTTATCAAAGACTTGTTAGAAAAAGCGACATCAAAGGCTCTTTTTCCTTTTGAAGATTCTAATGTTAATATATTTTCATATTTACAAAGCTAGTGTCTCTATTGATATCAAAGTGAGCGTCTCAAAACAATATGGATGAACAATAAAAAAAAAGATCTTTCTACAAAGGACATAGAGAAGGCTGCTGAGACAGCGACACACTAATTACGATCGTAAAGACTACAAAAAGAATTTGGAATAAGTAGCATGATATGTCTTAAAAAAAAGTGCTTTTTAGGACAGAGAATAATGAGTGACTCCGCATGTTTCATTAATTGCATTATAACTAGTCATGTAAACAGTCAACAAGCGGAAGACATATTGGGGCTATTTCAAGGGAATTCTGGGCTGAATGTACAATATTTGTATGTTGCTGATTTATGGAACTTAAAAATAAAGATAAGCCCGGAGCAAAAGCCAGAACCTAGGCCTAGGACCCACACGACTAGGCTTAAAGGGTATCACGGTTTGGAGTCAGGCTCAGAGGCCAGTGTCTATAGCAGTTTCATGAGTAGTCAGCTGGATGAATACATAAATGGATCCGCTAGCAGATAACGAAGGCTCACTCAGGGCGCTGGGTCTAAGCACCAGCCGGGCTTCAGCAGAGCTCCTGATGGTGGAAATGGGTTTCGCTGCATGCGGTCGCAGACCTCAGGGTTGTTCCAGCAGGGAGAAAGCAAGTGTGAGGCATGTAGTGGATGAAACGGTTAAGGAACAAGCAGAAGCATAGTCAATGAACAAGCCAGAGGGTCAGTTCTGAGTAGTAGCTGGAGGGGACCAGATAAACGCGTTGTCAAGGAATGAGCCAAATGTCAGTAACGAGTGGTAGTGAAGATATGGAGTGACAAGAGCCAAATATTGTCTGGAAAGAGCACAATCATCTGGAAAACAAGAAGTGCAAAGGCATTGCTTAAATGGGGAAGTTCACGGGAGAAACAAAGGGTTCAAGGTTCACGAGAAACAAGGTACAAGGTACAAGGTACAAGGCAGGGAGCTGTCCAGCATCCCATGTAGCTCAGCAAGAAGAGACAATACCAGAGACAGCAGAGGTTGCAAGTTCAGACCCAGGTCCTGACAAAGGATTTCTGGTAAGAGAAGAGTTAAAAAGAAAAGTTAGAGCAGGGATCTTTAATCTACGGCCCTTCCAGCGGTTGCGGAACTACACATCCCATGAGGCATTGTAAAACTCTAACATTCACAGACATGACTAGGCATGGTGGGAATTGTAGTTCTTGAACAACTGGAGGGCCATAGTTTGAAGACCCCTGAGTTAGAGAGTTGGTCCTAACCTGACTGGTGGAGCTGAGAGGTGTTTTGCTTCTAGCGTTACTATTTTGCAGTGAAGAAAGGAAACAAAAACCTTGATATATAATATTGTGCTTTTACCAAACAGGAATGTTGCATATACAACAGATGTAGGAAAACCATACAGGACATACAGAGTGTTACAATCATGCATACACACATATGCTAACTAGCCTTTCCTACCAAACAAACATTGCCAGCGGTATGCATAGAGTAAGAGTACACTAAAAATCTTCTGTTATAGCTGGTCCACAAATTCCTCCTTGAACAGGACTTCAGACATTTAGCGTTCGAAAGAAAGCAATATGTTGATCTTGTTCTCTGGTAGTGTACATGTATTATTGTGCCAAGGTGAAGTTTCTTTTCCAGTATGTGTTGCTGGCTTTTTTTTTGCTTAGCAAGTTCGTTAGCCATTCCCACATGGGATGTAACCATTTCTGCTTCCACCTTTTTTTGCTTTGTGACTGCAGCAGGATTTATACGCCCTGTGGGAGGGCGTAGTGGTCTTAGCACTGACCGAGCGTGACCTATTCAAGTCCCCACTCTGGATGCCGTCCTCAAATCCACACTCAATATGATATTCAATTGCATGAATAAAACAGAAAAAAGCGATCTAATGCTCTCCGTTTGTATTGCTTATTGATAAAAAGTAAAGACATACACTTACATTCAGTCGCACTCAGATCCGAGTGCCGGCGCATAAGCGTGTAGTGTTATCTATCCAACAAGGTAGCCACGGGTAACGCCATGCGTGACTCCTGACCCCCCGTACGCGTTACGTCCGTAGGCGTCCAGAGTGGGGATTTGTCTGCCTGGTGATCTGTTTACTGCTCTATGACCTGTTTCAGGTCGAACCTTTGAGGTGAGAGGCCATCTTTACCTGTGGTGGAGGGATCACAAGTCACCGGATCTATCATTTTTTTGTGTGTTTCACCGCACCAATCAGTGTTTTATGCTGTCTCCACATGCACTTGTTGGGGCTTTCTGATACATATACGTATTTTGAAATTTAGTATGGACATTTATGAATTGTTTTATTTTAATGTATAATTGAGGTATTGTTTGAGTTAACCTTGAGTGCCAGCTAGCAGTTCGCTTTTATTTTTGTGTATTTTTGTGTGTCAGCTCTGAATATTCTTCCATTTTTCCGCATATACAAACTACTTACAGTTGTAGGAAAACCATACAGGACATATAGAGTGTCACAATCATGCATACACACATAAATAGCCTTTCCTAGTAAATGAAAATTTGCAATAGTATGTGTACACTTAAAAAAAATCTTCTGTTATAGCTGGTCCACAGTTTCCGCCTTGAACAGGACTTGAGAAATTTAGCGTTTGAAGAAATGTAGATCTTTTTTTCTTGTAGTGTAGATTTAGGGTTGTCCCCTGGTGAAGTTTCTCTTCCAGTATGTGTTGCTGGCTTTTTACTTAGCAAGTTTGTTAGCTATCTCCAAAGGGGCGTAACCATTTCTACTTCCACATTTTCTTAACTCATGGCTGCAGCAGGAATTATTCCCCCTGCCGCTTTTGGCGGGTGTAGCACTGACCGAGCGGGACCTATTCAAGAATGGGCCAACTGTGCAAGTGTCCCGCAACTGCGTGCAATGCACATAGTTGAGGCACACTAGTGTGGGGGTTCAAGATGTTAACACAGATCGCTCTTCAGAGACCAACGCAAGTGAGACCAAACGCTTAGCGTAAAGTTCTGCATTAAATTGTACTTTGATGAACTAAATGTTTTTAATAAAATGCTCACCTTGGAGATCAGTACACATCCAACTGAAGTATATTATTTTATTTTTTTCCATCACGGCATTCTTTATAATAGAAAAATAAACTTCTTCAAGTTTTCAAGGCTTCATACAGCAGAAAAGCAAAAAGTACACAACAAAACAGTGTGGTTTACAGTACAAGAAGAATTAGAAAAGGTGGCCTTCAATTCACTTGTTTAAAATGTAGTGAATATACAGCACATTCCCAGTATAACCTTATAGTACCTTAAATTACAGCAATTGAGTGTATGATGTAATTAAAGGAAAAAGAATGAAAATACAGTAATTTTATAGAACTCTAAAGCCTCGTACACTTGATGGGATTTTCCGATGGAATTGTGTGATGACAGGCTGTTGGCGGAAAATCCGACCTTGTGTACGCTCCATCGGAAATTTGTTGTCAGATTTTCCACGGACAAATGTTGGATGGCAGGTTTTAAAATTTTCCACGGACAAATGTCTTCTGTCGGATTTTCCACAAGTCCATCGGACAAAAGTCCAAAGTACAAACACGCATGCTCGAAAGCAAGGACGAGCCAGAAGCGGTCGGTCTTGTAAACTAGCGGTCGTAATGGAGAATTAACATTCGTGATGCGGCAAATTATGAAATCTGGGAATGCAGCGCACAATTCTCTTCTTCTTTAATGGGATAATAATGAAGCTGCTTTGCTGGTGATACTGATGGAGTTATTGCAAACACATTTTCAAAGGCTTTTTTTTCTAATGATATCAAGCATAATATTATGTTTTTTTTTTGTTTTTTTTGGGCAAGTTACCACACACCATTATCCCGTAGTATTTAAGATCAAAGATACAACTATGTTGGTGTCCCTTGTTAATTTTACATTGTATTTTTTTTAAATGTAACTGCCTCCTCCCAAACTGTCATTTTAAGTAAAACACATAGCCAAGTATTATTCTACACAATTTTTTTATTGTGCATTAAAAAAAGAAAACAAATAAAATTAGACATGGTATCTGCCAATAGAACTTAACCAAAAAGTGCATTCTATGCATCCAAAAATATAGAAAATATAACAAATCAAATCATTATTCAACCAAAAAATTATGTCAAAGCAATAACTTCAAGGCCAATAATAAATAACACGTTATCTCCTCCGATTCCGCAATATGGCTGGTTGACGAACGGCCGTTCAGAAACTAACTGAAAAGCGCGAAATGAAAAGCACAAAATGAAAAGCAAGAAATGAAAAGCGCGAATCAACACTCACCAAACTTCTACTAACACGAAATTAGCAGAAGGAGCCCAAAGGGTGGCGCTAAAGAGCTGAAAAACCACGTAGTACGTCACTACGTTCGGGATTGTTGGGCAACAATTGTGTGACCATGTGTATGCAAGACAAGTTTGGGCCAACGCCCTTCGGACAAAAGTCCACGGTTTTGTTGGCCAACAATCCGATCGTGTGAATGAGGCATTACTGTTTTTTTTTCCTTTTTTTCCATGTCACCTTTGTACCATGTCCCTACATGCTTTGTAAGCCTTGCTACGAGGATGAGCAGGGGGTCCCTCTTCCCCCCATGGCTGGCGGACAATGTAGCTAGCAAGGAGATGGTGGCTTGAAAACTGGCACTTGTCTTGGCACCAAGAACTTGACCAAGACAGGCATTGTCAGGAGCAATTCAGGGGGTGGGGGGCATGTCTGTCTCCTACCCCTTTGCATTTCTCTTACTGTTACTTGCCTTGAGCTAAGTGATTGGCTTCTAGGTCTGTCACCAGTGCTGTCACTAGTGCCGGATTTATAAGGGGGCAAAAGGGGTTATTGCCCCCGGCCCCCTCCCAGAGGCGGCTCCAGACTTTCTTTATAAAAGAATGTAATAAATGTAAAACTAGTTTTATTATTAAAGCGGAGTTCCACCCAAAAGTGGAACTTCCGCTCATCTAACCCCCCCTCCGGTGCCACAGTTGGCATGTTTCGTGGGGGATGGGGGACAGGATACCTGTCTTTGACAGGTATTCTTTCCCACTCTCGGGAGACAAAGCGCGACTATTGACATCACGGCTGGGGCTCCCTCCTCCTCCCTCCTCCTCTCCCTGTCGCTGGGCCAGTAGGAGAGAGGAGCGGGGCCTCGCACATGCACAGTAGGGTTCCCATCGTGAAGCCAAAAGGCTACACTGCTGGGACCCTTACCCGCAATGGCGGCGGCAGCACTCGACAGCTGATGGAAACATTAGCTGCGGTACAGATATCGCTGGACTCCAGGACAGGTAAGTGTCCTATTATTAAAAGCCAGCAGCTGCAGTATGTGTCCCTGCTGGTTTTAATTTTTTTATTTTTTAATAAAATTAAAGTGTATGTAGATGTCAGGATACTGAACAGTTAAGCCTGACGGCAGAGACAAAGAAGGAGATGAGGCAGTGGCGGAACTACCAGGGTCACAAAGTGCGCACTTGCGACCGGGCCCTGGCGTTCCGCCATGTTGGGGGGGACCCAAGAGCCTGCACTGAGCTCCACGGCTGCAGTTTGCAGTTGTAAGCAGAGAGAGCACGGACGGGGGTGGAGAGCTGAATCTGCTCCTCCTCCTCCTGCCCCTCTCCTCCTGTGTGTGCCCGCAGCCCCGCCCACATTCCGTTCCCTGGCCCGTTCCCTGGCAGAGCTGTGCTCAGAAAGGGGTGAGTGGACAGGAAAGCCCAGCAGCTGTAGCCACATTGCAGAGGATATGCAGACTGAATGAACCTCCTTCCTTCCTGAGCTCACCATTCATGGTGACTGAGGTGTCCCGGCTCCCTCTCTTTTCTCTCCTGCCTCTGAGAGTACACAGATGTAAGGGGAGCTCTGTGCACTCTGATGTAAGGGGGGTTTTGGTGAGCAGAGACCTCTTTACATCAGAGTTCCCTTTTAAACTAGAGTCCACTGCATTCCCCCTCATCACAGATCCCCCCTTAAATCATGGTTCCCAAAACACCCCTTACATTAGAGTTCCCCTTTACACTAGAGTCCACAAAGCTCCCCCTTACAGTGAAATTTTACTACGACTCTGATGTATGGAGGGCTCTCTGGACTCATAATTAAATGTAGGGGGGACTCTTGGAATCCTGACTAAAGGGGAATGGTGGAAACTATGATGTATGTCGGGGCTCTGGTTACCAGAGACCTGCTTACATCAGAGTTATCCTTTACACCAGGGTCTGCAGTGTTCCCCCTTACATCAGAGTCCCCACCTTACATCAGAGTTCTCAATGTTTCTCGCTAAATCTGAGTCCCCAGCATTCTTTCTTATATTAGAGTGTCCCCTTGTAGTGTAAGGGAACTCTGTGAGTTCAAATGTAAAGGGGAATTCTGCGAGTTCAGATGTAAAGGGGAACTCTGAGGGTTCAGATGTAGTGGGGAACTCTGCGGGTTCAGATGTGAAGGGGAACTCTGCGGGGGTTCAGATGTGAAGGGGAATTCTGTGGGTTCAGATGTAAAGGGGAATTCTGTGGGTTCAGATGTAAAGGGGAACTCTGTGGGTTCAGATGTAAAGGGGAACTCTGAGGGTTCAGATGTAGTGGGGAACTCTGTGGGTTCAGATGTAGTGGGGAACTCTGTGGGTTCAGATGTAGTGGGGAACTCTGCGGGTTTAGATGTGAAGGGGAACTCTGCAGGGGTTCAGATGTGAAGGGGAATTCTGTGGGTTCAGATGTAAAGGGGAACTCTGTGGGTTCAGATGTAAAGGGGAACTCTGCGAGCCTGCTGTAGAACATGTGAAGGGTTCCCAATGTGGGACCTTAATGAAGGGCCCTGCAATGGGAGCAAAGACCTCAGAGATCAGTTGGAAGGACCCCTGGATTGGAGAGAAGGACCCTGGGACCAGAGCTCAGGGGGGCCCTTCATGGTTTCTTGCACTTTAAGCTTTAAGTTTTAAGCATTAATAAAATCAATGCTCCTGAAAAAACGGACGTTTTTAAAAACTTTTTTTTTTGCATTGATAC
This sequence comes from Lithobates sylvaticus, assembly GCA_028564925.1. Taxonomy (NCBI): domain Eukaryota; kingdom Metazoa; phylum Chordata; class Amphibia; order Anura; family Ranidae; genus Lithobates; species Lithobates sylvaticus. The sequence continues at coordinate 235,962,626 of CM053033.1, read as the reverse complement.
ATGTCCCCATGGGGCAGGACCCGGGTCCCCAAACACTTTTTATGACAATAACTTGCATATTAGCCTTTAAAATTAGCACTTTTGATTTTGAACATTTGAGTCCCATAGACTTTAATAGGGTTCTAAAGTTCACACGAGCTTTAGATCTGTTCGCAGGTTCTGGTGCGAACCGAACAGGGGGGTGTTCGGCTCATCCCTACTCACAAATGCTCTTCTGGAAGAATGGTCAAACATTCCCATAGACGCACTCCTAAACCTTGCAGGCAGCCTTCCCAGAAGAGTTGAAGCTGTTATAGCTGCAAAGGGCGGGGCCAACTCAATATTGAACCCTACGGATTAAGACTGGGATGCCATTGAAGTTCATGTGCGTGCAGAGGCAGTTGTCCCAATACTTTTGGTAGTGTATTTGCTTGGCTCTTTATTTAAAGAAATGTTTATTTTATTATTTATTAATATATATGAAGATGTACAAACTTATTTCTGGCCCCTCCCACCAGCCATGATCTGCCTACACTGCATAGAGAAACCAGGGATGTCAAAATATAAGCAGACTAAACTTTATTTTCAGACCGTAAAAAAAAATAAAAAAATAGACTGACTTTACCAAAAAAGCCAGAAACTTGCAGGTCAAAGTCTCTAGACTCCTGCTGTCTAAAATATTTACGGGTGTTGGGTATATATATAAAAAAAAAATAGCCTAAATGGCACTAAGAAAAAAAAAAAAATTGTGATGTTCTTTCCTATCATAAAACCAATCAGAGAATCCGACAACATACCCCAAGGACATGTCTAGACCGTCTGTGAAATCACAGAGAGCAAACCAAATTTAAAAAGGCACTGAGATGAAAATTACAAGAATTTTATAAATTTAAACTATATTGTGGCAGAAGACGGTCTATTTATATCGGAGCCCGTGGGGAAACTGGAGCTAAATTGGGTGAAGTAGAGAAAGTAACTAAGAAAATTGATGTTATAAAGTACAAACCAGCAAGGAGAATGTAAAGTTAAGAACTTTACTTCGGAGCGAAGAAAGCTCAAGTTTTTTTTTTATTCCATTATTTTTCTTTATTTATTTATTTTCTATGCCCTGAAACTTAATAAAAAAAGGGGAACCTGTTGCTGTGAAAACCAACACATTGAAATACTGAATTTTTACTATACGGTCAAAAGGACCTCCCTATGTGAGGTTTGTGGGCATTCCATTTTTAACACCATGGCCAATAATAATGGACTGGTTCCCCATACGTACACAGATCATTTGTGGCTATGACATCCTCCACTTTTCTCGGATGACTTTGCACAACATTTTTTAGGGTGCCTGTTGGCAGGGCCATCTTAAGAGCATTATAGGCCCCCGGGCAATACTGGGGCCCTGTCTACACAATATTACGCATGAGAATAAAAATGCAAATTATCAATAAGGCCATATTTATTGGTACTTCCAACAAAATCAGTGTTTAAACATTAACACAATGTTTGGACAATATAACACGAGTTTGATGGGCACAGTGGCAGCGTTTGATGGGAAGTGGCAGCTTTTGATGGGCACAGTGGCAGCTTTTATGGGCACAGTGGCTGTGTTTGATGGGCACAGTGGCAGATTTGATGGGCACAGTGGCGGTGTTTGATAGGCACAGTGGCAGGTTTGATGGGCACAGTGGCTGTGTTTGATGGGCACAGTGGCTGTGTTTGATGGGCACAGTGGCAGCTTTGATGGGCACAGTGGCTGTGTTTGATGGGCACAGTGGCAGCTTCTATGGGCACAGTGGCTGTGTTTGATGGGCACAGTGGCAGCTTCAATGGGCACAGTGGCAGTGTTTGATGGGCACAGTGGCAGCTTTTGAGGGACACAGACAGTGGCTGTGTTTGATGGACACAGTGGCAGCTTTTGAGCGGCACAGAAAATGCCTGTGTTTGATGCACAACTTGAACAAACTTAAGTAGACTTGAGGCCGCTGGCCTGGTTCAGTACAGTGTGTCACTCACAGCAGAGCAAGGCAGCGCCAGCTATCAAGGGCCGTCTTTACGCTCCGCTCCGCGCTGTCTGAAGAACATGGCGGAGCTTGTTCACTAGCCGCTGGGGCGGTCCCGGTGTGCTATGGAATCTGGGGCGGCCGCGGCCTCTGACTGACGTCACTGGTTGCTAGCTAGATGGCGGCCAGCAAATCTAGCAAGTGAGCAACCAGTGCAGTCTGTGAAATTAAGCAGCAGATTGCAGTGCTGAGGATCGGCCCTGGATGGGGCACTCCAGGCAAGTGGGGCCCCCGGGCAACTGCCCAGCGTGCCCAGTGGAAAAAACGGCCCTGCCTGTTGGAATTTGTACCCATTCTGAAGATCACTCTAGTTCCTCCTCACCAAACTCATGCTTGTTGTATTTGGTACGATCATTTGTTTCCCCCTTCTGTTTTGTCTTTAGTTAGTATAGTCTCTAACCATATGGGGTTCAGGTGCGCCACACTCCCTAATCCAATGCGCCCAGCCCCTAATCTACATGCAGGTTGCCGGGTGCCTGGATTCCAAGGGTTTTTTTTCTTCTTTGAGGCACATGATTAGAGCCCGAGGCTCTAATTGGCTTAAAAAAAGGGTGGGCTCGGGGCACAGTGCACAGAGCCCATCCAGTTGTGTGACAATAGCAAATTCATATTTATTATTGTCTTCCTAAATCTCAATTGTGTCTCAGGCAGTGGCGGCTGGTGAAGTTTTAGGATGGGGGGGCGCCCTTACTTTTTGACCCCTCCCACTTGGTGAAAGGGGCGTGGTTTCAGTGAAATAGTGGGCGTGGCACTAAGGTGGTGTGGTTGGCATCTGAGATGAACGAGGGATGGAGGGAGAGGGAGAGAGGGATGGAGGGACAGCAGGCCCAGATCCTACACAACAATAGAAATATGTGTATTCTAGAAAGTTTACCAATCAGCAGATAAAGATATTCCAAACACCTGGTGTTAGCACTTCAATCATCCCGACACCATGGTTCTTATGGTGTCGGGATGATTGAAGCGCATTATTTTTTATTATTACATAGCAATATAAAATGAAATCATTCAACTCACCATAATGCAGAATCAGTGGGAGCCCTGAGCGTGTCACTAGCCATGTCGCCTGCCACCAGATGCCATCACTTGCCCCCAGCGGAGTCCGTCCTTACATGCAGCCTGTGTCACATCAAATGCAGCCTGTGCCCCACCAAATGCAGCCAACCTGTGTCCCATAAAATTCAGCCTGTGTCCCACCTAATGCAGCCTGTGCCCCATAAAATGCAGCCAGCCTGTGTCCACCAAATGCAGCCTGTGCCCCCCAAATGCAGCCTGCCTGTGTCCCACCAAATGCAGCCTGTGTCCCCAAAATGCAGCCTTCCTGTGTCCCACTAAATGCATCCTGTGTCCCCCAAATGCAGCCTTCCTGTGTCCCACCAAATGCAGCCTTCCTGTGTCCCACCAAATGCAGCCTGTGTCCCCCAAATGCAGCCTTCCTGTGTCCCACCAAATGCAGCTTGTGTCCCCCAAATACAGCCTTCCTGTGCCCCACCAAATGCAGCCTTCCTGTGTCCTACCAAATACAGCCTTCCTGTGCCCCACCAAATGCAGCCTTCCTGTGCCCCACCAAATGCAGCCTTCCTGTGCCCCACCAAATGCAGCCTTCCTGTGTCCCACTAAATGCAGCTGGTCTGTGTCCCACCAAATGCAGCCAGCCTGTGTCCCCCAAATGCAGCCTTCCTGTGTCCCAATAATGCAGCCAGCCTGTGTCCCCCAAATGCAGCCTTTCTGTGTCCCACCAAATGCAGCTTGTGTCCCCCAAATGCAGCCTTCCTGTGTCCCACCAAATGCAGCCTTCCTGTGTCCCCCAAATGCAGCCAGCCTGTGTCCCCCAAATGCAGCCTTCATGTGTCCCACCAAATGCAGCCTTCCTGTGTCCCCCAAATGCAGCCTTCCTGTGTCCCACCAAATGCAGCCTTCCTTTGTCCCACCAAATGCAGCTTGTGTTCCCCAAATGCAGCCTTACTGTGCCCCACCAAATGCAGCCTTCCTGTGTCCCACTAAATGCAGCCTTCCTGTGTCCCCCAAATGCAGCCTCCCTGTGTCCCACCAAATGCAGCCTTCCTGTGTCCCACTAAATGCAGCCTGTGTCACATCAAATGCAGCCTTGACTGATAGGACTGGTATTAAAACCCCATGTTACTGAACATTAATGAGAGGCCCAAAACTTTGGTGCATCCACTTTTGTTTCACACACAGAAATGTCAATTAATTCCTTTGCGGGTAAAATAATGTTTGCACTCAGTCACTAAGCGTCCACTTTGTCACAGGGCACAGTGAGATGATTTAGGAAAGTTTGAGCCTGAGGAGAACATTATTATCGGAAAACTCCGAAAAGTACTTCAGAACGCGGCGCGCTCTCAGTCTCTTACCTTCCTCCTTCCTGTAGCTCCGCTCGGGCTGAAGAACAGAGCTGCTGACGTCACTTCTGGCTGTCGTATGTTTCACGAAACCCGGAAGTGACCTGGAGATTTGAACAACAATGCTCCTGCCTGTAGAATCGCAGTGATTTTACGGGCGGAAGCTACTCTGCGTTTTGTATTGAGCCGCAAGGCGGGTTAAAAGCCTGCAAATGAAGCGCCATGTCTGCAATCTTCTGACTGCACAGACGTGGCGCTTCCCATAGTGCACTGCGTCCGGCGCCCGGACAAAGTGCACTATGTTAACCCATCAAGTCCCGTTCGCAGTTTGCGAAAAGCCATGTGGGGGACACAGCAAACATGTGGAAGAAGGTGATCTGGTCAGATGAGACCAAAATGTAACTTTTTGGCCTAAAAGCAAAATGCTATGTATGGCGGAAAACTAACACTGCACATCACCCTGAACACACCATCCCCACCGTGAAACATGATGGTAGCAGCATCATGTGGTGGGGATGCTTTTCTTCAGCAGGGACAGGGAAGCTGGTCAGAGTTGATGGGAAGATGGATGGAGACAAATACAGGACAATCTTATGCCCCGTACACATGGTCGGAAATTCCGACCACAAAATCCGTCGGATTTTTTCAGACGGATTTTGTCCGACACTGGTGTTGCATACACACGGTCGGACAAAGTTGTCGGAAAATCCGATCATTCTAAACGTGGTGACGTTCGTTGCGTATGACAGAACTACGTAGAGGCTAGTAGCCAATAGCTGGGGTCTTATTATGTGATCTGAGCATGCGTGGCACTTTGTTCGTCGGAATACGCTACACACGATCGGAAAAAGTCCGATCGGACTTTGTTGTCTGAAAATTTGAGAGCAGGATCGCAAACTTTTTCCGACGGAAATTCCGACAGAAAAAGTCCGATGGAGCCTACACACGGTCGGAATTTCCGACAACATGGTCCGATAGGACATTTTCCGTCGGAAAATCCGACCATGTGTACGGGGCATTAGAAGAAAACCTGTTAGAGTCTGCAAAAGACTTACATAGTTACATAGTTAGCTAGGCCAAAAAAAGACACAAGTCCATCCAGTTCAACCATAAAAATAAAAGAAATAATAAATAAAGATAAAATATATCGTACAATCCAATAAACCCCATTCTATACCCACAGTTGATCCAGAGGAAGGCAAAAAAAAAAAACCAAAGAGCATGCTCCAATCTGCTACAGCAGGGGAAAAAATCCCTTCCTGATCCCCCTAGAGGCAATCGGATTTTCCCTGGATCAACTTTACCTATAAATGTCAGTACCCAGTTATATTATGTACATTTAGGAAAGTATCCAGGCCTTTCTTAAAGCAATCTACTGAGTTAGCCAGAACCACTTCTGGAGGGAGTCTATTCCATATTTTCACAGCTCTTACTGTGAAGAAACCTTTCCGTATTTGGAGATGAAATCTCTTTTCCTCTAGACGTAAAGAGTGCCCCCTCTTGAGACTGGGGGGGGGGGGGGTTCACCTTCCAGCAGGACAACAACCCTAAACATACAGCCAGAGCTACAATGGAATGGTTGAGATCAAAGCATATTCATGTGTTAGAATTGCCCAGTCACAGTCCGGACCTAAATCACATTGAGAATCTGTGGCAAGACTTGAAAATTGCTGTTCACAGACGCTCTCCATCCAATCTGACAGAGCTTGAGATATTTTACCATGCATAATGGGCAAAAATGTGACTCTCTAGATGTGCAAAGCTGGTAGAGACCTCCCCAAAAAGACTTGCAGCTGTAATTGCAGTGAAAGGGGGTTCTACAAAGTATTGACTCCGGGGGGCGCCATACAAATGCCCCCCCCCCCCCCCACACTTTTCACATATTTATTTGTAACAAATGTTGAAAACCATTTATCATTTTCCTTCCACTTCACAATTGTGTGCCACTTTGTGTTGGTCTATCACATAAAATCCCCCAAAAAAACATTTACGTTTTTGGTTGTAACATGAAAAATGTGGAAAATGTCAAGGGGTATGAATACTTTTTCAAGGCACTGTATATATATATATATTATATATATATATATATATATATATATATATATATATATATATATATATATATATATTTATATATATATATATATATATATATATATATATATATATATATATATATATATATATATATATATATATATATATATATATTTTTTTTTTTTTTTTTTGGAATGAATGGATACATTTGTCTAGTAGATGAATCGTCACACCTTCAGAAAGTTAAGCCTGCTGTCTTTCTCTACAACATGACCTCAGATCACCTCATGCGCTGAAGGAAACGGTAAGGTGGGATTAAGTTGTTTGTGGCGTTGGCGTTCACAGCTTGTCCTCTTATCCTTGGAAACCTCGCTCTCTCTGCGTTCTCTTATCCCTCCAGGTTGCCAGAGGTTTGAGATTCAGTGCAACAAATCTGAGATTGGGAAATAAGAACTCAGAACCACGACGGCTAACAAGATGAGATGGTTCACATCATCCCTCTACAGGAATAGCACGCTGCTTCATATTTCATCCATATTTCATTATTTCATTTGGAATGTGAAAAAAATATATAAAGCGTTTGGGGGATTGCTGGGTCCTGCTCTAACTGCGTCCACAGGAAAATGCGGAAAGTGTCAGCTCAAACTTTATGTAGCCTGCTGGCAAACTCAACCTTCCTTTTTCTATTGATAAAATGTAGACATGTGCAATTCGTTTAGTTTTTTTTTCGTTTTTCGTTTTTTTATTTTCATTCGTTTTCGTACGAATGAAAGAATCGTTCGAATCAAACGAATCCGATTAACGAATCGTTCGAATCGAACGAATCCGAAACACAACGAAAATCCGAAAAAAACTAATTAGAAACAACGTATGTACGAATGAAGAAAATCCGAAAAACGAAAACAGGAACAACGAAAATGAACGAAAAAATTTGTACATTCGTAACTTTTTTTTTTTTTGTTGAATTGGTAATTTTCCGTGTCCCTTACAATGGTGCTGCTTCGAATAGATTGAACGAAAAAATTCGTACATTCGTAACTTTTTTTTTTTTTTTTCGATTCGTAATTTTCCGTGTCTCTTACAATGGCGCTGCTTAACGCGCTTTGAATGGATTGAACGAAAAAATTTGTACATTCGTAACTTTTTTTTTTTGTTGAATTGGTAATTTTCCGTGTCCCTTACAATGGCGCTGCTTAACGTGCTTCGAATGGATTGAACGAAAAAATTCGTACATTCGTAACTTTTTTTTTTTTTTTTTTTTTCGATTCGTAATTTTCCGTGTCTCTTACAATGGCATTGCTTAACGTGCTTCGAATGGATTGAACGAAAAAAATGTGTACATTCGTAACTTTTTTTTTTTTTGAATTGGTAATTTTCCGTGTCTCTTACAATGGCGCTGCTTAACGTGGTTTGAATGGATTGAACGAAAAAATTTGTACATTCGTAACTTTTTTTTTTTGTTGAATTGGTAATTTTCCGTGTCCCTTACAATGGCGCTGCTTCGAATAGATTGAACGAAAAAATTCGTACATTCGTAACTTTTTTTTTTCGATTCGTAATTTTCCGTGTCTCTTACAATGGCGCTGCTTAACGTGCTTCGAATGGATTGAACGAAAAAATTCGTACATTTGTAACTTTTTTTTTTTTCGATTCGTAATTTTCCGTGTCACTTACAATGGCGCTGCTTAACGTGCTTTGAATGGATTGAACGAAAAAATTCGTACATTCGTAACTTTTTTCGATTCTTAATTTTCCGTGTCTCTTACAATGGCATTGCTTAGCGTGCTTTGAATGTATTGAACGAAAAAATTCGTACATTCGTAACTTTTTTTTTCGATTCGTAATTTTCCGTGTCTCTTAAAATGTAATAATAGCATACACATTACATAACATTATGAATTATGCTCCGATTACGAATCTACGAATGTTACGAATAAGTACGAATGCGTCCGAATTTCAAATAAACGAAAATTAAACTAACGAAAAAAACGAATCAACGAAAAAATAACTCTTATGAATGTATGAATCGTTACGAATACGAACACCGACGACTTACGAATGTACGAATCGTTACGAATCAACGGAAACGAAAAAAACGAAACGAAAAAAAAAGATTTTTTTTCGGAAACGAAAAAAACGAAACTAAAATAAACAAATTTTTTTGTTGTGCACATGTCTAATAAAATGTGATAGACAACCAGATAATAATAGAGAGTAAATGTGCCCATAAAGTGCAACTATCCTCTTCCCCGTATGCAACATTGTAACACTGTAAACATTTTTTAGAGGACTTCAGGTCAATCATGTAATATGAAAGGTCCTCTTCTTCTTCGCCTTTTTTTCCTGGTGCTGGTCAGTTCTAATGCCGCGTACACACGGTAGGAATTTACGATGGGAGCTTTTCATCGGATTTTCCGACCATGTGTATGCCCGTCGGTCTTTTTCTGTCGGAATTTCCGACGGACTTTGGATTGAGAACCTGTTCTCAATTTTTCCGACGGAAAACCCTTCTATCGGATTTTCCGATCGTGTGTATGCAATTCCGACACGCAAAATTCCGACGCATGCTCGGAAACAATTTGACGCATGCTCGGAAGCATTAAACTTCCCTTTTATAGTGATGTCGAACGTGTTTTATGCCGCTGTGTTACTGACCGTCGAAATTTGGTGTGACCGCGTGTAGGCAAGACAGTTTGAGCGAAGATTCCGTCAGAATTCCGACAAGAAAACCATCAGAGCTTTTTCCGACGAGAATTCCGACCGCGTGTACGTGGCATTAAAGCAGAACTCTCTCAATAAATTTGTATCATTCAATTATTTTTATCCTGATGCACACGATCGGAAATTCCGCCAGCAAAAGTCCGATGCCAGCTTTTGGTCGGAAATTTCCGGAATGGTGTGTAGGCTCCATCGGACTTTTGCCATTCCAGCCAGCAAAAGATTGAGAGCGTGTTCTCTATTTTTCGGTCGGAAAAAGTTCCGATCATCTGTACCAATTCCGACGCGCAAAATTCCTACGCATGCTCGGAAACAATTTGACGCATGCTCGGAAGCATTGAACTTCATTTTCTCGGCTCGTTGTAGTGTTGTACGTCACCGCGTTCTTGACGGTCGAAAGTTCAGAGAACGTTTGTGTGACCGTGTGTATGCAAGCCAAGTTTGAGCGGAATTCCATCGGAAAAACCATCCAAGTTTTTTCCCACGAAAATTCCGATCGTGTTTACGGGGCATTACAGGGCCTTGGAAAAGTATTCATACCCCTTGACATTTTCAAAATGTTACAAACAGAAACTTAAATGTATTTTATTGGGATTTTATGTGATGGACCAACACAAAGTGGCACATAATTGTGAAGTGGAAGGAAAATGATAAATGGTTTTCAAATTTTTTACAAATTAATATGTGAAAAGTGTGTGTGGGGGGGGGGGGGGGGCATTTGTATGGCGCCCCCCTGAGTCAATACTTTGTGGAACTGCCTTCCACTGCAATTACAGCTGCAAGTCTTTTTGGGGATGTCTCTACCAGCTTTGCACATCTAGAGAGGGACATTTTTGCCCATTCTTCTTCTTTGCAAAATATCTCAAGCTCTGTCAGATTGGATGTAGAACTTCTGTGAACAGCAATTTTTAAGTCTTGCCACAGATTCTCAATGTGATTTAGGTCTGGACTGTGACTGGGCAATTCTAACACATGAAGATGCTTTGATCTAAACCATTCCATTGTAGCTCTGGCTGTATGTTTCGGGTCGTTGTCCTGCTGGAAGGTGAACCTCCCCCCCAGTCTCAAGTCTTTTGCTGACTCTAACAGGTTTTCTCCTAAGATTGTCCTGTATTTGACTCCATCCATCTTCCTATCAACTCTGACCACCTTCCCTGTCCCTGCTGAAGAAAACCATCCCCACCACATGATGCTGCCACCACCATGTTTCACAGTGAGGATGATGTGTTCAGGGTGATGTGCAGTGTTTTATTTTTTTTTACATTCCGTCAGCAGCTTCCTGTTTTTTTGGCCTAGACCAAAATGATGTCATACATCCCAGAAGTCTTCATTGGAGTAGGGGCTTTCTCATCTAAGCACACCCTCCTGACTGCATTCCTGAGTTAAGGGCAGATGGATTCCAGGAAGTAAATTCTACATAAATCATCTTCACTTAATCAAGATGAAAATGAAATGCTAGAGGGGTGCTAGAGAAGAACTTTGGATCGATTTGTACTCGTTACGTTTACTAACAGTCAAATTTGAAAGGCAATTCCAATACCTATAATTTAATATTTATTATTAGTTATTATTTCAGATTTTCGGATTTTCTAATTTTCATTCTTTTGAATTTTCAGATTTTCATTCTTATTTTTGGATTTTTGAATTTCCTAATTTAGAATTTTCCAATTTCCAATTTCCAAATATCCCAAATTTCCGAATTCCTAATTTCCGAAATTCTGAAAATTTTGAAATGTCGGAATTTCCGAAATTCGGAAATTTGAAAATTCAGAAATTTCGGGATTAACAAAATTTGTCAAAATTCGTTAAAAAACTAATTTGGAACATGTCTATTGTCCAGACCCAGATCTATATGTGCAACCTCTGCTGTGCCTGGCAGTATCTCTTCTTACTGAGCCACCTGAGATGTTGAAGGTTGTCTAAGATTCCTTAGACAACCTTGCCTTGTGTCTTGCTTCTCTTGAATCTTGAACCCTTTGCTCCTCGCATGAACTTCCTATTTAAGTTATGCATTTGCACTTCCTGTTTGCCAGATTATTGTGCTCTCTATAGCCAATAGCTTGCTCTTGTCACTCCTGCTGCCATCCATATCTCGACCTTTTGCTTGTTTCTTGACTACGCTTCTGCTTGATCCCTAACTGCTAGATCTGGTATATCTGCTACTGGACCCTGGCTTGCTCACCTCCTGGTGGGGCGATCTTGAAAACTGTAACTTGGTACTAACACACAGCCAAACCCACCTCCACCACCAGGAGCTCTGGTGAATACCTAGACCACTGTACCTCGGGTGAGCCCATGTCATCCACCAGGGTGACCTGCTTGTATACCTAACCTGATGATCCTGGGAGCCTCTCAACTGCTATAGCCACTGGTTAGACATGTGCGATTAGTTTCGTACGAATCAAAAATTCGTACGAATTTCCGGAAATTCGTACATTCGTACGGATCCGAAATACAAATTCTTATGTATACGAATTCTGTACGGAATATGAAATTTCGTTTAGGAATTTTGGATCCAAATCAACAGAAATTTGACTGATGTTTTGTTCACCAATCAGAGGAAGTCAGCACAGCACAGGGATGGTGGGAACCCCTCATAATGATAAATTCATCATAACGAACTTTCGTTATTTTAACGAAAAGTTTACGAATCTAACGAAAATTCATATTTCGTACGAATCCAAATTGAATTCCGTACACGAATTACGAAATCCGAATTTTTTTTTTTATACGAAGCGGAACGGAACAAAACTAATTTTTTGACGGCGCCCATGTCTACCACTGGTCTCCAAGCCTGACCTCTGGCCATGACATTCATAGACATCAGGTTCACATTGCATTTGTCTCGTAAAAGCTCCTCTTCTTTTAGCTATCAGTTCATAAAAAAAAAAATTAGTGTAGAGTAGTGACGATCGTCTACATCTAGTGTCCAACGTGCACACTACCTAGTTCAATGTTATCCCACTAGAGTGTGTGCATGATAAATCTCCAGAAACCTACGAGAGGGGCCTTCAAGGTTTCGACTGCCTAGGGGCCACCACAGAGTTTAATCCGGCACTGATTGTGTTTTCAATAGTTCAGACCTTCAATTTTTATGCGGTTTCCACTTTAAGGGCAAATAGTTACCGTATATACTTGAGTATAAGCCGAGTTTTTCAGCACATTTTTTTGTGCTGAAAGTGCCCCCCGCGGCTTATACACGAGTCAAGCACTTTTCAGCAGCAAAACAAAATTATTTCCGACCCGACTTCCGTACCTCGGGGCCACTTGGTGCTAGGGACCCCAAATTTGGTGTGCCAACCCAGTGGACCTAGCACTATAACATATGCAAGGATGGAGTTCCTAGCTCTAAGAGATACGGGGCCCCAAAGTCGGTTCGGAAAATGTCATTCTCTGCTGCAGAAAAGTGCTTGACATTTTCTGACCCGACTTTGGGGGCACATATCTCGGGGACACTTGGTGCTAGGAACACCAAAGAAACCCCAAATTTGGTATTCAAACCCAGTGGAACTAGCACTACAACATGGGGTTCCTAGAACCAAGTGACCCTGAGATACAGGGCCCCAAAGTCGGTCAACTGTGTCCATCTGCAGCAATGTCATTTCGGGACCCTTTGGGTCCAGAGACCCCAAATTTTGGCTGCAGCTAGGGGGCATTTAGGAACCCTTAACTACCAAGTTTAAAGTTTGGGGGACCTATGGCTACAAATGGGCACAGTGAGGCATGCAAATGGGCACAGTGAGGCTGCGAATGGGCATTGTTGACCCTCTTTTCCACTTACAGTAGCTGCGCATTTCTCACTCAAGGCTTATACTCGAGTCAATACGTTTTCCCAGTTGTTTGTGGTAAAATGAGGTGCCTCGGCTTATATTCGGGTCGGCTTATATACGGTATCTAACTTTTCAGGTGAACAAAATTAGTAGACTTTTCAAACTCATCATCTGCAGGTTATTTTCACCAAGGTCATTATTGGTAAGAAGGAGCAAAGGAATTCCCCAGAGCAACTTTATAACTAGGTAAAACTGTCAAACTTGATGATTCATATTAAAAAAAAAATCCATAAAAATCAATCTCAAGCTTTATCTGACATCTATCAGTGCCTTAAAGGTGCTGATGGATGTCAGATATCCAATCGCCCCCTGACACCACCATACACAAGCAGTCTGAAACCACTGTGATTCTGCTGGTACCTTCAGATCTCAAGATCTCTCGAGAGCCAGAGAGACGGAAAGGAAGAAGGTACTAAAGAGCAAAGATACCATTTTTGTCTTTTTTCGACTTTACCTATAGCTCTTCTAATATTTCCTCCTTTTATCATTTAATATATTACATTCCCCATGCCACTTTCTTGATTTTCTTCAATTTGCCGATCTATACTTCAGGCACCGTCCCCTCTACAATGACCTTGACAAATAATCTAATTTAAGATTCTCAAAGTTCAGCTTCGAGATAGAAGTTATCAAATACGGAACCATTGACAAGCTGTCAGTAGTTTATGTCAAAGAAAGGTCAGAATTGAGAGCATTAAAAAAATAAAAAATAAATAAAACATCCTTTAAACCGATATTCGGCAGTAATAGGATTAACGTACAACTGCCTGAGATGTTCCATATATCTCAATTTTTCTTTGACAGTAAAATGTATTTCTGCTCCACATGGACAAAGAGTTTCAGATCTTGCAGTTTCAAGATGCTCTCCAATCTTAGTCCAGATAGTTCTATAGTGCTTTGCAATTGGGGTACCATGGAACTAGACATGTGCACAACAAAAAAATGTGTTTATTTTCGTTTCGTTTTTTTCGTTTCCCTTGATTCGTAACGATTCGAACATTCGTATGTCGTCGGTGTTCGTATTCGTAACGATTCTTACATTCGTAAGAGTTATTTTTTCGTTGATTCGTTTTCCGTTAGTTTAATTTTCGTTTATTCGAAATTCGGACGCATTCGTAGTTATTCGTACTTTCGTAACATTCGTAACATTCGTAGATTCGTAATCGGAGCATAATTCATAATTTTATGTAATGTGTATGCTACTATTACATTTTAAGAGACACGGAAAATTACGAATCGAAAAAAAAAAAAAGTTACGAATGTACGAATTTTTTCGGTCAATCCATTCGAAGCACGTTAAGCAGCGCCATTGTAAGAGACACGGAAAATTACGAATCGAAAAAAAAAAAAGTTACGAATTTACGAATTTTTTCATTCAATCCATTCGAAGCACGTTAAGCAACGCCATTGTAAAGCCCCATACACACGGTCGGACAATCCGCGGACCAGGTCGGTCGGATCCTGTCCGTCATACTTTGTCTGATGTTGGTTTTGCGTACACACGGTCGGACAAAGTTGTCGGAAAATCCGATCATTCTGAACGTGGTGACGTTTGTTGCCTACGAAGGGACTACGTAGAGGCTAGTAGCCAATAGCTTTGGTCTTGTAATGTGATCTGAGCATGCGTAGCACTTTGTCCGGTCGGACAACCGTACACACGATCGGATTTGGTGTGATCGGACCGGGTTGTCGGCAAATCTATCCAGCAGGAGATAAGACTTTGTCCGTCGGACAATCCGACGTACACTGTCCGATGGTGCATACACACGGTCTGATTTTTCAACAACATTGTCCGATCGGACAGAATCCATGAAAAAGTCCGACCGTGTGTATGGGGCTTAAGAGACACTGAAAATTACGAATCGAAAAAAAAAAGTTACGAATTTACGAATTTTTTCGTTCAATCTATTCGAAGCACGTTAAGCAGCGCCATTGTAAGGGACACGGAAAATTACCAATTCAACAAAAAAAAAAGTCACGAATGTACAAATTTTTTCGTTCATTTTCATTTTCGTTGTTCCTGTTTTCGTTTTTCGGATTTTCTTCATTCATACATTCGTTGTTTCTAATTTTTTTTTTTCAGATTTTCGTAATTTTCGGATTCGTTCGATTCGAACGATTCGTTAAAATTTTTAGCGAATCGTTCGTTCATTCGTACTAAAACGAACGAACGAAAATAATGAAAAAAAAGCGAAAAACAAAAAAAAACGAAACGAATTGCACATGTCTACATGGCACCCTTGGAAGCCTTTTGGGCTCCCCTGGGGTGCCAGAAGAAGACACGCGCATGGCCGAAATCTTCATTTCCTCTGTTTTCGTTTCGTTAACTAAACTGATCCCAATTCATTGTGAGGAATATTTGTTTGCTAAGGATCTATTATTTTTTAAATTAATTTTTTTAACCACTTCAGCCCTGGAAGGATCTGCCTCCTTAATGACCAGGCCATTTTTTGTGATATGACACTGCGTTGATTTAACTGACAATTGCGCGGTCGTGCGATGCTGTACCCAAACAAATTTGATATCCTTTTTTTACCCACAAATAGAGCTTTCTTGGTGGTATTTGATCACCTCTGCGGTTTTTATTTTTTGCACCTATAGCACTGACCCCCGAAGGAGCTGCTGGTTTTTGTTGGGCCTGTACTCTGATTCTACACCCCCAGTAACTTGGCTCAATCCCCTTGACACAGCTGTGGTAAAGTATGGTGTGAAGGTAATTACAGAGGATGACCCCACATGTACAATATAACATATTGTGTTTTTTTTTCAAACTTGTCGCTCTTCTTTTGTTTATAGCACAAAAAAATTAAACCGCAGAGGTGATCAAAGACCACCAAAATAAAGCTCTATTTGTGGGAAAAAAAGGACGTAAATTTTGTTTGGGTGCAACGTCGCAAGACCGCGCAATTGTCAGTTAAATCGGTGCAGTGCCGAATCGCAAAAAGTGCTCTGGTAAGGAAGGGGGTAAAATCCTCCGGGGCTGAAGTGGTTAAGTGGTTAATCAATGGAAAGTGGTGTTTGGTGCACTCTAACTTGAGTACTCACTACACAGACACACTCTATTAACACACTACAGTATACTGCAGTAAAACTGCACTGACGCACTGCAATATACTGTGGTAAACATACACTAACGCACTGATATATATTGCATTAAATGTGCAGTAATGCACTGATATATACTGCGTTAAACATGCAGTAATGCACTGATATATACTGTGTTAAAGGTTCAATAACGCACTGATATATACTGTGTTAGACATGCAGTAACGCACTGATATATACTGCGTTAAACATGCAGTACTGCACTGATATATACTGCGTTAAACGTGCAGTAATGCACTGATATATACTGCGTTAAAAGGGCAGTAACGCACTGATTTATACTGCGTTAAACGTGCAGTAACGCACTGATATATACTGCGTTAAATGTGCAGTAATGCACTGATATGTACTGCGTTAAATGTGCAGTAATTCACTGATATATACTGCATTAAACGTGCAGTAATGCACTGATATATACTGCGTTAAACGTGCAGTATTGCACTGATATATACTGAGTTAAATGTGCAGTAATGCACTGATATATACTGCGTTGAACATGCAGTAATGCACTGATATATACTGTGTTAAAGGTGCAATAACGCACTGATATATACTGTGTTAGACATGCAGTGACGCACTGATATATACTGCGTTAAACGTGCAGTAATGCACTGATATATACTGCGTTAAACGTGCAGTAACGCACTGATTTATACTGTGTTAAACGCGCAGTAACGCACTGATATATACTGCGTTAAATGTGCAGTAATGCACTGATATGTACTGCGTTAAATGTGCAGTAATTCACTGATATATACTGCGTTAAACATGCAGTAATGCACTGATATATACTGCGTTGAACGTGTAGTATTGCACTGATATATACTGAGTTAAATGTGCAGTAATGCACTGATATATACTGCGCTAAACGTGCAGTAAAGCACTGATATATACTGCGTTAAACATGCAGTAACACACTGATATATACTGTTTTAAACGTGCAGTAAAGCACTTATATGTACTGCATTAAACGTGCAGTAACACACTGATATATATTGCGTTAAATGTGTAGTAATGCACTGATATATACTGCATTAAACGCGCAGTAACGCACTGATATAAACTGCGTTAAACATAAAGTAAAGCTCTGATATATACTGCGTTAAACGTGCAGTAACGCACTGTTATGCTGTATACTGCGTTAAACGTGTAGTAACACACTGATATATACTACAGGAAACCTGCCCTGACAAATTAAACTGACACTAAAGTAAAAATGAAAGGTCACACTACACTCACACTGAACTATCACTAGATTCACACTAAAATGATATTCTACACTGACAATAGAATCACAATATCACACTATAGCACACTAACTTGCTAGTAGCACTGAACAGAGCCCTGTTCTATCTCTGTCCACGCCAATATCACACTACAAATGGCTGCTATAGGGGGAATATTTTTATAGTGTGGGGCGGGACTAAAAGCAATGAGCCATGATTGGCTAGAGTCATAATTACTTTCACCAATCATGGCTCCGACAATGTTCTGTGCCCTTATTGGGCAAAGTTTTCATTGCTTCAGTCAATAAGGGCTTCCAATGCACTGTGTGGTGGGGCAGTTCATTGTGGTCATTCGGCGGGCCGAACAAACGGTCGAACACCCCGATAATTTGAGTTCTCGGCCCAAACTCATGCTCGGTCCGAATCGTTTGCCCAACTCTAGTTGCACATGTAGCAGAATATGTGTTGGCCAAAATGTATGAACATATATATATATATATTATAGAAGAAAGTAAAAAAAAAATATTTTTTCAAAATTTTTGGCCTTTTTTTTAGTATTAAACCCTTACTGTAAGGGGTGGGAGCTACCAAAAAGGTATTTGTATCGTTGGATTTAAGTGAAGTTGGGACCTGCCAAGGACAAAGCATATAGCAAAGCGCGTTGGCATTTTGTCTTCCTTTGAGGTTTGGTGAACACCGAAAAAAAAAAAAAAAAGGTCTCATTGTAAGCTAAATTCTCCCGCCTCCCGCTGCTCGCAAGAGTGGCATATTTTATTTTCAAATAAAGTATGCAAAAAGCATTCCAAAAGCCACAATTCAGTCGGATCAACAGCTGGAAATTGAAACGAGCAATGCCTCACGCTGCTTTCTATAATTTTCAAAAGCCGTAAAACACAAACGCAATCTTTAAAACACATGCACCAGCATTTATATCCACCGGAATGAAACAGCCGCGTGATACCCCGGCCTCATTTACAATACAAATGTGGATAAGATCTTCTCGGGAATGGGGCGAGAGAATTAAAACCCCTACGCCGAACATATATTCTGCGCAGGATTTGATACGCTTGACAGTTCGAAGCAAAATAATTGATTACTAATGAAGAGTGAATAGCTGAAAGCGTCAAATGATACTATAGACGGGAACAGTAGACTGCCGCACGAACGCCGGGTTGTCATTGAGAACACAACAAATCTACAAATGTCTCTCAGCTTCAAGTCTATGTCAAGGAAAAAAAACTTTCTTTCTAGTTTTGGATCCCGGTTCGGAGATTATTTGACTGGCAGTGAGGAGGCATTGAATCACCTCCTCCTCACATGCTTTAACTGCTTCCCATCCACACTACTGCCAAAAGACGGCTACAGCGTGGGGTTTAGGTTCTGGGAGGGCATCCATGTTGCAGCTTCATCAGTGCCCCTCAGTACAGCCTCATCAGTGCCCATCAGTGCAGCCTCATCAGTGCCCGTCAGTGCAGCCCATCAGTGCAGCCTCATCTGTGCACCTCAGTACAGCATCATCGGTGCCTAACAGTGCAGCCTCATCAGTGCCTGTCAGTGCAGCCTCATCAGTGCCCGTCAGTGCAGCCTCATCAGTGCAGCCTCATCAGTGCCCCTCAGTACAGCCTCATCAGTGCCCGTCAGTGCAGTCCATCAGTGCAGCCTCATCAGTGCCCCTCAGTACAGCCTTATCAGTGCCTATCAGTACAGCCTCATCAGTGCCCATCAGTGCAGCCTCATCAGTGCCCATCAGTGCAGCCTCATCAGTGCAGCTTCATCAGTACCCATTAGTGCAGCCTCATCAGTGCCCATCAGTGCAGCCTCATCAATGCAGCCTCATCAGTGCCCATCAGCGCAGCCTCATCAGTGCCCATCGGTGCCCATAAGTGCAGCCTCATCAGTGTACATCAGTAAAGAAGAAAAATTACTTATTTGCAAAAAAATGTAAGTGAAACTAAGACCCCTTTCACACTGAGGGTGTTTTTCAGGCACTACAGTGCAAAAAATAGCACCTGTATAGCGCCTGAAAAAAGCGGCTCCATTCACTCCAGTGAGAAAGCCTGAGGGCTTTCTCACTGGAGCGGCAGGGCGTCACAAAAAGTTCTGCAAGCAGCTTCTTTGGAGCGGTGAAGGAGCGGTGAACTTACCGCTCCTCCACCGCTGATCCCCATTGAAATCAATGGGGCAGCGCTGCGATACTGCCGGCAAAACGCCGATCTGGCAGCGTTTTGCGGGCGGATTTAAACCCTTTTCGCCCACTAGTGGGGGCTTAAAACCGCCCCGCTAGCAGGCAGTTAAAACCGCCCCGCTAGTGGGCGTATAGCGCTGCTTAAACAACTGTAAAGCGGTGCTAAAAGCGGCGCCTGGGGCGGCTCGGTGTGAAAGCTCTCTCATGCTGTGCACACACGACCGGACCTTTTCTATGGACTGAATTCCGTCAGACTTTTCAACTGACTTTTGACAGACTTTCAACGGACTTCCGTCGAATTGGACTTGTCTACACACAATTACACCAAAGTCGGACGGAATCGACTGTGATGTCGTACGACAGGACTAGAAAAATCGTCGGTTTTTCGTCCGTCGAGCTAGCATACAGACAAACAGATTTTTCGACTGGACTCGAGTCCATTGGAAAGATTTGAAACATGTTCAAAATCTAAAGTCCGTCTAATTTTTCAACAGCAAAGGTCCGATGAAGCCCACACACGGTCGAATTGTCCGTCGGTCCTTTGCTGTCGAAAAGTCTGGCCGTGTGTACATGACATAAGAAACATTTCAAAATGTTCTGCCTTTTTTCGTTTGTTTAGCAGAACATAAAAAACCCAATGGTGATTAAACACCACCAAAAGAAAGCTCTGTGTAAAAAAATGATACAAATTTCTTATGGGTACAGTGTTGCAATTGTCATTCAAAGTGTGACAGCTCTGAAAGCTGAAAATTGGCCTGGGCAGGAAGGCAGGCGTCCCAATACCTTTGGTAATATAGTTGTAGCACCCTGGTGTTTAAGCAGGGTTGCTCCTAAATTTACCTGCCAGGTGTAGTTATTTGGCTCATTGTTAGGGATCAATTGATTACACTCTAATGCCCGTACACACGGTCGGAAATTCCGACCACAAAATCCGTCTGATTTTTTCCGACGGATTTTGTCGGACACTGGTGTTGCATACACACGGTCGGACAAAGTTGTTGCAAAATCCGATCATTCTGAACGTGGTGACATTCGTTGCGTACGACGGAACTACGTAGAGGCTAGTAGCCAATAGCTTTGGTCTCGTAATTTGATCTGAGCTAGACATGTGCACAACAAAAAAATTAGTTTATTTTCGTTTCGTTTTTTTTAGTTTCCGAAAAAAATTTGTTTATTTTTGTTTCGTTTTTTTCGTTTCCGTTGATTCGTAACGGTTCGTACATTCGTAAGAGTTATTTTTTTGTTGATTCGTTTTTTCGTTAGTTGAATTTTCGGACGCATTCGTATTTATTCGTACATTCGTAACATTTGTAACATTCGTAGATTCGTAATCGGAGCATAATTCATAATTTTATGTAATGTGTATGCTATTATTACATTTTAATAATTTACGAATTGAAAAAAAAAAAGGAACGAATCGAAAAAAAAGTTACGAATGTACGAATTTTTGTGTTCAATCCATTCGAAGCACGTTAAGCAGCGCCATTGTAAGAGACACAGAATTTTACGAATCGAAAAAAAAAAAGTTACGAATCGAAAAAAAAAAGTTACGAATGTACGAATTTTTTTTGTTCAATCCATTCGAAGCACGTTAAGCAGCACCATTGTAATGGACACGGAAAATTACCAATTCAACAAAAAAAAAGTTACGAATGTACGAATTTTTTTTGTTCGTTTTCGTTTTTCGGATTTTTTTCATTAGTACATTCGTTGTTTCTAATTAGTTTTTATTTAGATTTTCGTTGTTTTTCGGATTCGTTCAATTCGAATGATTCGTTAATCGGATTCGTACGATTCGAACGATTTGTTATTCGGATTCGTACGATTCGAATGATTCGTTCATTCGTATGAAAACGAACGAACGAAAAGAACGAAAAAAAACGGAAGAAAAAACGAAACGAATTGCACATGTCTAATCTGAGCATGCGTGGCACTTTGTCCATCGGAATTCTCGATACACGATCGGAAAAAGTCCGATTGGATTTTGTTGACGGAAAATTTGAGACCAGGATCAGTCAGATGGAGCCCACACACGGGCGGATTTTCCGACAACATGGTCTGATCGGACATTTTCCGTCGGAATTTCTGACCGTGTGTACGGGGGCTTACACTTGTGGTCATTGGGAAGAATTACCTACTTACAGATAGCTAAAAAGATCAATGGTGTGAGTGGGAACTTATCTGAGAGACAGAAATTGCCCAATGCTGAAGGAACCCCTAGCAACCTCTAGAGCAGGGGTCTTCAAACTACGGCCCTCCAGTTGTTCAGGAACTACATTTCCCATCATGCCTAGTCATGTCTGTGAATGTCAGAGTTTTACAATGCCTCATGGGATTTGTAGTTCTGCAACAGCTGGAGGGCCGTAGTTTGAGGATCCCTGCTCTAGAGGAACCCTAAGGTTCCACGGAACCCTGGTTGAGAATCACTGCTCTATATGGTAGAACCAAAACGCACTGCAACCTTTGATTTCCGCACGGTGTATATATATATATATAGCTCCCTTTTTCATCTTTGTAATCAGCAATTTTTTTTTTTTTTCTGGCTCCTCCACCTTAAATAATGAAGGAGATCTAAACACGGAGCGCCGTCCTCGGAACTCTGTGATTTATCATCCCTTTAATTTCTTCGGAGAGTTGATTAAAGCGTAAAGAAAGAGATGTCCCTTCCGATCTGCGGGACAGATAGACGCTAGATTAGGAAAAGCTCCGAATGCCAAATTTCATCTCTGCTCCGGCTCTAATATCCAGGCGGCGTGTTTTATTTGCCGGGATGATTTAATACGTTTTGCCAGTAGGTGTTTGGTGTTTGCAGAGTCGAGAAGGCATCACGCAAGACAGATTCAACTTCTCGATGGAAGAAAAAAAAAATGACTGGACAAATAAATCACAACGCATCAAGGAGGAAAATTTCCATACAGGATCAAATTTCCTGTGCGCCGGCTGAAGTATCGGAAATGGAAGCGTTGGAAGGGAGAGTGGCGCTACATGATATGATAACACGCGCGGGGTGGATGAGAATGAAAGGTCAGTTTCAATTGTGAAATAATAGTTATGTTTATGGTGGTAAATGAATAAGGCTGTCCAATGCCGGAGTTTTCCGGGACACGAAGCTCCTTCTTATCCGGCCGTGTCCACATTCATTCCCATACACATCCTTGTTTTCATGACAATTCTCTGCAAACTTTAACACTTTCCATATTGGTTTCTACAAGGAAACCTTTCTCCTCGCCAAGTGGAAGTTTATTTAGAAGAAAAAGTTACCAAGTGAAAAAGAAAATTAAACTGATATTAAAGTCTTTATTTTTGTTTAAAAATAGTGTTATACTTACCTCCTCTGTGCAGTGATTTTGCATTCAGCCCAGATCCTCCTCTTCTCGGTTCCCTCGCCGGCACTCCCTCCTGCCAGGTGCCCCCCACCAACAGCAAGGGGGCACCCCGGCCGAGCCACTGCTCTGTGTGTCCACTCAGACATGGAGCCCGGCCCCCTCTCTCTCTCCTCATTGGCCCACTGACTTTGATTGACAGCAGCAGGAGCCAGTGGCACCCGCTGCTGTGTCTCAGCGAATCAGGATGGAGAGTCCCGGACAGCCGAGGCTCTCATGCAACATCACTGGATTGAGATGGAGCTCCAGCAGCTATTGGCCGCTGCTCCTTCTGACAGGAGTGACACTGCAGTAGACATGTGCACAACAAAAAAAGTTGTTTATTTTCGTTTCGTTTTTTTCGTTTCCGTTGATTCGTAACGATTCGTACTTTCGTAAGTCGTCGGTGTTCGTATTCGTAACGATTCGTATTTTCGTAAGAGTTATTTTTCGTTGATTCGTTTTTTCGTTAGTTTGATTTTCGTTTATTCGAAATTCGGACGCATTCGTATTTATTCGTACATTCGTAACATTCGTAACATTCGTAGATTCGTAATCGGAGCATAATTCATAATTTTATGTAATGTGTATGCTATTATTACATTTTAAGAGACACAGAAAATTACGAATCGAAAAAAAAAGTTACGAATGTACGAATTTTTTCGTTCATTTTCGTTGTTCCTGTTTTCGTTTTTCGGATTTTCTTCATTCGTACATCCGTTGTTTCTAATTTGTTTTTTTTCTGATTTTCATTGTTTTTCGGATTCGTTCGATTCAAACGATTCTTTAATCGGATTCGTTCGATTCGAACGATTCGTTAAAATTTTTAGCGAATCATTCATTCATTCGTACGGAAACGAATGAACGAAAAAAATGAAAAAAAAAACGAAAAAAAACTAAACGAATTGCACATGTCTACACTGCAGTCACTCCTGTAAGTAAGGAGTGGGATGAATGGTGAACTCGGTAGCACCCCTCTCAGCACGGTGCCCGATTGGGCCAGGTCCCCAGCCTTGCTTATGGAGATCCTCAACCAAGTGAAGCAAGGACATGATTTCTCAGCCAAAACTGGTGCAATCTCCAGTGATCATGCAGCAACCTCCCAAAAATAAAGATACTATATATTAACTCATTTACTTAAGAATTTGCACAAGCAACACATTGTTAATTACAAGAGACATTCATTCCTGTTCTTTAGGAACACTAAACTTTTGATTGTAGAACATGGAGACCAGGTGTCTCTCCACATTGCAAAGCAAGACATTCCAAGAAAAAGTGGAACAACAATTTGTTCCAATAACATCTTTCTACGACGTCATTCTGGCAAGCAAGCCTGCTATTTTACAATATTATACAGTGGGGAAAATAATGATTTGATCCCCTGCCGATTTTGTAAATTTGCCCACTTATAAAGAAATGAAGGGTCTATAATTTTTATCATAGGTGTATATTAAATGATAAAGACAGAATTTCAACCACAAATCGAGAAAAAACACGGTACAAATGTTATCAATTGAGTTGCAGTTTAGTGAGTAAAATAAGTATTTGAATCCCAAGCAAAATATAAATTAGTACTCGGTGGTGAAACCCTTGTTGGCACAGAGGTCAGACGTTTCTTGTAGTTGGTGACCAGGTCTGCACACATCTCAGAAGGGATTTTGGTCCACTATTCTTTACAGATTGTCTCTAAACCCCTAAAGTTTCTTGGCTGTCGCTTGGCAACTTGAAGTTTCAGCTCCCTCCATACATTTTCTATGGAGCTAGCCCATTCCATGACCTTAATTTGCTTCTTCTTGAGCCACTCGTTTGTTGCCTTGGTGGTATGTTTTGGGTCATTGTCATGCTGGAAGACCCATCCATGACCCATCTTCAGTGTTTTGGCTGAGGGAAGAGGGCTCTCTTCCAAGATGTTACAAGACATGGCCCCCCGTCTATTGGCCTCACAATCTGCAATGCTGGTCTGTTCTTTTAGCAGAGAAACGGCTTCAAAGCATAATTTTTCCACATCCGTGCTTGACTGTAGAGTCTTGGGGTCATGGTCAGCATTTTTCTTCCTCCAAACTTGGTGAGTCCCCCTCCTCCAGAAGGCACATGTACAGTCATGCCAATGAACATCTAAATGATTCAGAGAAGGATTGGGCAAAAGTGGTCAGATGAGACCAAAATTGAGCTCTTTGGCATTAACTCAACTTGCTGTGTTTGGAGGAAGAAACTTTGAGTTGCTTATAGACAGCCAAAAAACCTTAAGGATTTAGAGAAGATCTGTAAAGAAGAGTGGACCAAAATCCCTCCTAAAATGTGTGCAAACCTGATCAACAACTACAAGTAACGTCTTACCTATGTGAATGCCAACAAGGGTTTCACCACCAAGTACTAAGTCATGTTTTGCTTTGGGATCAAATACTAATTATATTCACTGAACTGCAACTCAGATAACATTTGTACCGTGTGTTTGTTTGGGATTGTTGGTTGATATTTTGTCTCTATCATTTAAAATACACATATGATAAAAATTATAGACCCTTCATTTCTTTGTAATGGCCCGTACACACGATCGGACTATCCGGCGGATTTGACAAGAAAGCGGAGGCCCGGCAAGAAGAACAGAAGAGCGGGACAAGACCCCCGAAGTCGGAACAAGACCCCCAGACGGTGGTGGCGACGAAGGAGAAAGCCGGGCGCCTCCGCTAGTAAAAGAGCTAGCAGAAGATAGCGGGGGAGTGCGGCGAGAAGACTCCCCAAGACGGAAGAAGAGAAGACCCCCAGAGCTGTCTAATAAAGTATTTTAAAAAGTTGTGTTGTGTTTTTTATTTACCCTTTTTATACCAGGTGAATGGGTAGGGGATTCCGATAAGCCCCCCGCCCGCAGACCCCGATAACCAACGGCCAGGGTTGTCGGGAAGAGGGCCTTGTCCTCATCAACATGGGGACAAGGTGCTTTGAGGGTGGGTGAGCCACAGAGCCCCCCTTTCCCAAAAGCACCCCCCCATGTTGAGGGCACGTGGCCTGG
Source organism: Lithobates sylvaticus (assembly GCA_028564925.1). Taxonomy (NCBI): domain Eukaryota; kingdom Metazoa; phylum Chordata; class Amphibia; order Anura; family Ranidae; genus Lithobates; species Lithobates sylvaticus. Next base: position 235,936,760 of record CM053033.1, on the reverse strand, counting down.
TATGGCTCAGGAGGGGGGGCGCTCTTTCGTCCCCACCCCCTTTCCTGACCGGCCGGGCTGCGTGCTCGGATAAGGGTCTGATATGGATTTGGGGGGACCCCCATGCTGGTTTTTCGGCGTAGGGATTCCCCTTTAAATCCATACCAGGCTAGCAAGGTGTCAATCTCGCCGATCGAGGCTAGACCCGTCTACCTGGGGTCACGTTATAAATGAACGGACTTACTCCGTGTGTCGGCAAGTCCGTTCATTTCAAAAGTCCCGCAGACTTCCGTCAAAACCCCCGCCGGAAAAGTCCAGGCGTGTGTGGGCAAGTCTGAAGGTTCGGAAAGTCCGCCGGATAGTCCGGCCGAAAAGTCTGATTGTGTGTACGTGGCATTAATGGGCAAACTTACATCTGCAGGGGATCAAATCATTATCTTTCCCACTGTATAAACACCCTAACATGAGCATATAAGTACTTAGTAATGCCATTTAATCATTAGTCAAGTATATAATTATTATTTTTATTTTTGCCAAAATAATAATTATGTTTATCACAGTAAATTAATAAGGCTGTCCAATGTCAGCATTTCCGGGACACAAAGCTCCTTTCTAAGTCAGCCACATTCATTCCCATACACATCCTTGTTTTCATGCCAATCCTCTGCAAATTGAAACTTTAACACTTTCTGTATTTGTTTCCACAAGGAAACCTTTCTCCGTGCCGTTGATAAGGAAACAGAATGTGAAATTAATGCTAGCGCAGATCCTCAACCAGGTGGAGCAAGGACATGACTTCATGGTCATTGAGGCTTTCAATTGCCAATCCTGGACAGTTGCCATGTAGGACCCTCCTGAACATAACAATATTACATGTTAACTCATTCACTTAAAAATGGCAACACATCGTTATTTACTAGAGACATTAATAATAGTTATTTTGAATATGCTATCTGCTTGATTACAACACACATTCCCAAACAGCTCACTGTGACTAGGTTAAGCTGGAGACCGGGTTGGACTAAATAAAGCAGTCACTGATAGGTGATTCTGTTGGTGAATGGTGGTGATTGGACCCCCTTTGGAGGTTTGGGCTGCTACTTAGTACTAGTACGGCAGAGCTGTTGTTTCCCCAAAACAGTGCTTAAAGGGGAGGGTGGATCGCCTGGTATTAAAAACCATGCAACTCTGGATATGAGATTACAATATTTTATTGAGAGGTAAAAAAACTGCACGGTCCCGCTGTTTTAACGGGCAATCGCGGGTGCCCGGCGGACATCGCGGCCGCCGGGCACGTGCACCGGGTCCCGAGCGATGCCGCCGGCGGCGCACGCGCCCCCTAGGCGGCCGGGAATGGGAGGACGTCATATGACGCCCACCCAGGATGGGAGATCCACCTTGTGGGCGTCAAATGTACATGGTCGGGTATTGAAGTGGTTAAGCAAAGCGTATGAATATAGTAATGTAGAAAAAATGATTCGCACTACGGTTGTGGCTCTTAAAATTTCTTTATTTTATTGAATAGCCACAGTGAACAAACGCTGATTAAATCAGTTGACGCGTTTCATCCTATAAGGCCTTAGTCATAACCACTTTAGTCATAACCACTGGTTATGACTAAGGCCTTATAGGATGAAACGCGTCAACTGATTTAATCAGCGTTTGTTCACTGTGGCTATTCAATAAAATTAAGAAATTTTAAGAGCAACAAGCGCAGTGCGGATCAATTTTTCTACATTACTCTACTCAGCCAGCGACTGTGGATCGAGCACCCGGGAGCTCTGCTATCTATGTGGTGTAAGGGTAGTAGCACTGATTTTTCTGTTTATACGTATGAATATATTCCTGCAAAAGCGACCACACTATGGAACAATGTAACATTTCATTTAAAAAAAATAAACAAATGGAGCCTTTCACTTATGGTGAAACTTGGATGGTTTTTCTGACGGAATTCCGCTCAACCTTGGTTTGCATACACACGGTTTTACAAAAGTTCTCGGAACTTTCGACCGTCAAGAACGCAGTGATGTACAACACTACGACGAGCCGAGAAAATAAAGTTCAATGCTTCCGAGCTTGCGTCAAATTGTTCCCGAGCATGCGTAGGAATTTTGCGCGTCGGAATTTGTACAGTGTTTTGTACATTTGTACAATTTCCGATCAGAACTTTTTCCGACTGAAAAATAGAGAACATGCTCTCAATCTTTTGCTGGCTGGAAATCTGCCAGCAAAAGTCAGATGGAGCCTACACACGGTCGGAATTTCTGACCAAAAGCTCACATCCGACTTTTCCTGGCAGAATTTCTGATCGTGTGTACGGGGCTTTTGAGACAAACAATGAACCCTAACCCTTCTATGTAGTTGCATGGATAGATTCCAGATAGCTTCACAAGCTCGCCTCTCCCTTCAACATATACATCCGCCCACTCCTAAAAATTAGGGATGAGCCGAACACCCCCAGGTTCGCACCAGAACCCGCGAACGGACCTAAAGTCCGTGCGAACATAAAAACCCTATTAGTTACAATGGATGCAAACGTTCAAAATCAAAAGTGCTAATTTTAAAGGCTAATATGCATGTTATTGTCATAAAAAGTGTTTGGGGACCTGGGTCCTGCCCCAGGGGACATGTATCAATGCAAAAATATTTTTTAAAAACGGCCGTTTTTTCAGGAGCAATGATTTTAATAATGCTTAAAGTGAAACAATAAAAGTGTAATATTCCTTTAAATTTCGTACCTGGGGGGTGTCTATAGTATGCATGTAAAGGGGCGCATGTTTCCTGTGCTTAGAACTGTCCCTGCACAAAGTGTAATTTTTGCAGGAAAAAAAGCTATTTAAAATCACTCGCGGCTAATGAATTGACGGCTCCCGTAACACAGAGAACAGTCATTCATTGAAAGTCATTGATAAAAAAAAAGTCATTGATAAAAAAAATAAAAAAGCGTGGGGGTCCCCCCAAATTCAATAACCAGGCCCTTCAGGTCTGCTATGGATATTAAGGGGAACCCCAGCCAAAAAAAAAAAAAAAATGGCGTGGGGTCCCCCTCAAAATCCATACCAGACCCTTGAGGTCTGGGATGGATTTTAAGGGGAACCCTGGCCAAAAAAAAAAAAAAATGGCGTGGGGTCCCCCTCAAAATCCATACCAGACCCTTATCCGAGCACGCAACCTGGCAGGCCGCAGGAAAAGAGGGGGGGGGGAGATGAGAGCGGCCCCCCCTCCCTCCTGAACTGTACCAGGCCACATGCCCTCAACATTGGGAGGGTGCTATGGGGTCAAGACCTTCCTGTTCTAGAAGCTTGACAACACAGGTAGAATCCAGTGCCTTGAGGCGATTAAGTTCGCATTGTAGCGCTATATAAATACTTAATTCATTCATTCCCCTCCCAAACCTTATCTCAGTGGACCTGGGCTTGCATAGTGTGCCATGTTAATCAAAACCTATGAGGGAAAGACCCTCAAGGTTTTTAAAAGTAACGGACCCTAGATAAATATAAGGAAAAAAAAATGAAAAGGGAAAAGAAAAGGATGGAAGAAGAAAAGGAGACAATCAGAGAGTCAACTGCTACCAATAGGAGTCACTCACAGCTCCTAGATCAGTGTTTCTCAACTCCAGTCCTCAAGGCGCTCCAACAGGTCACGTTTTCAGGCTTACCATTATTTTGCACAGGTGATTTGACCAGTTTCACTGCCTTATGCGGCGTACACACTGTCGGAATTTCCGATGAAAACAGTCCGATGGGAGCTTTTCATCTGATTTTCCGACCGTGTGTATGCCCATCGGTCTTTTTCTGTTGGAATTTCCGACGGACTTTGGATTGAGAACCTCTCAATTTTTCCGACGGAAAACCTTTCTATCGGATTCTCCGATCGTGTGTATGCAATTCCGACACGCAAAATTCCGACGCATGCTCGGAAGCATTAAACTTTCCTTTTTTATAGTGCTGTCGAACGTGTTTTATGCCGCTGTGTTATTGACCGTCGGAATTTGGTGTGATCGTGTGTAGGCAACACAGTTTGAGCGGAATTCCTTCGTTGGAAAAACCGTCAGAGTTTTTTCCGACGAGAATTCCGATCATGTGTACGCGGCATTAGTAATTACCACAGCCGTTTCATGCGAGGGAAATCATGAAAACACGACCTGTTGGGGCGTCTTGAGGACTGGAGTTGAGAAACGCTGTCCTAGAGAACTGCAAACGTTACATTATCAGGAATGTATTGATATAATTTGCCAAATGCTCCCAAATAGACTGAAATTTCTGGACCGTGTCCTGGAGGATGCTGACCATCCGCTCCTGAGACATAATCCATTACATTTTCCTTTTCACAGCTATTAGGACATTGTGATCTGTTTGCAATACGCGAGCAATAGTCAATTTGGCACCTAGGAGAATAAAACTTCTGATTACTCTTAAGCCTCGTACACACGATCGGATTTTAAGCAGACAAAACCTCAGACTTTTTTCGGAAGGCGTGTGCCTGGATTTTGTCTTGCATACAAACAGCAAGGAATTGTCGGCCAACAAACACGAACGTACTGCCGTACTACGTGTTTTTTCATCTCTTTAGCGCCCCCTTTGGGCTCCTTCTGCTAATTTCATGTTAGTAGAAGTTTGGTGAGTTTTGATTCGCGCTTTTCATTTCATGCTTTTCAGTTCGTTTCTGAACGGCCGCTCGTCAACCAGCCATGTTGCGGAAGTGGAGGAGATAACGTGTTGTTTATTATTGGCCTTGGAGTTATTGCTTTGACCCAAGTCCAGTCCAGGAGCAGGAGTAGGAGGAGTTCTTGTACCAAAAATTGGTTGCTTTATTAATCGTGACCAATTATGTCATATGCCTTTGCTGCGGGAGCTCCAGGAGAATAATCCGGATGATTTTTGGAATTATCTCTGGATGACGAACCCCCTGCTTTCACCAACTTCTTGGCATTGCTGACCCCCTATATTAAGAAGCAGGACACATGCATGAGGCTTTTATTTTATTTTTTGGTTGAATAATAATGATTTGATTTGGTATATTTTCTATATTTTTGGATGCATAGAATGCACTTTTTGGTTAAGTTCTATTGGCAGATAGCATGTCTAATTTTATTTGTTTTCTTTTTTTAATGCACAATAAAAAAAATTGTGTAGAATAATACTTGTGTTTTACTTCAAATGACAGTTGGGGAGTCCGCAGTTACATTTAAAAAAATAACAATTGTCCGTGGAAAATCTGTCAACAATTGTCTCTCTCTCCCTCTCCCTCCCCCTCCCCCTCTCTCTCTCTCTCTCCCTCCCTCTCTTTCTCTCTCTTCTCTCTCTCTCTCTCTCCCCTCTCTCTCCTCTCTTTTTCTCTCTCTTCTCCTCCCCCCTCTCTCTCTCCCCCTCTCTCTTTTTCTCCTCCCCCCTCTCTCACTCTCCCTTGCTCTCTCTCTCTCTCTCTCTCTCTCTCTCTCTCTCTCTCTCTCTCTCTCTCTCTCTTTCTCCCCCCTCTGTATCTCTCTCTTTCTCTCTCTCTCCCTCTCTCTCTTCTCTCTTTCTCTCCCTTCCTCTAGTTTACCCCTCTATTTTACATACATTTATCCCTCAATATTCTTTCCTCTATTATGCTTTTCTACACCCCGTCCCTCTCTCTCTCCCTTCCTCATTTGTACTCTGTTGCTGTTTTATATCATATTTTTTCTCTTCTTTCCTTTCTTTTCCTTTTATATATTCCATCTTTCTCTCTCTTGCCCTCTTTCTATCTCTCTTTCTCTCTCTCTCTCTTGCCTCATCTCTCTCTCTCTCTCTCTCTCTCCTTCTCTCTTTCCATCTCTCTTTTCCTCTCTCTTGCCTCATCTCTCTCTCTCTCTCTCTCTCACTCTCTCTTCTCTCTTTCTATCTCTCTTTCTCTCTCTCATCTCTCTCTCTCTCTCTATCTCTCTCTCTTTCCTTCTCCTTAGCGCTTTTACTTCTTTCTTCCTGTCTCTATTACTTTCATGTCCTTTTGTTACAATTTCTACCCCCCATCTCTCTCTCTCTCTCCCTCTCTCTCTCTCTCTCTCTCTCTCTCTCTCTCTCTCTCTTGCTCTCCTTCTCGCCTGTCTATTTCTTTCTCCCCCTTTTCTCTTTACATTTGGGAAAGTCATTCATTCCTCTTTTCCAATACACCAACATTTAGGAGATTTTATTTTTGTCTCAGTCCCCCCCAACATCTCGGCCCTTCCCTATGTAATCCTGTCCGGCCTGGCCCGGACTCCGGGGAAGACCTCGGAGGTCTCAGTTCCATTATCTCTCTTATTTTCAGCAGAGTACAATAACATGACCCGTCACCGCGTCTTTGGCTTCGCATTATGATGGATAGAAAAGGCTTAGATTGTGTCAGGAAAGATGTATGGCCCGAACGCCGACAAGAAAACAGAACAATTAATGTTTTCAGATGACAAAAATCAACCTGTGAACTGTCCGCCTCGTAATAAAGACGAAGGGATGAAAGACGCGAACAAACACAATGACACCGATTGTGCCGAGACAGTGACAATGTGGATACAATGATACTCTTCACAGGGGATTATTCAGGCTCATGTTTAAGAGAGAATACTACAGGTATGTAGTAGTGTACACTATATTACCAAAAGTATTGGGACGCCTGCCTTTACACGCACATGAACTTTAATGGCATTCCACTCCCAGTCTAATGCCCCGTACACACGGTCGGAAAATCCGACCACAAAATCCATCGGATTTTTTCCGACGGATTTTGTCCGACACTGGTGTTGCATACACACGGTCGGACAAAGTTGTCGGAAAATCCGATCATCCTGAACGTGGTGACGTTCGTTGCGTACAACGGGACTATGTAGAGGCTAGTAGCCAATAGCTTGGGTCTTGTAATGTGATCTGAGCATGCGTGGCACTTTGTCCGTCGGAATTCGCTACACGCGATCGGAAAAAGTCCGATAGGACTTTGTTGTCGGAAAATTTGAGAGCAGGAGATAAAACTTTGTCCGTCGGAAAATCCGACGGAAAAAGTCCGATGGAGCCTACACACGGTCGGAATTTCCGACAACATTGTCCGATAGGACATTTTACGTTGGAAAATCCGACCGTGTGTACGGGGCATTAGTCCGTAGGGTTCAATATTGGGTTGGCCCCACCCTTTGCAGCTATAACAGCTTCAACTCTTCTGGGAAGGCCGTCCACAAGGTTTAGGAGTGTGTCTATGGGAATGTTTGACCATTCTTCCAGAAGCGCATTTGTGAGGTCAGGCACTGATGTTGGACGAGAAGGTTTGTCTCACAGTCTCTGTTCTAATTCATCCCAAAGGTGTTTTATCGGATTGAGGTCAGGAGTCTCTGCAGGCCAGTCAAGTTCCTCATCCATGTCTTTATGGACCTTGCTTTGTGAACTGGTCCAAATCATTTGGTGGAGGGGGGATTATGGTGTGGGGGTGTTTTTCAGAGGTTAGGCTTGGCCCCTTAGTTCCAGTGAAGGGAACTCCTAAGGGGTCAGAATACCAAGACATTTTGGGCAATTTCATGCTCCCAACTTTGTGGGATCAGTTTGGGGATGGCCCCTTCCTGTTCCAACATGACTGCGCATTAGTGCACAAAGCAAGGTCCATAAAGACCTGAGCGAGTTTGGGTTGAGTCCTGACCTCAACCAGATAGAACACCTTTGGGATGAATTGTTGTGTTTCTTTGTTGGTTGTTCTCTTGGCTCAGGTGTGTTTTGGGTGTGGCTCCAATTAAGTACATACCTTTAAGTAACCTGTGTGGAGAACAGTTTAGTGTTGTAAACAAGCACGGTACACTCATGTAAAACGCGTCAACTGTAACCCTGTATGATTGTTTCGCATTCGACAATAAAGATTTTTCATCAAACATTCCATTGGTTCCAGTGTGCAACCATTTCTTCTTCTCCTTTGTGGGATAAATTAGATCAGAGACTGCAAGCCAGGCCTTCTCGTCCAACATCAGTGCCTGACCTCACAAATGCACTTGTGGAAGAATGGTCAAACATTCCCATAGACACACTCCTAAACCTTGTGGACGGCGTTGTAAGAGTCCAGGGCTTACTATGCATGCACCAATGAAGCGCTGGCGCAAGAGGAAATCCGTGCCAACTGAGCATGTGCCAAAGACGCCTCAGGGCGCCAACCCGCACCTGCGCAGAAAAGGGCAGGAAAATGCCCAGGACATGCACAGGAAGTGACCTCAACCTGATGGAAAAAGGTGGGAAAATACCCAGGAGGCGCACTGGAAGTTACATCAAGCTGATGGAAAAAGGCGGGAAAATGCCCAGGAGGCGCACAGGAAGGGACCTCAAACTTCCCTATATAAGCTCAGCCCAGACACTGCCAAATTGCTGGATTATCTTCAGTCCCCCATTGTTCCTGTGCTACTATTCTGTACTCCTACTTCTGGACCTCTCTGCTGCCTTCGATACGGTTAACCACCCCCTCCTCCTCAAAAAACTCCATGCCTTTGGTCTCCGTGACTGTACCCTTCGCTGGTTTTCTACCTACTTATTTAAACGCACCTTCAGCCTTATCTACAATTCCACTGCCTCCTCTGCTCTTCCTTTCTATGTTGGGGTCCCCCAAGGTTCTGTACTTGGACCTCTTCTATTTTCAATCTACACCTCCTCCCTGGGTCTGCTGATAGCCTCCCACGGCTTCCAATACCATCTCTACGCTGACGACACCCAAATCTATTTCGCTTCCCCTCAGCTCACTCCTTCAGTGTCCTAACGTATAACTATTTTACTATCGGATATATCAGTCTGGATGTCACACCACTTCCTCAAACTTAATCTATCCAAAACCGAGCTTATAATTTTTCCTCCCCCACGTGCCTCTTCCCCTTCCCCTGATATCTCGGTCAAAATTGATGGCACAACTAACAGCCCATCCCCACACGCCAAGGTACTAGGAGTAGTCCTGGACTCTGAACTTTCCTTTAAGCCCCATGTCCAATCACTGTCCAAATCTTACTGCCTCAACCTCCGAAATATCTCCAAAATACGCTCCTTTCTAACCAACGACACAACAAAGCTCTTGATTCACTCCCTGATCATCTCTCGCCTCGACTACTGCAAATCCCTCCTCATTGGCTTACCTCTGCATACTCTAACCCCCCTTCAGTCCATCATAAATGCTGCTGCCAGACTTATCCACCTTACCAACCGCTCTGTCTCTGCTAGACATGTGCAATTCGTTTTTTTTTTTTTTCGTTTTTCTTTCGTTATTTTCGTTCATTCGTTATCGTACGAATGAACGAACGATTCGCTAAAAATTTTAACGAATAACGAATCATTCAAATCGAACGAATCCGAAAACAACGAAAATCCGAAAAAAACAAAATTAGAAACAACGAATCCACGAAAGAAGAAAACCCGAAAAACGAAAACAGGAACAACGAAAATCAAAATGAACGAAAAAATTCGTACATTCGTAACTTTTTTTTTTTGTTGAATTGGTAATTTTCCGTGTCTCTTACAATGGCGCTGCTTAACGTGCTTCGAATGGATTGAACGAAAAAATTCGTACATTCGTAACTTTTTTTTTTTGTTGAATTGGTAATTTTCCGTGTCTCTTACAATGGCGCTGCTTAAAGCGGTTCTGCACTCATTTCATTTAGTAAATCTCTTTGCCTTCCAAATCAGGCAAAGAGTACTAAATGAAATGTTTTTTTTTTTTTTTTTTTTACTTACCTTGTAATTGAAGACTTCCGGTCTTCTCCCTCTGCGGCGGCGGGCGGGGTCTTGCGTCGATCGTCGTCACGCCGCACTGTCTCCTGGGATCTGGTGTCATTGATCCCAGGAGCCAGTGCGGGCATCTTCCGAAATCTCGCGAGATTTCGGCCACATCTTCCGAAATCTCCCGAGATTTCGGCCGCATCTGCCGAAATCTCGTGAGATCTCGGCAGATGAGCCGTTACTGCGCACGCGCGAGTAACGGCAGTGCATGCTGGGCCATCTAAAGTCCCTGTGGGTGTTTCACATGCCCACAGGCAAGATGGCCCCCAGCACTAAAGAAGAAGACGAGGAACTTCATCGGACGAAAACCGGCGGCGATCGAGATGGAAGATGGAACAGGTGAGTCCCCTAATAAAGGTAAGCACACTTTATATTACATCCTAAAAAAAAAAATTTTTTTTCAGAGTGCAGAACCGCTTTAACGTGCCTCGAATGGATTGAACGAAAAAATTCGTACATTTGTAACTTTTTTTTTTTTTTTTTTCGATTCGTAATTTTCCGTGTCTCTTACAATGGCGCTGCTTAACGTGCTTCGAATGGATTGAACGAAAAAATTTGTACATTCGTAACTTTTTTTTTTTTTTTCGATTCGTAATTTTCCGTGTCTCTTACAATGTAATAATAGCATAGGAGAGTCAGAGCCTGGTGACGTTTAGCTGTGTGGGATCTCGGCCGGGACCCCATACTGTGTGTTTTCATCCACCGCTGCATTAACTCTGCATGTACTGTAAGTTATCTATTGCTTATACCTATTAAACCTTTTGAAATACTACACAATGGATTGCATCTATCTGTTTGCTCACATGTCCGCCTGAGAGGAGCTGGCAGGGACCCAGTCAGAGGAACAGATCCGGAGGAGCCCAGTAAGGTTGTTTTTCCTTACCTTTAAAGTGGAAGTAAACCCTTCCACATGACTTTGACCTACAGGTAAGCCTAGATTAAGGCTTACCTGTAGGTCCAATAAATATCTCCTAAACCTACATGGTTTAGGAGATATTTAGCGATGAAAAGGCATCGCTGTCTACGGCGCATGCGCCGTAGACAGTGGCGCGCAGGCGCACTGAGGGCGCACTGCATATGCCGCTCTCACGGCAATATGCCGATCTCGTGCGCATGCGCGGGAGTGACGTCATCGCCGCTCCAGCGAATGATAGCGCTGGAGCGGCGAGACCCGGAAGTCACTCCGGCCCTGCATGGCGGCGAGGAAGATTGAAGATAAGGACGTCTTCGGGGGCTTCGTTTTCAGGTAAGTTTTTCATAATGAGCTAGTATGCTATGCATACTAGCTCATTATGCCTTTGCCTTGCAGGGTGTCTTTTTTTTTTTTTTTTTACAGAGGCTTTACTTCCTCTTTAAGGTAAGGGGTTGGGGGAAACAGCCCAGGACACCTGCATGCATGTTAAGGAGCATCACTTTTTTTCTCTTAAAGACTACCACAAATATCATATCCACCACCTCACCTGGAGATTGTTTAGGAATTGTGCACCATATATGGGAATATCCGCTTGATTGCACAGGACTTGTCGTTTATTTATTTATATATACACTTTTATCCTGGACTCACGTTATTATATATATATATATATTTCAACACAGGTTTATTTGTGCTGTTTGTTTTTAACACACAGGTGCATTTATTCACGGTTTGCTTTGTGCATTATTAATAATATTTTTTAATCGAATTGTGGCTTATGCATGTTATTCGCCATTGTATATTTGATTATTTATTGCCACTTTTAGTCCTTACTTTGCACTATTTTTATTTTTCTTGGACACAAGGGTTATTTATTTATATTGTTTGATTCACCCACCTGAGGTTGTCTGTATAGCCTTATTTATTATTTGATGCTATACTCCTTCTTTTATTCCATTAATTCCTTTGGACGCTGTGTCTGGAGCCACCTTGGCTGGATGATCCCCCTTGGAGTGGTAGACGTGTATCAGCGCCACATTTTTATCTGATTATCTATTTAATTTACTCTTGTTATTTTATTAACCTTTCTACGTATGTATGCTGGCGCCCCATTTTATATATTTATTTATATATTTATTCCCAAATAATAGCATACACATTACATAAAATTATGAATTATGCTCCGATTACGAATCTACGAATGTTACGAATGTTACGAATGTACGAATAAATACGAATGCGTCCGAATTTCGAATAAACGAAAATTAAACGGAAAACACGAATCAACAAAAAAATAACTGTAACGAAAATACGAATCGTTACGAATACGAACACCGACAACTTTACGAATCAACGGAAAACGAAAAAAAAACAAAATGAAAATAAACAATTTTTTTTGTTGTGCACATGTCTAGTCTCTGCTACTCCTCTCTGTCAATCCCTCCACTGGCTTCCGCTCACCCAATGAATTACATTTAAAATACTAACCACCACCTACAAAGCAATTCACAAGTCTGCCCCCAGCTACATCACTGACCTAGTCTCAAAATACCAACCTAATCGTTCTCTTTGTTCTTCTCAAGACCTCCTGCTCCCTAGCTCACTCATCACTTCCTCCCATGCTCGTCTCCAGGACTTTTCCAGAGCCTCTCCAAGCCTATGGAACTCCTTACCCCAATCGGTCCGTCTATCTCCTACTCTATTAGCTTTTAGGCGATCCCTGAAAACTCTCCTCTTCAGGGAAGCCTACCCTCCCCCCCATAACAACTGTATTTTCATTTTTTTCCATCTGATCATCCCCCACAGTTCGTTTCCACTTGACCTTCCCTTCTAGATTGTAAGCTTTAACAAGCAGGGCCCTCTGATTCCTCCTGTATTGAATTGTATTGTAATTGTACTGTCTCCCCTGATGTTGTAAAGCGCTGTGCAAACTGCTGGCGCTATATAAATCCTGTATAATAATAATAATAATAGTGTGTGATCTGTCTGAGCCTGTTGTGACCTGGAAACCTATTTGACTGCTCTTGATTGCTGCTTGCCCTTGACCTCGGATTTGTACCTTGACTACTTCTTTGCCCCTTTTGTACTCAGCTGCCAGATTGGAACCGACCCCGGCTTGGATCTCAATCATTCTTCTTCGGATTAACCCTTTAATGCTTCATTGCCCAACTGGACTTGACCTCGGCTCGGATCTCGGACTAAGGCTTGCGCAGTGCTCCACACCGCTGGCACCCCTTCCACTTGGTGTCCACCAAGTCTCTGTCTCCATCTCCAGAGGCTTTAAGGACCCTTCGGTCTCACATCAGGTACGTGGCCCTCGTGACAGGCCTTCCCAGAAGAGTTGAAGCTGTTATAGCTGCAAAGGGTGGGCCAACTCAATATTGAACCCTACGGACTTATGCCCCGTACACACGGTCGGAAAATCTGACCACAAAATCCATCAAATTTTTTCAGACGGATTTTGGCCGACACTGGTGTTGCATACACACGGTCGGACAAAGTTGTCGGAAAATCCGATCATTCTGAACGTGGTGACGTTTGTTGCCTACGACGGGACTACGTAGAGGCTAGTAGCCAATAGCTTTGGTCTTGTAATGTGATCTGAGCATGCGTGGCACTTTGTCCGTCGAATTTGCTACACACGATCGGAAAAAGTCCGATAGGACTTTGTTGTCGGAAAATTTGAGAGCAGGAGATAAAACTTTGTCCGTCGGAAAATCCGACGGAAAAACTCAGATGGAGCCTACACACGGTCGGAATTTCCGACAACATTGTCCGATAGGACATTTTCCGTCGGAAAATCCGACCGTGTGTACGGGGCATAAGACTGGGATGCCATTAAAATTCATATGCCTGTAAAGACAGGCGTCCCAATACTTTTGGCAATATAGCGTATATGTAATTTGTTTTACCATTGAGGTTACTATGCTGATGTTCCCAGAGATAGTAAAGCCTTGTATTATTAGTATTGAACGCCTTCTTTAATCTGTTGGCGCCATGCCGCCTTGTCCCGTGTTTTATTATTTTGTTTATAAATTAGATGTTGTTAGTACTTTATGAGACGGTCATTAAGCTCATCATTCACCAAGTTGGGTTATTGTCCTTTCCCAGTTCCGGCGAGAGATTCCCATTTATAACGACAAAGTAACTGTGTGTCGTGGCCATTATTTTAAAATTAAATGATAATATCCTTAATTTGATGTTAATCTAGTACAGTCTGCTTTAATAGCAGTCATAAGAGTCCATGCCGTTAATCACACATATTGCCAGAAGATAAAAATAGAGGTTAACGCTCCTCTGGAATTTTAATGAGCGAAGGAACGAGGAAGGGCTACGCAAGGATTGTGGGAAACGCCGAGTGTTATCCGGGTGTTGATGGAAGGAAGTGAAGGGCTGGACAGAGCAGAATCTGTCACCAAGACAAAAATACTTGGACAAGCAGCAGATCAGTCATGTAAGTAGAATATTCGTAATTCATATTAGTCATCTGGAAATGGAGTTGGAATAAGGCTTAGTTTGGAAATTCGGCAGCCCTTCAAAGCCTCTGAAAACGATTTGTGGTGCATCGCTTTTCCAAAACGGTTGCAACACAGTGGTGTACCATTCCCTCCAATCAGCTCTCAGAGCCCTTGCACAGTGCGTAACTGTCGCTTACCTAGGGTTGCCACCTTTACTTGCCAAACCTTTGGCAACCCGAACACTATAGTGGCCGGGTACACCTTTGGGTGCCCCAAGGAGAGTAGTTATCAGTGGAGGCTGGTGGTATATTTTTGGGGGGGTTGGGAATCCGTCCGACGCCACCCCCCTCCCCCTACCGGTAAGGCTGGCCATACATGGTTTGAATTTCGAAAGAATTTTCTTTTGAAAATCAGAAAATGCGTTTTTTGTGATCCGATGGAGCCACCATTGATTTCGAAATTCGGCCAACCAAGTCTTCAATTTCACCTCATGTTGTCCCAGAAAATAATTTTCATGGCCGGGAATCTTCTTTTCTTTCCGGGAATTTTCTTTTCTTGCACATTTCATTTTCGATTACATTTCTCGCACAATTCTCCCATCATTGATTAGAAAATTGTTAATTTTTTCCAAAAATTTCCAACATGTCCGATTACTCAAATTCGATGTCCGCACGGAAATCAACTGTTGCTGCAGCCCACTAATGGTGCGAAATACGAATGGAAATTCTTAGATGAGATTTTCTAAAGAAAATTCTTTCGAAATTTCGACCCATGTATGGCCTGCCTAAGTCTCCTGCACCCCTCCGGTCAGTGGGGTCTCCCCCACCGCCCCAGTCGGTCGGTCGGTCAGCATCCGTACACTAACCCCATCTATGGCGTGAGGTTCCTCCAGGCGGCGGCTTCACACTGCGTCCTCCTTTCTCGGCTTCACAGCTTCCCCGGCGTGACATCTCCTCCCTCCTCCTCCTAGGCCAATAGGATTGCTTCTCCTTTCGGCCAATCAGGAAACAGGTCTCAAGGCCTGCTTCCTGATTGGCTGGGAGGAGAATCAGTGTTAGACATGTGCACTGCCGAGTCTTTAACAGGAACAGAGTAGAGCGTCTCTAGAGATGTGACCAAAGCAAAGGCAGAGATCATCTGGACTAGGTGGGGGGGTCGGGAATCCATCCGATGCCCCCCCACTGGTAAGTCTCCTGCACTCCTTCAGTCAGTCGGGTCTCCCCCACCCCCTCCCAGTTGGTTGGTCAGCAGCCGAGCACTAACCCCATCTATGGCGTGAGGTTCCTCCAGGCGGTGGCTGTGTCCTCCTTCCTCAGCTTCACAGCTTCCCTTGTGTGACATCTCCTCCCTCCTCCTCCTCCTAGGCCAAAAGGATCGCTTCTCGTTTTGGCCAATCAGGAAATGAGTCTCAAGGCCCGCTTCCTGATTGGCTGGGAGGAGAATCATTGTTAGACATGTGCACTGCCGAGAAAATGTGTTTGTTTTCATTTCATTCAGGTTTTTTTTTTTGGGGGGGGGGGGGGTTCGGGTCATTCGTTATGATCGCATTTTGTAAATTTGTAAATTCATAAATTTGTAATTTTGTAAATTCGTAATTTAAAAAAAATGCGAAAATGAGAAAGAACGAAAATTCTAAATAATAACTAACTAATAATAACTAACTATTTGTCAGAAACCATGAATCAGACTGAGAAAAAAGTACAGTTAAATCACACTTGTTTAAAAATAATAAAAAAAGGATATAGCAGATCACTTTTAGAGGCGGCGGGAGGAGTGTCCCCCCCTCCCGCCACTTTTTAGTAGTTTCGGAGCTTATCGGAGCCATCCGTTAAGCCCGGAAGCGATCCAATGCGACCATTTGCTGGGAAGGAAGTCGAGTGAGGGCAAGATGCCCCCCCCCCTCTCCACTCACCTCTATGCCCTTGAAGGACCGGAGTGACTTCTGACGTCACTTCCGATTCTCGGGCCAAAACAAATACATTTTTTTTAATAGTCAAAATATCAAAGAATATATTTATTTTCTTTTGCTTTTACAGATAAATGAGAGATCTGGGGTCTTTTTGACCCCAGATCTCTCAATAAAGAGGACCTGTCATGCTTTTTTTCTATTACAGGGGATGTTTACATTCCTTGTATTAGGAATAAAAGTGATCAAAAAATAAATAAATAAACAGAGGGACAGTGTTAAAAAAAAAAAAAAAAGTAATCAGTGCATTTTTTTTTTTTTAGCTCTGATCACTGTATAAATGACAGTGGTCCCAAAATAGTGTCAAAAGTGTCCGATGTGTCCGCCCTAATGTCGCAGTCACGATAAAAATCGCAGATCGCCGCCATTACTAATAAAAAAATAATAATAATAAAAATGCCATTAAACTATCCCCTATTTTGTAGACGCTATAACTTTTGCGCAAACCAATCAATATACACTTATTGCGAAGAATACATATCGGCCTAAACTGAGAAAGAAATTAGTTTTTTTATATATTTTTGGGGATATTTATTATAGCAAAAAGTAAAAAAATATAGATTTTTTTTTTTCAAAATTGTTGCTCTTTTTTTTGTTTATAGTACAAAAAATAAAAACCGCAGAGGTGACCAAATACCACCAATTGTGTTTGGGTGCCACGTCGCACGACCGCGCAAATGTCAGTTAAAGCGACGCAGTGCCGAATCGCAAAAAATGGCCCGGTCATTCAGCAGCCAAATCTTCCGGGGCTCAAGTGGTTAAAGCATGACATGTTACATAGTTCCATAGATACATGATAGGTATCTATTCAATAAGCCTACTCTAAGCCACTTCCAGCCACAGATCAAAACAAACAGTTAGGCCTGCCTAAATTTACCTGCACTGACAAAATCTTACCTCTAGCACCTACCTAGAGGGTGCTACACTTGATAGTAATAAACCGAACGCAGGCCATACATGGGTGAATTCTGAACAAATTCTGTGCGTTTTTTTTGATGCAATGGTGCCACCTTCAATTTCACCTACAGAAACAAATGTCCGTGGCCGGAAATTTCTTTTCTTTCCAGGTCACAGTGCATGTGCATTTCTTTTTTAATTATATTTCTTGCACAATTTTCCCATCATTGATTAGAAATTTGTTTGTTTTTCCAAAAATTTCCAACATGTCTGATCACTCAAACTCGCTGGCCGAACGACAGTCGGAGGTTTCTGCGGCCCCACTAATGGTGCAAAATTCGAAACAGGATTCTTAGTTCGGAATTCGACCCAAGTATGGCCTGCTTTAGTGTAAAAAGTTTAAAAAAGTTAAAGTAAAATGTAATAAATTTAAAAAAAGTTAAGATCTCTTTTTCTGAGATTGATTTGTAGCAGTATAAGGGCCGGTTCACACTGATCCGACATGCGCTCCGACTTTGAGAGCACAAGTCACACGACATGTCAAAATCAATGGTTCCCTACGAGAGACATCTTATCTGCTCCGACTTGTGTCGGTCCAACTTTGAAAAAGGTCCCTGCACTACTTTGGTTTCCGACTTGGGCACAATTTCAGCCCATTGATTTGAATGGAAGTCTGGATCATCATCTTAACTGATCCGACTTGTGGCATGTGACTTGTGCTCTGAGGACCTTTAAGGGGGAATCCCACGGTAAATTGTTTAAAAAAAAACGGCGTGGGGTCCCCCCCAGATACATACTGGGCCCTTTGAGTCTGGTATGAATCTTGAGCGGGAACCCCATGTCAATTTTTATTTTTAAACAGCGTGGGGTCTCTTCCAAGACCATACCAGAGCCTTCAGTCTGATATGATTTTTCAGGGGGAACCCCACGCCCTTTTTTTTTTATGGTGTGGGGTTTCCCCTCAAAATTCATATCAGACCGAAGGCTCTGGTATGGTCTTGGAAGGGAATTCCAGACTCAAAGGGCCTGTATTTGAGGGGACCCCAAACCGTTTTTTAAAAATCCCCTCCAAAATCCATACCAGACCCTTATCCGAGCATGCAGCCTGGCAGGCCAGAAAAGGGGGGGTCGAGCAAGTGCTCCCTCTCCTCCTGAACCATACCAGGCCACATGCCCTCAACATGAGGGGGTGGTCCCCATGTTGATGGGAACAAGGGCCTCTTCCCCACAACCCTGGGCTGTGGTTGTGGGGGTTTGCAGGCAGGGGGCTTATTGGAATCTGGAAGCCCCCCTGGTATGGTTCAGGAGGGGGAGCACTCACTTTTCCCTACCCCCTTTCCTGGCCTGCCAGGCTGTGTGCTTGGGTAAGGGTCTGGTATGGTCTTGGGGGGACCCACGCCATTTTTTTTTTTTGTTGGCGAGGGGATCATACCTCAAGATCCATACCAGACTCGAAGGGCCTGGTATGGATCTGAGAGGGACCTCACGCTGTTTATTTTATAAATTTGACGTGAGGTTTCCTCCATACCAGAGGCAAAGGAATTGTTTTGATTGTTCAAAGGACAAGTCGCAATCATCTCAAAGTCGGATCAAAATTGGATCCTGTTCCTTGAAGTCACACCTGAAGTCGCAGGGCAAAGTCAGATCTGAAGTCATGTGACTTCTTTGTCGGAGCACCCGGCCTAAGTTGTATCAGGAAAAGCTAAAATGCCCAACAGAACTTATATTTTTCCCCTGCACATGATAATATCATGTCAGTATTTCGTTATTTCCACGTCTTCACTTCTTCTGCCATAGGAGGGGGAGGAAAGTGCCAGGAATGTGACTGCTTATTCTGTATTCAAATTATAATCAAGCGTGACGCTCCCGACCCCCCGCATGATGGAGTGTGTATCGCTTCATGGCAAACTGATCTGGTGAACGTTAACATGACATATCTGCTGACACGGCTGTCTCTAATACAACATGACATGCGGAGACGTGATCAGTCTTATTATGCAAATTCCTTTATTTGCCTCAATGGAAGATGGTGAAGAGTTGCCTGAAGACGGGGCGATAGCTCAGAGGATGTTGACTTATTATTCTGTATTAGGAATGTTTTATATGTGTTCTATACAATCCTGATATTATTTGTATTATTATTATATTTTGTTATTATTACAACTATTATACATTTATATAGCTCTGACATATACCACAAGTGTTGTACAGAGAACACTAAGTCAGTCACATTAGTTTCTGTACCAGACGAACACTCTAATGTCCCCCCACAGTCACACACTATTATTATACATTTATATAGCTCTGACATATACTGCAGTGCTGTACAGAGAACACTGAGGCGGTCACATCAGTCTCTACACCAGAGGAGCTTACGCTCTAATGTCCCCCCACTGTCACACGCTATTATTATTATACATTTATATAGCTCTGACATACACTGCAGTGCTGTACAGAGAACACTGAGCCAGTCACATCAGTCTCTCCACCAGGTGGTGCTGTTCTGCAAGGTGCTGCTGGCTCACTCTGCTGTGATCTATGCTGGGAGAAACATCAAGCCTGGGCCTGTCCTGCAGGCTTTTCCCCAGCCAGCATGGACCATGCTGGGGAAGACAAAGGTGGAGGCTCTCCAGAGGCACTGAGGCCTACACCATGTGCTCAAACTGCAAAGGATCCTGGGCTTGTCCCTATGCAAGGGGAGTGGTGAATAGACTTCAATGTATTACCAAGGAGAAACAGAAGCTTGCTGTCCTGAAAGCAGATTTCAGGAAAAATAAATCTTTGCACAGTAAGTCTCTAAGCAGTAAGAGGGAAGAATCCAAGCTGAAGTTGCTAGAAGCGGCATTGAAGAAGCAGGAGAAGCTGGTCGCTTCTCTGAAAGAAAGCATCGGTGTGTTCAAGGAGAAGTATGCGAATGAGGAGAGATTCAAACAGACAAAGGAGAGTGCCTGTGCCAGTACCAGCCAGAGGGTGGATGCCAGAGCAACGGTGAAGATATTTATGCTCTCATTAGTCCAGCAAGTTCCTATGAATATGATTTGTCATTTGTGCATCCAGAGTCACTGGATGTGTTTTGGGAGTGGTTTGAGCATATATATAGGGGCCAGCCAGACTGGAAGGAGCTTGTCCCCAAGGTAATCTCATGACAGCCCTTGATAAAGAATGTGACTATCCTGACAACGAATCAGTTTATACCCCCCGAGGATTTATGGGTCTGGTTGAGGAGGTTTGGTGAAACGTTGTGTCCCCTAAAAAAGATTGTGGATGATAGAGGAATCTGGTGGGTGGTTGGTGTCAATGAGGTTTAGAGTGTGTGAGAATGTGGTGAAGCCTTTGCCCTCCTCTGCCTTTATTGGTAGAGATAGGATTACCATCTTTTACCCTGGTCAACCTAAATAAAAAGTGTAAGGAATAGGGATGAGCCAAACACCCCCCGGTTCGGTTCGCAACAGAACATGCGAACAGGCCAAAAAGTCTATGGAACATGAACATGAAAAATCAAAAGTGCTAAATTTAAAGGCTTATATGTAAGTTATTGTCATAAAAAGTGGTTGTGGACCCGGGTCCTGCCCCAGGGGACATGTATCAATGCAATAAAACAAATAAATAAAAAAATGATTTGGTCGACCATGGAGAGGCCTGTTCTGAGAGGAACCTGTCCTATTAAACCGCTGTATGGTCTTGGCCACCGTGCTGCAGCTCAGTTTCACGGTCTTGGCAATCTTCCTATAGCCTAGGCCATCTTTGTGTAGAGCAAAATTATTTTTTTCATATCCTCAGAGAGTTCGTTGCCATGAGGTGCCATGTTGAACTTCCAGTGACCAGTATGAGAGAGTGAGAGCAATAACACCAAATTTAACACACCTGCCCCCCATTCACACCTGACACCTTGTAACACTAAAGAGCCATATGACACCGAGAGGCAAAATGGCTAATTGGGCCCAATTTGGACATTTTCACTTAGGGGTGTACCGTATTTATCGGCGTATAACACGCACCGTTTTCCCCTTAAAATCAGGGGAAAATCGTGGGTGCGTGTTATACGCTGATCCCCGCTGATCCCCACTGACATCTGCAGGCATTGATGATGAAATACACATAGCCGAGTGTACTGTGTACTCGGCTAGGCTCAGCTCCTCTGGGCTCCGCTCACAGTCACGCCCAGTCCCGCCATTGGACCTGTGTTATGTCCATCATAGGAGCCGGGCCAAGGGGCGGGACTGGGTGGGACTGCGAGAGGAGCCGAGAGGAGGCCAGTACACAGGACATCCGGCTCTGTGTATCTCAGTGGCGCTAATTTTAAAAACAATCAGGCTGCATTGAGACAGGGTATGGCTGCAAAGAGACTGGGCAAGGCTGCAATGAGACTGGGCAAGGCTGCAATGAGACTGGGCAAGGCTGTAATGACACTGGGCAAGGCTGCAATCAGACTGGGTAAGGCTGCAATCAGACTCAGCAAGGCTGCAATCAGACTGGGCAAGGCTGCAATCAGACTGGGCAAGGCTGCAGATGGACACTGATCATTCTGCAATGATGGACAAGGCTGCAGATGGGCACTGATGAGGCTGCATTTATGGGCATTTAGATGTAAGTTTTTTTTTTCCTTAAAGGGGTTGTAAAGGTAATTTTTTTTTTCACCTTAATGCATTCTATGCATTAAGGTGAAAAAATATCTGACTATACTGTCCCCCCCGGCCCCCCCGTTTTACTTACCTGACCCCTCAAAAGTCCCGCGCTCGCCCCCGACGTCCTCTTCGCCGCTCACCCTGGCCGTTGATTGGCTAGAGTGGATGGATTGAAAGCAGCGCAGCCATTGGCTCACGCTGCTGTCAATCACATTAAAATGACGCGGCACGCCAGGGGGCGGGGCCGAGTGATACAGCGAGTGGCTATAGCTGCCGGCTGTATCACGGGAGCACGCCCGCAAGCACTCCACACCATGCGAGGGAGCTTGCATGAAGGTGAGAAGTACTTGCGGGGGGGAGCTGAGACAGCCGCCGAGGGACCCCCAGAAGACCAGGTTCGGGGCCACTCTGTGCAAAATGAGCTGCACAGTGGAGGTAAGTATAACATGTTTGTTATTTAAAAAAAAAATATATATCTCCTTTACAACCCCTTTAAACTTCCCTCCTAAAAGTTTTTTTCCTTAAAATTCCCTCCTAAACTTGGGGTGCGTGTTATACACCGGCGCGTGTTATACGTCGATAAATACGGTATTTACTTTTGTTGCCAGCGGTTTAGACATTAATGGCTGTGTGTTGAGTTATTTTGAGGGGACAGCAAATTTACACTGCTATACAAGCTGTACACTCACTACTTTACATTGTAGACAAGTGTCATTTCTTCAGTGTTGTCACATGAAAAGATTCGACATGTACAATTCGTTTAATTTTTTTCTGTTTTTCGTTTTTTTTCTCGTTATTTTCGTTCGTTTTCGAATCCGATTAACGAATCATTCGAATCGTACGAATCCGATTAACAATTCATTCGAATCGAACGAATCCGAAAAACAATGAAAATCCGAAAAAAAACTAATTAGAAACAACGAATGTACTTATGAAGAAAATCCGAAAAACGAAAACGAACGAAAAAATTCGTACATTCGTAACTTTTTTTTTTTTTAATTGGTAATTTTCCGTGTCTCTTACAATGGCGCTGCTAAACGTACTTCGAATGGATTGAACAAAAAAATTCGTACATTCGTAACTTTTCTTTCGATTCGTAACTTTTTTTTTTCGATTCGTAACTTTTTTTTTTTCGATTTGTAGTTTTCTGTGTCTCTATTGAACAAAACAATTCGTACATTCGTAACTTTTTTTTCGATTCGTAACTTTTTTTTTCGATTCGTAACTTTTTTTTCTCGATTCGTTAATTATTAAAATGTAATAATAGCATACACATTACATAAAATTATGAATTATGCTCCGATTACGAATCTACGAATGTTACGAATGTTACGAATGTACGAATAAATACGAATGCGTCCGAAAATTAACGAAAAAACGAATCAACGAAAAAATAACTCTTACGAATGTATGAATCGTTACGAATACGAACACCGACGACTTACGAATGTACGAATCATTACGAATCCGAACACCAATGACTTACGAATGTACGAATCGTTACGAATCAACGGAAACGAAAAAAACGAAACAAAAAAAATGTATTTTTTTTCGGAAACGAAAAAAAAACGAAAAAAAACTAATTTTTTTGTTGTGCACATGTCTATAAAAGATAGAAGAAAAGATTTACAAAAATATGAGGAGTGTACTCATTTTTGGAGATACTGTATATCTATATCTATACCTATATATATAGCTATATAGATATATTATATTTTTAATATATATATATTTCATTTTGCTTTTATTGAACCTTTTTGCCTCATTTTCTACCTCCTTCTTTCAGCCCAGAGGAGGCAGTCCATTATTCTGCAGATTTATGGTAGACTGTAAATGAATGCATGTTGCATTGATATAATGTATTAGATCGCCTTTATAAGAGACAATTATTTTGTCTTCCTAAGACAAGTCATTCATTCTGTTCTACCCATTCCTTTTCAATTACGCAGAAAGAAAATTAATTCTGTTTTATACCCCCATTCAGTTACGAAGGGAACGACAATTAGCAAATTCATCTCTCGAAATAAGAAAAAAAAAAAAAAAAAATACAAATTTGATGGGTAACAATTTAGAATTAAGAAGATCTAAAGTGAATCCTTGCAAACCGGCGATATCAGTGACAAGCCTCGCAGATGGAAAATTTATGAGAAAATGTCAAACGTAATCCATAGCTCAACAAGGAAAATTAAGACAAATGCAGCCCACTCGTATTATCTTTATACCGCAGTGCACCTGACAGTATATTGTCCTTTTTTGTTATGATAAAAAATTGCAGCACTTCTACGACTTGGTAACAAATGTCTGTTTGCGTACGGCTACAATTTCTCATTGTGTCTCCCGAATACAAGAAGCTTTTTTTTTTTTTTTTTACTTTGAATTTGTTAAAGTACCGCTAAACCTGATACAGAAAAATGTTATTTTGTTGCAAAAGAGTTTTCTTCTAGCAGGGAGGACAGACACTCCTGCACAGAAAATTGGACATTTGACATTACGTTACCCTTGCTTTGAAGCTCAGTGTTCTGGCTTTGCTGACATGTTAAGCTATGGAGGACTCCAGTCCTCGTCCCCAGGGTCTCAGGTCGAAAACTTTGCTATAAAGAGCATCATGTTCTGCAGGCATTGATGATGAATTTAGAGAATTTGTAGAGTCTCCAAGCCCTTTAAACACCCTTCAGCTTCAGTAGGGAAGGGCTGAACACAGATCTCTAAGTGAGTCCTGGCTGTAGCTTTCAGCGGGTTTCAGATTGATTTTGGGGATTGCTGAAGGCTGATAACATTTCTGGGTTAACCGGTCAAAGACTTTGGCTGTTTAGTGTACCCCCAGGGCTGCCAAAAGGGGGTTAAACCTATATACATGCATGGGGCCCGGTCATCCTGAGGGGCCCGGTCATCCTGAGGGGCCTGGTCATCCTGAGGGGCCTGGTTGCCTGGGCCCCAACCAACAAGACCAAGTCGCTGCTGCTGTAGTAACTAGTAATTGCTAAAGCAAGGTGACCATGGTGGGAGCTGATGCAGCTCACTTAGTTAGCATCCTCACTCAGCCTCTCCCTGCAGACCGGATGTTGGTTTGGGCACCACACCAGTTGCAGCTCAGGTGCTCTGCGTGTAGCCTGCAGGACTCCTCAGTGCTCATTGTAGATTGGTCTGGAATAGTATATTGATTGACAACGTTGCTGGGTGTGGGCCTGTGCTGCTGTGCCAGTGGGTGGGACCTGAGGAATGTTTTGGGCCAGGCCTGGGGGACCCAGGACTAAAGCTGTGTAAGGGGCCCCAAAATTTCATATGGCTGCCCTGGTAAGAAATAAAGAAAGAAATTCAGAGTCAGAGAACGGTCTGCAGCTTTGGTTTTTGTTGTTTGTTAGGGGGTTAACTACTTGGATAGGGGTGGGAAGTTATGGAATGCCCACTTGACTCCAGCAATTCCAGGGACAACTTTCTATATACAGCTATATGCAGTCTCCTCTTCACCTTCCTCCTGCACAAACTTGCCAGCTTCTGCTGAATCACTCTTGTCAGATCAGCAACAGCCCATTACAGGCAGGAACTCACAGTCCCTTAATTGTAGCTCGGAGGTAGTGAACAGCATGCAACTTTTCTTCCTGCTTCCTATGTGGCCACTGATCCCAGCACTGCCTCTTCAGGCACTGCCACCCCACCTGGCTGCAGCTGCCTCTTTCACTATCCCTCCCGGCTGTCTCTCTACACCAGTCCATCTGACTCACTCTCCACCAGTCCACCCGGCTGACTCTCAGAGGATCTCTCAGACTTAAGCCCATCGCTGCCTTGGAGGGAGACGGGCTACATGTGGCAGTCTCCCCCTTTGTTAGTTCCCAACAGTGTTAATCTACTCACTCTGCCCTCTCTTACTCCCATGCCTCCCGGAAGACCTCCTCCTGTGTGTTTTGGCAGGATCCTTCAAGCACCAAGCCCCAGCCCAATGCAGGACACATTGGGGGCAATGTGATAGACTCACCGGGACAGGGGCTTTTGGAGGGGACTGAATGCTAGCCTCTTGCCTACCAACTATAGGCCCTGGCATTTGAGGGAGCTATTAGCATTTAGGAAGTGACTAGGGCATAGGGTCACTGGAGGGGGCTTAGAGCCTCTCCAAGGGGCTATGTCCGCAGGGGAATTGTGGATTACTGCAGGGTGCTGCAGCTAGGAGAGACTGTGGGAGGTTAGGAGGAAGTTTAGAAGCGTGATGGAGGTTGGGAGCACTATTGGGGCTGGAGGATTCTCAATAGGTTAGGGGTTGGGTATTGGATTGGGAGGTTGGGGGGCACTGTGGTAAGTTATAGTGCACTGTGGAAGGTTGGAAAGCACTACAGGAGGCTTGGGGAGGCACTGTGGGGGCTGAGGAACACTGTGGGGTTTGGGGGGAACCTGTGGGAGGTTGGAGAGCACTGGGATTCACTGTGGAAGACTGGAGTGTACTATGAGAGCTGGGAGGCAATTTGCAAGGATAGGGGAACTGAAGTTGGCTGGAGGCCCAGTAGGTGGGAAGATGGAAAGCACTGTGAGAGGTTGGAGAGCACTGAGGGAGGTTGGTGGGCAATGTGGGAGGTTAGAGAGCACTGTGGGAGGTTGCATTTACTGTGGGAGGTTGGAGAGCACTGTCGGGACTGAGGGGCAATGAGGTCCACTATGGGAGGCTAGGGGACACTATGGGAGCTGGCAGGCACTGTAAGAAGTTAGGGGAATGGAAGTTGGCTGAAGGCCAGGTAGGTGGGAGGATGGAGAGAACTGTGGGATGTTAAGGAGCACTGGGATTAACTATAGAAGGCTGGGGTGTATTATGAGAGTTAGGAGGCAATTTGGGAGGACAGAGGAACCAAAGTTGGCTGGAGGCCCGGTAGGTGGGAAGATGGAAAGCACTATGAGAGCATTGTGGGAGGTTGGAGAGCACTGTGGGGACTGAGGGGCATTGGGGTCCACTATGGAGGGCTGGGGGGTACTATAGGAGCTGGCAGGCACTGTGAGAAGTTAGGGGAATGGAAGTTGGCTGGAGGCCAGGTAGGTGAGAGGGTGGAGATAACCGTGGGAGGTTAAGTGACAATGTGGGAGGATGGGGGGCATTGTAGTGGGTTGGAGAGCACTGTGGGAGGTTAAGAGGCACTGCGGGCCCAGGGGCAATGGGGTCTATTATGGAAGGTTGGGGGGCACTATAGATGCTGGGAGGCACTGTGGGAGGTTAGGGGAACTGAATTTGTCTGGAGGGTCAGTAAGCGGGAGGATGGAGAGCACTGTGGGAGGTTGGAGAGCAATGTGGAGGGTTGAGGGGCACTGTGGGAAATTGGAGAGCACTGTGGGAAATTGGGTGCACTATGGGGTCTGAGGGGCACTGGAGTCCACCATGGAAGATTGGGTGCACTGTGGGAGGTTGAGGGGGGCACTGTGGAAGATTGGGGCACTACGGGGTCTGAGGGACACCGGGGTCTACTATGGAAGGTTAGGAGGGGGCACTATGGGAGCTGGGAGGCACTGTCGGAGGTTCAGAGAACTGAAATTGTCTGGAGACCCGGAAGGTGGGAGGATGGAGAGCACTGTGGGAGGTTGAGGGGCACTGTGGGAGATTGGAGAGCACTGTGGGAAATTGGGGGGCACTATGGGGTCTGAGGGGCACTGGAGTCCACTATGGAAGATTGGGGGCAGGTGGGAGGTTGAGTGGGGCACTGTGGAAAATTGGGGCACTATGGGGTCTGAGGGACACTGGGGTCTACTATGGAAGGTTAGGAGGGGGCACTATGGGAGCTGGGAGGCACCCCATATTCCAAAGGCAGCTTTAAGTTGTGCTATTTATGTTTTTTGCTCACAGGCAAAAATTAAGTTTGCAAACTCTTTATCCTACCTCTCAAATGAGAGGATTTATTTTGTAATTCACTGGCCACTTGAGATTTACCTATAGAGGAGAATTTTCACGGGATGTAAATTCTTTTCAATTGTTTTGTCGATGATTTTTTGTTTGAAGATTAGTCGACTTTATTTTTTCCTCCCTTTCTGCTACCGTTCTTCCCGCCAGAGACAGATCTGAATAATAATCCATTAACAGCCGGGGCTGTTTATTGGAGAAAAAATAGTCTGTTAAATCCTTTAACTCTACTTTGCAGAGTGCGGAAATTAAAAAGGCCTCTCCTGAAATGATTAATTGCGCTCTGAATTACAGCTTTCTATATTACTTCTCCGCTTCTTTTTTTAGCCAAACAGCGGTGCAGAACGTAGACCGCGTGCATGCTTTATTAAAGGGGCCCTCTAGTCTGATATGTACAGATGAAACCCACATACTTAGTTGCAGCAATTTATTTTTTACTTTTTCTCTAATGCCGCATACACACGGTCGGAATTTCCGATGGAAACAGTCCGATGGGAGCTTTCCGGGAGATTTTCCGACCGTGTGTACGCCCATCGGTCTTTTTCTGTCGACATTTCCGATGGACTTTGGATTGAGAACCTGTTCTTAATTTTTCCGACGGAAAACCTTTCTATCTTATTTACCGATCGTGTGTATGCAATTCTGAATGAATGAAAGATTTGTATAGCGCTGCAACTGCGAACTGAATTGCCTCAAGGCACAAAAAATGTTGGCGCCTCCTCGGAAACAATTGGACGCATGCTCGGAAGCATTAAACTTCCCTTTTATAGTGCCGTTAAACGTGTTGTATGTCACGGTGTTATTGACCGTCGAAATTTGGTGTGACCGTGTGTAGGCAAGACAGTTTGAGCGAAATTCCGTCGGAATTCCGACGGGAAAACCATCAGAGCTTTTTCCGACGAGAATTCCGACCGTGTGTACGCGGCATAAGTCTATGTCCCTGAATCTGAGCATGGGTAAAATTCAAAGGCTTTGCGTTCCCTTATTTTAGAACCGCCCCATCTTCCAAGACACTGCGGTCCCGCTGTAGATTGCAGCATGCATATATTAGCCAATGCTGGATGTTTTTGTGTCAACATTTATGGAGTGCACCCTAAATCTCATTTGAAAGTTCACAACGATTTACGGTTTGCTTTGTCTGAGCAGTTTGACTCCTTTTCCTAATTCAGTTGAATGGAGAAACTCTACAAGTATCTGGTTGAACGATTCACTTGAGTTGCTATTTTGTTGAAAGGCAACAAGAACGATATTGTTATGCAAATGAAATGTGTTATTAAAGCACTTTCATCTGATAATACTCGCTGTAATAGGCATGCAAAAAAAAAAGAAAATGCTAAAGCGGCAAGGTGACGGTGGAGAGGCAGCTGACAAGACGACATGCAATCAAAAGATACAACTCTGTTATAGCAAAATAAACTGCCAAAAACATCAGCGTGATTCAGAATGGTTTCGGGGTCATGGTTATTATATTGTTTATGTAGCAGATGAGCAGGAGGTTTGCTGACTGCGATACTCCTAACTGCAATGGAATGAGGGGGAATCTTGCACCGAAGGCATTGTCGTGGTCTTGAGTTTTGCTTACTTGCTAAACCTCTTAACTTCAAGAATGAAAAGTGGTTGCAGCTATTTTTTTTTATTTATTTTTTTCAAAAACATAAAGGATTATTACAAAAGTTACAATCCAATACAATCAACGTAAAGAAGATGTAACAGCAAGACGACAATGGGATCCAATCACGCAAGATAATAACAAGAAGATTGTCCAGCGGCAACTCAAAGTCATCAAAAAGAGCCACAAAAAGGGCAGTTCAAGAGGAGGTCGATGATTGATTCGGGGGGTTATTGGAAAGCCTCCTAAGTATTGTTGGTTCGGCCCGAGCATGAGTTCGGAACGAACATTGGCTGTTCAGCCCGTTTGTCCAACACCCGAATTTGCAGGGTGTTTACTTCTCTGAGCCCCCCGCCCCCATAGTGGAGGAAGAAGGCATCACCGAAGGGAGAAGACAACGAAGGGAGAAGACATCCAAGGGAGAAGACATCACCGGAGGAAGAAAACATCACCGGAGGAAGAAGACATCACCAGAGAAAGAAGACACGTTGGAGCTACAAAGGGAGACATTCTTCCTTTTTAATAAATTTAAATTTTTTGGGTGAATGAGTAGGGGTACAATGTATCCCATACACAATCACATTGGGGGAACTGAAATATGGGGGGCCCCCTTGTTAAAGGTGCGCTTCCAGATTACAATAAGCCCCCTGCCTGCAGACCCCCACAACCACAGCCCAGGGTTGTGGGGAAGAGGCCCTTGTCTCCTTCAACATGAGGACCCATGTTAAGGACATGTGGCCTGGTATGGTTGGGGGGGCTTGGTCGCCCCCCCCCCCCCTTTTCCTGACCTGCCACGCTGCCTGCCCAGATAAGGGTCTAGTACGGTTTTTGGGGGGGAACTCAGGCCGCTTTTAATTTTGGCTTAAAATACATACTGGACCCAAAGGGCCTAGTATGGATTGGGGAACCCCCACGCCATTTTTTCTTTTTCAATTGCCAACAATTGCAATGTGATTTGACTCAAAAGAAAGTGAATATTAGTTAAGATATGAGGTTTGGTTATGTTAAGTTTGCTAAATTACAAAGCTTATTACAATAAGAATGCTTCTGTCCGGGGCTAATATAGGTTACTCCCTATTAGTAATTTACCTATTAACCTAATATAGGTTAATAGGTGAATCCCCCTGAGGAAGATACAAAATTCCCTTATACATTTAATAGTTTCATGTATACTCATCTGATCTTTCATATTTTTAACATGTTTTAATGGATTCATATCATCTTCTATTTGACTTATCCTCCCTTCCAAGACTGTTGTTCTTTCTGACGTTTTCTGAAGATATTGTCTGACTTTACCCCCTTCATTTGGTCACATAATTCCTTTAACACAGTACATCCTTCAATGACGGTTCTTTCTCAGAACTAGGACTGGGATCAGAGAGTATTTCTTCAGGTTGCTCTATCGGGCCTGTACTCTTGCTGCTCACTGTTTTAGTTATTGAAACAGCTGATACTAGGGCCGATGGGTGGCCCTGAATTTTCCTATCCGCTGGTATCCCATGTTGTATTTGAACCTGTTGGGCCCCTTTTATAGGTGTCTGCGTCGGGGTATGGGTAAACCTTTCTAATATTGCTGCAGCCGTTACAGCTGCAGTCACCTGCTGGGGTTTTTTATTTTTTCCTTTGAGGAACGTAATTGTTGTGTCCCCACACTCTCCGGCTGCATTTGCTCTTCACCTCTTCTTCTCGTTGTTGCCATTATTCACAGATCAACTAGCACATTTATCAGAACGCAGTGTGTGGACTTATTCACAGTTCAAATAACACAATTATCAGCACGCGGTGCATAAGCTTATTCACCGTTCAGATAGCACGATTATCAGGGCGTAGTGCGTGGACGCAGTGCATGGACTTACAGTTCATATAACACAATTATCAAAGTCCAGTGCTTGAACTTATTCACAGTTCAGACAGCACAATTATCAGAGTGCAGTGCATGGATATCGCCCTACAAGTTATGGGATGATATTGCCAAGTAACTCCTTCTAGGCAGTGATGTAAGTAACTGAGTTAAAATAAACTGAGTTACGTAACTCAGTTACTTTAGAGGGTAACTAGTAATCTAACTGATTACTTTTCCCCTCATGGTAACTCAGTTCCCATTACTTTGGCTTAGTTACCCCAATTACATCTACCGTCACTAGATGGCAGTAGTGTAATTACGGTGTCCTGCCAAAAAAGTTCCCCCGCCGGATAAGGACCCCCTGTACTGCGCAGGCGCAGCGCTTGCGCAGTACGAAGGACTACGGAGCTTCCGAAAATTGCAGAACCTAAACAGCTCTGAGTGAACTCTACACAGCGCAGGCGCAGTTAACATGTAATTGTACGAGGCGATGCCGCACCCTCATGATGCTCGTGCTACTCTGCAAGGGGCGCCTATCGTGTAAGTAAGGGGCGGGTCTAGTATTACTGTAACCAAGGGGCGCATTTATTATTATTGTTATATATCGAGCTCTGCCCATTAATTTAACATTCGACCTCTTCTGTAGCCATCCGCCCCCTTACACGATATAATAATAATAGACCCACCCCTTGCTTACACGCTATAACAGATCTGCCCCTTGGTTAGAGTAATAATAGAGCAGCCCCTTGGTTACACGATATATAACAATAATAAATGCGCCCCTTGGTTACAGCAATACTAGACCCGCCCCTTAGTTACACGTATAGAATATTTTAAAAAAAAAAAAAGTCAGTTACTTTGCTGAGTAACTAATTACTTTTCCAATGTAGTAACTGAGTTACTAACGCAATTACTTTTTGGGAGAAGTAATTTGTAACTTAACTAATTACTTTTTTAAAGTAAGATGACCAACACTGCTTCTAGGTGAGTTGGTCAGGCACATATAGCTAAAGTGGTTGTAAATGCTCTGGGACCACTTTAACCTACAGGTAAGCCTAGATTAAGGCTTACCTGTAGGAGCAAGAAATATCTCCTTAACCACTTTCAGACCGGACCATTTTGCTGGCTTAAGACCAGACCACTTTTTGCGATTCGGCACTGCGTCGCTTTAACTGACAATTGCGCGGTCGTACGACGTGGCTCCCAAACAAAATTGACGTCCTTTTTTTCCCAAAAAAATAGAGCTTTCTTTTGGTGGTATTTGATCGCCCCTGCGTTTTTAATTTTTTTGCGCTATAAACAAAAAAAGAGCGTCAATTTTGAAAAAAACACATTATTTTTTACTTTGCTATAATAAATATCTCCCAAAAATATATAAAAAAAAAATGTTTTTTTTCCTCATTTTAGGCCGATACGTATTCTTCTACATATTTTTGGTTAAAAAAAATCACAATAAGCGAGTATGGTGCGCAAAAGTTATAGCGTTTAGAAAATAGGGGATAGTTTTATAGCATTTTTATTAATAATTTTTTTTTTACTAGTAATGGCGGCGATCAGCGATTTTTATTGTGACTGTGACATTATGGCGGACACATCGGACATTTTTGACACATTTTTGAGACCATTGTCATTTATACAGCAATCAATGCTATTTAAATGCACTGATTCCTGTGTAAATGACACTGGCAGTGAAGGGGTTAACCAGGAGGTGGCAGTGTAGGGGTTAAGTGTTCCTAGGTGTGTGTTACTAACTGTGGGGGGCATGGCTGTGTGTTAGTGAACACTGATCTCTGCTCCAATCACAGGGAGCAGAAATCAGTGTCACTTGTTGCTAGGCAGAACGAGGAGATGCTGTTTACTTGCGCATCTCCCCGTTCAGCCTTCCTGTGAGACGATTGCGGGTGTCCCCGCGGCGATCGAGTCTGTGGGACCCGCGACCAAACTCACGGGCATGGCAGCATTCCTAAAGGGACGTACCTGTACGCCCTTATGCCTGTCCGTGCCATTCTGCCGACATACATCGTTGTGCGCCGGTCGGGAGATATTTTACAAAAAACGGGCACCGATTTCTACAGCGCATGCGTGCCGTAGACAGTGGTGCAGGCGCACTGAGCATGTCGTTAGTGAAGGCTAACATGCCGTCACTGACAGCTCCCGGGCACATGCGCCAGAGTGACGGAATCGCTGCTACGGCCACTCACAGCGCCGGAGTATCGATACCCGGAAGGAAGATGGACGCTTCGTGGAGAAGAGGACAGCGGTGACATCGCTGGCTCCTGTGTCAGGTAAGTGACACATAATGGGCTACTATGTGATGCATAGTAGTCCATTATGCTTTACCTTTGCAGGGAAACAAAGAGGAAGTAAACCCATCAGGGTTTACTTCCTCTTTAACCCATTGGTTGAGTCTGATTATTGTGAGATGTTCCCAACCGATTAATTGACCAAATCTCAGAGGCACAACAAGATAGATGTGAAAAAGCTGTCTGATATAATATGTCAAATGGCAGAATATGGGAGAAAGGACAGCCACACTCCAAAATAATACCTTTATTAAATGAAGCTAAAATCCATGCATTAATCAGAGACACCGGTTCA
This sequence comes from Lithobates sylvaticus, assembly GCA_028564925.1. Lineage (NCBI taxonomy): Eukaryota > Metazoa > Chordata > Amphibia > Anura > Ranidae > Lithobates > Lithobates sylvaticus. Next base: position 235,903,281 of record CM053033.1, on the reverse strand, counting down.
GACAATAACTGACGCGTTTCGCACCGTTAGTGGCGTATAATCGTAGCTCTGCTCTAGCTACGATTAAGCGCCACTAACGGTGCAAAACGCGTCAACTATCATCTGGACCTGTGTCTCTGATTGATGTATGGATTTAGCTTAATTTAATAAAGGTATTATATGCCCAGTATATGCAGCCACTGAGCCTACCAAATTAAGTCACTGTGCCCACCCCCCCCCACTCGCAGGGTTGGCGGCCCTGGCTGCGCCCCATGCATGCGGCTCTAATAGAGCTGAGGGGACTTACCGTAGCACTGCAGCAGCTCCTCTCAGAGCGGCGGCGACCTCTGCTCCAGCGCCAGGCATCCAATAGGGTTGCCCGGCGCTTTGGCCAATCAGGAAGCAGGTCTGACGCAATGCCTCCTTATTGGCGGGGAGGAAGGTCTTCCGTCTCTAAATTGTCTATCTATCTATCTATCTATCTGTCTATTACATGTCCATCTATCTATCTATCTATCTGTCTATTACATGTCCATCTATCTATCTATCTAATCTATCTTTCAGACAAATAAGAAAGCAGGCTGTTGTCAGTGTCAGTGGCAGGAACTATGCTCCACTGTTGCTGACAGTGGAGGGAATAATGACCCAAGGGTAGGATAAAGCCAGCAAAGGGTCGCCTCTGGCCCCCGGGCCTTAGTTTGGAGACCACTGCTGTATATTGTCAAATGTCCAGAATTGACTCATACACACGTGGAAAGATACTACACGGCCTATTCTAAAGACTCTTTTACTTGTGATTGGCAATAGATGGTGGACCATCTGCAAAAAAAAGATCTCAGGTTAAGATGGAAGGACCTCCTAGTGGATCTTCTTGTCTTTGATGTTTAGCCAGTAATGGAGATGACTTTCTCTCTATGTAAATCATAATAATGAGAAGTAGAATGTCCCTCCTTGCATCTGAAGTCAAGGTCAGATCGGCGTAGTCAATCTTTTTTTTTTTTTCTCACCAGCCCACAAAACAGGCTTTAAATCATTCCCTGGAATGAAGTTTCCGCCATCTTGCCCCCCGTTCATCACACTCCGGTCACCGGTTTTCCAACATCTGCCCCGCTCTGCTGAGTCGAGTCTCAGAATTTACGCTTTTTCGGGGGAAAGTGCCACCTCATGAGAAAAGTGCGACTTGGATTCTGTGCTAAACATTTGCTGATCTTGTCCAAATCACTATAGCAATCCAATTTTATTTCCTCTTGATGGAAAATAAAACAATGAGCAAAAAAAAAAAAAAAAAAAACGAACGGACGCGGCAGCATTTTCTATTTATTGGCTTTGTGGAAGAAAGTGAGTAATGCGTTGTGAAAAGATAACAGCGGAGAGGGGAGAGAAATGGATTGTTCTGTGTTCTGGGCGCTTTCTGCTGAATCACATCTCACGGCCTCACAATATCTATTACATTCCAGCGACTTACACATTTATGAAGTTTTAATATCCCATCTTCCGGCAAACATTTGGGGTGGTAAATTGAATATTCCTTTCTGCACTTGACCCATTTCAATCTGCCGTCCATTATCCTGTATTATTTATACTCTCTGTTAAATTTCAATATCGCAGAATTCTATTAGGAGTTGGGAAATGGCGGGTCACCCGGTTCCTGAACATTGTGGGCTCTGGAAATCTTTTATAGTCCACAAAAGAGCTGAGCAAGAGAAGCAAAGAATCAGCAACAATAATGTATCATAAAATCACAAAGTAGTGGGCACTATTTCTATCTAATATCTGCATGCTTTAGAGTCCATCTGTCTATCTATCTATCTATCTATCTATTTATTTATCTATCTATCTATCTATCTATCTATCTATCTATCTATCTATCTATCTATCTATCTATCTATCTATCTATCTATCTATCTATCTATCCATGCATTTATTAACCACTTACAGACCAGAGGATTTGCCCCCTTAATCTATGTAATATCTGCATGCTTCAGAGTCTATCTATCTATCAAATCAGTTTATCCATCTGTCTATCTATCTATCTATCTATCTATCTATCTATCTATCTATCTATCTATCTATCTATCTATCTATCTATCTATCTATCTATCTATCTATCTATTTATCTATCTATCTATCTATCTATCTATCAAAGAGAAGGCTAATTTATTAAAATACTTTCTTCAGCTCTGTCTATACAAAGGAGCATGGGGGAGCTCATGTCCACAATGGGGGTGGTATTTACACAGCCCCGAATGATCCACAATGGCTCAAAAGTGATATGGTCCAGAAATATTTAGACAGAATAAAGGTGGATAAAGCACCTGGACCTGATGGCATCCACCCACGAATCCTAAAAGAATTGAGCTCTGCAATTTCAAAGCCATTGTATTTTTAGGGACTCATTAATGACGGGAATAGTACCACTGGATTGGCGCAGGGCGAACGTGGTGCCTATATTTAAAAAGGGAACAAAGTCTTTACCAAGTAACTATAGACCTGTTAGTTTAACTTCTATAGTTGGGAAGATACTGGAGAGATTATTAAAAGACCACATAGACGAGTTCTTGCTGAAAAAAAAATAATTAAACGCAATAGACAGCATGGGTTCATGAAAGACAGAAGTTGTCAGACAAACCTGATTTCTTTTTATGAAGAGGTAAGTAAAACCTTGGACAGAGGCGTGGCTGTGGACGTGGTATACTTGGATTTTGCAAAAGCGTTCGATACAGTTCCCCACACACGGCTCATGTGTAAGGTAAGGTCTACAGGTTTGGAAATATCAGTTTGTAAATGGATAGAAAACTGGCTAAAAGACAGAATTCAGAGAGTCGTGGTTAATGATTCTTACTCTGAATGGTCTAAGGTTATCAGTGGTGTACCCCAAGGTTCAGTGCTGGGACCCTTACTTTTTAATATCTTTATAAATGATATTGGGTCTGGGATCAAAAGTAACATTTCTGTCTTTGCAGATGACACCAAGCTATGCAGTGGAATAACGTCCTTACAGGAGGTCTCCAATTTACAAGCCAACCTCAATGCTCTGTCTAATTGGGCGACTATGTGGCAGATGAGGTTTAATGTTGATAAATGTAAAGTTATGCACTTGGGGAGGTATAGGTAAGAATATGCATCATACATACTAGGGGGAGTACAACTGGGGGGATCCATAGTGGAGAAGGATCTGGGGGTTTTGGTAGATCATAAGCTCAATAATAGCATGCAATGTCAAGCTGCGGTTTCCAAAGCGAGCAAAGTCCTTTCTTGTATTAAGAGAGGGATGGACTCCAGAGAGAGAGATATCATTTTGCCCCTGTTCAAATCATTAGTAAGACCTCATCTGGAATATGCAGTTCAGTTTTGGGCTCCAGTTCTCAAAAAGGATATCCGGGAACTGGAGAAAGTGCAGAGAAGGGCAACCAAACTGATAAGAGGCATGGAGGAGCTCAGCTATGAGGAAAGATTAGAGGGACTGGATTTATTCACTCTTGAGAAGAGGAGATTAAGGGGGGATATGATCAACATGTACAAATATATAAGGGGTCCATATAGTGAACTTGGTGTTGAGTTATTCACTTTAAGGTCAACACAGAGGACAAGGGGGCACTCCTTACGTCTAGAGGAAAAGAGATTTCATCTCCAAATACGGAAAGGTTTATTCACAGTAAGAGCTGTGAAAATATGGAATAGACTCCCTCCAGAGGTGGATCTGGCTAACTCAGTAGATTGCTTTAAGAAAGGCCTGGATACTTTCCTAAATGTACATAATATAACTGGGTACTGACATTTATAGGTAAAGTTGATCCAGGGAAAATCCGATTGCCTCTAGGGGGATCAGGAAGGGATTTTTTTTCCCCTGCTGTAGCAGATTGGAGCATGCTCTTTTGGTTTTTTTTTTTTTGCCTTCCTCTGGATCAACTGTGGGTATAGAATGGGGTTTATTGGATTGTATGATATATTTTATTTTTATTTATTATTTCTTTTTTTTTTATGGTTGAACTGAATGGACTTGTGTCTTTTTTCGGCCTATATCTATCTACAATACATCAGAGAGCTGCGTGTTGTAAAGTGTAAAAAACACCTATAACGTGAAAAGAAACAAAGGACCTGTGCTCTTATATCATAAATTACATACCATAAATCACCATAGTGAATAAACAAATAAATCTTTATTTGAATTATAAAAAATACATAAACATGATGAAGTTCATGTATAGATCCCACATGTGAATAATTATCCTTAGTGAGTATAGGAAAGGTTCTTCTCCACCCGCATGCAGACACATAACACACTCATCAGACTTACACACAATGCACTCACCAGACTTACACACTGTACACTCACCAGACTTACACACAGTGCACTCACCAGACTTACACACAGTGCACTCACCAGACTTACACACAATGCACTCACCAGACTTACACACAATGCACTCACCAGACTTACACACAATGCACTCACCAGACTTACACACAATGCACTCACCAGACTTACACACAATGCACTCACCAGACTTACACACAATTCACTCACCAGACTTACACACAATACACTCACCAGACTAAGGCCACTTTCACACTGAAGCACTTCTAAACTGCCAGAAAAAACATTTGAGCGCTTTTGAAGAGCTTTTCAGGCTCTTTTGAAGAGCTTTCCATTCATTTCAATAGGGAGGGGAGTTTTTCACAGCCCTGCCAGCACACTGCCCCAGTGTGAAAGCGATCATTGATTTTAATGGAAATAAGTTTTCGTGAGCTTTTTAGGGGCTGTTTTTAGCGTGAAAGCGCCTGAAAAGCGCCTCAGTGTGAAAGTGGTCTTACACACAATACACTCACCAGACTTAATTGACCCCTATTACAGGGAGTCAAATTCTGCATATGGGAAAATCCAAGATGTTGTACATGAGGGCACAGGAATGAATCCAAACTGCTGCTGTCATCCATTCAGTATATATATATATATATATATATATATATATATATATATATATATATATGGCGTGTTCAAAGCTCCAGTGCTTTGTCATATAGAGAGGGGGAGGAAAGGATACTCTCATGGTGCAGTAATTCAAATCATTTATTTAAAAAAGAAGGTTGTATTGCACTTACATCAAAGAAGACAATCATCATGTATTATATAGGAATCGCCAGTTAGCTCTCCACCTGTGTTCCAGCTGACCGGAAATGACGTATCTCAAACACCACCCAACGCCGTTTCGTCAGCCTACGTCTGATGTCTTCAGGGGGTTGCCTCTCTATATGGCAAGCACTGGAGCATTTACAGTAATAGGCTATCTATCTATCTATCTATCTATATATATATATTGAATGGATGACAGCAGCGGTTTGGATTCATTCCTGTACCCTCATGTATAACATCTTGGATTTTCCAATATTTTTACAAAATTAATCTGACTGGCAGCTAGAAGAAACTTCTCAGTATTCAGACTTTGATATATAAGTAATTTCTGTATGTGAGAGACTGCAAAGAGTCATCTCTGTATGTGAGAGATAGCAAGGAGATGTCACTCAATTCTTCTTGTGTCTCACAAGCAGGGAAGCAAATGTATCTATCTATCTATCTATCTATCTATCTATCTATCTATCTATCTATCTATCTATCTATCTATCTATCTATCTATCTTCCGTCTCTCTAAATTGTCTGTCTGTCTATCTATCTATCTATCTATCTATCTATCTATCTATCTATCTATCTATCTATCTATCTATCTGTCTTTCGTCTCTCTAAATTGTCTATCTATCTATCAATCTGTCTATTACCTGTCTATCTATCTATCTATCTATCTATCTATCTATCTATCTACCTATCTGTCTTCCATCTCTCTAAATTGTCTATCTATCTATCTATCTATCTATCTATCTATCTATCTATCTATCTATCTATCTATCTATCTATCTATCTATCATCATCTATCTATCTATCTGTCTTCCGTCTCTCTAAATTGTCTATCTATCTATCTATCTATCTATCTATCTATCTATCTATCTGTCTATCTATCTGTCTATTACCTGTCTATCTATCTATCTAATCTATCTTTCAGACAAATAAGAAAGCAACGTATACCCTCTGGAAATATAAAACACCTGATGCCAGTATACAAAACACGTCAAGGTAACAATTGTAAAATGTAAGTAATATGGAATAAAAGAACACTTGGGTGTAATAAAGGATCTGTATTGATAGAAGGTGGACCCGGTGATGACTTGAGATGCATTAGTGGACAATGTGGTTCGGGTATTGGAGCTGAACTCATGCAGGAGTCTATGAAATTAACCTTGTGATATATTAGAACAATCCATTCAGTTCCATTCTTGTGCCCATAATGGCCGCGTTCGGCTGTATCCAGAGAGTAGATTGGACTGTCACAATCAGGAGATATGACGGCTTTCAGCTCCAGACTTGTCATAAATGAACGGAGGTTAACAAGCCGGAGAAGAGGACTATTCAGAGATACCGAGACTCAGGAGACTTCTGAAAACATGATAGATATCAATATATATTAATTTATTGACAGTTTAGATTTTGATAATAGATAGCTAGAGAGATAGATAGATAGAAATATGGGGATCTACTGTATACATAAAGGTGCAGCTAATAAAAAAATTGAATAGCATCAAAAGTTAATTTATTTTAGTAATTATATTTAAAAAGTGAAAATCATATATTATATATAGATTCATTGCACACAGAGTGATATATTGTATTTCAAGCATTTCTTTCTTTTAATTTTGATGATTATGACTTACAGCGAGTGAAAACCCAAAATTCAGTATCTCAGAAAATTTGAATATTACATAAGACCAATAAAAAAAGGATTTTTGATATAGAAATGTGGGCTTAGTGAGAAGTCTGTCCATGTACAGTATAGTATGCACTCAATACTTGGTCAGGACTCCTTTTTCATGAATTACGGCATTAATGTGGCATGGCATGGAGGTGATCAGCATGGCGTGGCATGGAGGTGATCAGCATGGCGTGGCATGGTGGTGATCAGCATGGCGTGGCATGGTGGTGATCAGCCTGTGGCACTGCTGAGGTGTTATGAAAGCCCAGGTTGCTTTGATAGCGGCCTTCAGCTCATCTGCATTGTTGGGTCTGGTGTCTCATCTTCCTCTTGATAATACCCCACAGATTCTCTATGGGGTTTAGGTCAGGCGAGTTTGCTGGTCAATCAAGCACAGTGATATCATGATCAACTACTTCTGGACCACCCACCGCACATATACTGCACCAGGGCGGCCCGGCTGCACTAAACAACGTACCTGAAAAGGGATAGAGAGAAAAACAAGAAAAATAGAGAGAAAGAAAGAAAGAAACAGAGAGAGAGGAAAGAAAGAAAAACAGGAACAGAGAAAGAATAAATAAAGAGATAACGAGAACAAGAGAAACAAAGATAGAGAAGAAAAAAAAATAAGTGATAGAGAAAAGAAATAGAAAGATAGAGAAGAAAGAAAGAAAAGAAACAGAGAGATAGGAAAGAGCGAGAGAGAGAGAGAGACAGAAAGAAGAAATAAACAGATTGAGAGGAGAACAAGACAAACAGAAATAAAGAAGAAAGAAAGAAAGAAAGAAAAGAAAGAAAGAGTTGTGATGATGTGAATAGAAAAAGATAAATAGATGATGAATGGAAAAAAAAAAGAGAGAGAGGGAAGAAAGAAAAACAAAGAGAGAGAGAAAGAAGAAATATAGAGAAGAAACAGAGATAGAGAAGAAGAATAAAAAAAAAAGGATAGAGAGAAAAACAAGAAAAATATAGATAAAGAAAGAGAGAAAAGAAAGAAACAGAGAGAGGAAAGGAAAGTAAAAGAAAGGAACAGAGAGAGAGAAGGAATAAATCAAGAGATTGAGGGAAGAACAAGAGAAACAAAGATAGAGAAGAGGGACGAGAAAAGAAAGAGAAAAGTAGCGAAAGTGAAGAAAGAGAGAAAGAAAGGAAGAAAGAAAGAAAGAAAGAAAGAAAGAAAGAACCAAAGAACTCCCTAAAAAGTTTCAATAACATACCCTGTACACCCTGATACATCTACCCGAAGAAAAAAAAAAGAAAACATGAAAGATGGAAGGAAGGATATTATTAAAGCAGTAATAGTCAATCAATATCATTTTTTTAGATTCAAAGTACAATGTACAGTACATGTGTACATTAGTACACTGGTATTTCTCTCCTTAGAAAATAAGAAAGAAAGAAAGAAAGAGAGAGAGAGAGAGAGAGAGAGAGAGAGAGAGAGAGAGAGAGAGAGAGAGAGAGAGAGAGAGAGAGAGAGAGAGGAAATGAAAGAAACAGAGAGAGGAAAGGAAAGAAAAAGAAAGAAAAAGAAATAAAGAAAGAAAGAAACAGAGAGAGAGAAGGAATAAATAAAGAGATTGAGAGAAGAACAAGAGAAACAAAGATAGAGAAGAGAGACAAGAGAAAAGAAAGAGAAAAATAGCGATACAGAAGAAAGAAAGAATGAAATAAAGAAAGAAAGAAAGAAAGAAAGAAAGTACTCCCTAAAAAGCTTCAATAACGTACCCTGTACATCTACCTGATACATAGAAAAAAAAAAAGAAAACAGGAAAGGATATTATTAAAGCAGTAATAGTCAACCAATATCAGTCTTCAGATGCAAACAAAGTAAAATATACAGTACATGTGTACACTGGTACTCCTCTACTGAGAAAATAAGAAAGAAAGAAAGAAAGAAAGAAAGAAAGAGAGAAAGAAAAGTAGAAAGGAAGGAAGGAGAGAAGGAGAAAAGAAAGAAAGATTAATTTATATAAGATAGATAGATAGATACAGTGGTGTGAAAAAGTGTTTGCCCCCTTCCTCATTTCCTGTTCCTTTGCATGTTTGTCACACTTAAGTGTTTCGGAACATCAAAACCAATTTAAACAATAGTCAAGGACAACACAAGTAAACACAAAATGCAATTTGTAAATGAAGGTGTTTATTATTAAAGGTGAAAAAAAATCCAAACCATCATGGCCCTGTGTGAAAAAGTGATTGCCCCCCTTGTTAAAACATACTATAACTGTGGTTGTCCACACCTGAGTTCAATTTCTCTAGCCACACCCAGGCCTGATTATTGCCACACCTGTTCACAATCAAGGCAAAAAAAGCAAAAAATATAGCATTTTTTTCAAAATTGTCGCTCTATTTTTGTTTATAGTGCAAAAAATAAAAACCGCAGGGGCGATCAAATACCACCAGAAGAAAGCTCTATTTGTGGGAAAAAAAGGACGCCAATTTTGTTTTGGAGCCACGTCGCACGACCGCGCAATTGTCAGTTAAAGCGACGCAGTGCCGAATCGCAAAAAGGGGCCTGGTCCTTTGGCTGCCAATTGGTCCGGGGCTGAAGTGGTTAATGCTTCCGAGCATGTGTCCAATTGTTTCCAAGGATGCACCAAAATTTTTGGTGCCTTGAGGCAATTCAGTTCGCAGTTGCAGTGCTATACAAATCATTCATGCATTTAGAATTGCATACACATGATCGAAAAATAAGATAGAAAGGTTTTCCGTCGGAAAAAATTAAGAACAGGTTCTCAATCCAAAGTGCGTCGGAAATGTCGACAGAAAAAGACCGATGGGCATACACACGGTCGGAAAATCTCCCGGAAAGCTCCCATCGGACTGTTTCCATCGGAAATTCCGACCGTGTGTACGCGGCATTAGAGAAAAAGTAAAAAATAAATTGCTGCAACTAAGTATGTGGGTTTCATCTGTACATATCAGACTAGAGGGCCCCTTTAATAAAGCATGCACGCGGTCTACGTTCTGCACCGCTGTTTGGCTATAAAAAGAAGCGGAGAAGTAATATAGAAAGCTGTAATTCAGAGCGCAATTAATCATTTCAGGAGAGGCCTTTTTAATTTCCGCACTCTGCAAAGTAGAGTTAAAGGATTTAAGAGACTATTTTTTCTCCAATAAACAGCCCCGGCTGTTAATGGATTATTATTCAGATCTGTCTCTGGCGGGAAGAACGGTAGCAGAAAGGGAGGAAAAAATAAAGTCGACTAATCTTCAAACAAAAAATCATCGACAAAACAATTGAAAAGAATTTACATCCCGTGAAAATTCTCCTCTATAGGTAAATCTCAAGTGGCCAGTGAATTACAAATTAAATCCTCTCATTTGAGAGGTAGGATAAAGAGTTTGCAAACTTAATTTTTGCCTGTGAGCAAAAAACATAAATAGCACAACTTAAAGCTGCCTTTGGAATATGGGGTGGGGGACACCCACCTTCCGGGTCTCCAGCCAATTTCAGTTTTCCGAACCACCCACAGTGCCTCCCAGCTCCCATAGTGCCCCCTCCTAACCTTCCATAGTGGACCCCAGTGTCCCTCAGACCCCATAGTGCCCCAATTTTCCACAGTGCCCCACTCAACCTCCCACCGTGCCCCCAATCTTCCATAGTGGACTCCAGTGCCCCTCAGACCCCATAGTGCCCCCCAATTTCCCACAGTGCTCTCCAATCTCCCACAGTGCCCCTCAACCTCCCACAGTGCTCTCCATCCTCCCACCTTCCGGGTCTCCAGACAATTTCAGTTCTCTGAACCTCCGACAGTGCCTCCCAGCTCCCATAGTGCCCCCTCCTAACCTTCCATAGTAGACCCCGGTGTCCCTCAGACCCCGTAGTGCCCCAATTTTCCACAGTGCCCCCCCAACCTCCCACAGTGCCCCCAATCTTCCATGGTGGACTCCAGTGCCCCTCAGACCCCATAGTGCACCCAATTTCCCACAGTGCTCTCCAATTTCCCACAGTGCCCCTCAACCCTCCATATTGCTCTCCAACCTCCCACAGTGCTCTCCATCCTCCCACTTACTGACCCTCCAGCCAAATTCAGTTCCCCTAACCTCCCACAGTGCCTCCCAGCATCTATAGTGCCCCCCAACCTTCCATAATAGACCCCAGTGCCCCTGGGCCCGCAGTGCCTCTTAACCTCCCACAGTGCTCTCCAACCCACTACAATGCCCCCCATCCTCCCACATTGTCACTTAACCTCCCACGGTTATCTCCACCCTCTCACCTACCTGGCCTCCAGCCAACTTCAATTCCCCTAACTTCTCACAGTGCCTGCCAGCTCCTATAGTACCCCCAGCCCTCCATAGTGGACCCCAATGCCCCTCAGTCCCCACAGTGCTCTCCAACCTCCCACAATGCTCTCCAGCCTCTCATAGTGCTTTCCATCTTCCCACCTACCGGGCCTCCAGCCAACTTTGGTTCCTCTGTCCTCCCAAATTGCCTCCCAGCTCTCATAATACACCCCAGCCTTCTATAGTAAATCCCAGTGCTCCTTAACATCCCACAGTTCTCTCCATCCTCCCACCTACCTGGCCTTCAGCCAACTTCCATTCCCCTAACTTCTTACAGTGCCTGCCAGCTCCCATAGTGTCCCCTAGCCTCCCATAGTGGACCTCATTGCCCCTCAGTCCCCACAGTGCTCTCCAACCTCCCACAGTAAACACAACCACCCACAGTGCTCTCTAACCTCCCACATTGCCCACCAACCTCCCTCAGTGCTCTCCAACCTCTCACAGTGCTTTCCATCTTCCCACCTACTGGGCCTCCAGCCAACTTCAGTTCCCCTATCCTTGCAAATTGCCTCCCAGCTCTCATAGTACACTCCAGTCTTCCACAGTGAATCCCAGTGCTCTCCAACCTCCCACAGGTTCCCCCAACCCCCCACAGTGTTCCTCAGCCCCCACAGTGCCTCCCCAAGCCTCCTGTAGTGCTTTCCAACCTTCCACAGTGCACTATAACCTACCACAGTGCCCCCCAACCTCCCAATCCAATACCCAACCCCTAACCTATTGAGAATCCTCCAGCCCCAATAGTGCTCCCAACCTCCATCACGCTCCTAAACTTCCTCCTAACCTCCCACAGTCTCTCCTAGCTGCAGCACCCTGCAGTAATCCACAATTCTCCTGCGGACATAGCCCCTTGGAGAGGCTCTAAGCCCCCTCCAGTGACCCTATGCCCTAGTCACTTCCTAAATGCTAATAGCTCCCTCAAATGCCAGGGCCTATAGTTGGTAGGCAAGAGGCTAGCATTCAGTCCCCTCCAAAAGCCCCTGTCCCGGTGAGTCTATCACATTGCCCCCAATGTGTCCTGCATTGGGCTGGGGCTTGGTGCTTGAAGGAACTGCCAAAACACACAGGAGGAGGTCTTCCGGGAGGCATGGGAGTAAGAGAGGGCAGAGTGAGTAGATTAACACTGTTGGGAACTAACAAAGGGGGAGACTGCCACATGTAGCCCGTCTCCCTCCAAGGCAGCGATGGGCTTAAGTCTGAGAGATCCTCTGAGAGTCAGCCGGGTGGACTGGTGGAGAGTGAGTCAGATGGACTGGTGTAGAGAGACAGCCGGGAGGGATAGTGAAAGAGGCAGCTGCAGCCAGGTGGGGTGGCAGTGCCTGAAGAGGCAGTGCTGGGATCAGTGGCCACATAGGAAGCAGGAAGAAAAGTTGCATGCTGTTCACTACCTCCGAGCTACAATTAAGGGACTGTGAGTTCCTGCCTGTAATGGGCTGTTGCTGATCTGACAAGAGTGATTCAGCAGAAGCTGGCAAGTTTGTGCAGGAGGAAGGTGAAGAGGATAGCTGTATATAGAAAGTTGTCCCTGGAATTGCTGGAGTCAAGTGGGCATCCCATAACTTCCCACCCCTATCCAAGTAGTTAACCCCCTAACAAACAACAATAACCAAAGCTGCAGACCGTTCTCTGACTCTGAATTTCTTTCTTTCTTTCTTTCTTTCTTTCTTACCAGGGCAGCCATATGACATTTTGGGGCCCCTTACACAGCTTTAGTCCTGAGTCCCCCAGGCCTGGCCCCCAACATTCCTCAGGTCCCACCCACTGGCACAGCAGCACAGGCCCACACCCAGAAACGTTGTTAATCAATATACTATTCCAGACCAATCTACAATGAGAACTGAGGAGTCCTGCAGGCTACACGCAGAGCACATGAGCTGCAACTGGTGTGGCGCCCAAACCAACATCCGGTCTGCAGGGAGAGGCTGAGTGAGGATGCTAACTAAGTGAGCTGCATCGGCTCCCCCCATGGTCACCTTGCTTTAGCAATTGCTAGTTACTACAGCAGCAGCAACTTGGTCTTGTTGGCTGGGGCCCAGGCGACCAGGCCCCTCAGGATGACCAGGCCCCTCAGAATGACCAGGCCCCTCAGAATGACCAGGCCCCTCAGGATCACCAGGCCCCTCAGGATGACCGGGCCCCCTGCATGTATATAGGTTTAACACCCTTTTGGCAGCCCTGGGGGTACACTACACAGCCAAAGTCCTTGACCGGTTAAACCAGAAATGTTATTAGCCTTCAGCAATCCCAAAATCAATCTGAAACCTGCTGAAAGCTACAGCCAGGACTCACTTAGAGATCTGTGTTCAGCCCTTCCCTACTGAAGCTGAAGGGTGTTTAAAGGGCTTGGAGACTCTACAAATTCTCTAAATTCATCATCAATGCCTGCAGAACATGATGCTCTTTATAGCAGAGTTTTCGACCTGAGACCTTGGGGACGAGGACTGGAGTCCTCCATAGCTTAACATGTCAGCAAAGCCAGAACACTGAGCTACAAAGCAAGGGTAACGTAATGTCAAATGTCCAATTTTCTGTGCAGGAGTGTCTGTCATCTCCCTGCTAGAAGAAAACTCTTTTGCAACAAAATAACATATTTTTCTGTATCAGGTTTAGCGGTACTTTAACAAATTCAAAGTAAAAAAAAAAAAAAGAAAGCTTCTTGTATTCGGGAGACACAATGAGAAATTGTAGCCGTACGCAAACAGACATTTGTTACCAAGTCGTAGAAGCGCTGCAATTTTTTATCATAACAAAAAAGGACAATATACTGTCAGGTGCACTGCGGTATAAAGATAATACGAGTGGGCTGCATTTGTCTTAATTTTCCTTGTTGAGCTATGGATTACGTTTGACATTTTCTCATAAATTTTCCATCTGCGAGGCTTGTCACTGATATCGCCGGTTTGCAAGGATTCACTTTAGATCTTCTTAATTCTAAATTGTTACCCATCAAATTTTGTATTTTTTTCTTATTTCGAGAGATGAATTTGCTAATTGTCGTTCCCTTCGTAACTGAATGGGGGTATAAAACAGAATTAATTTCCTTTCTGCGTAATTGAAAAGGAATGGGTAGAACAGAATGAATGACTTGTCTTAGGAAGACAAAATAATTGTCTCTTATAAAGGCGATCTAATACATTATATCAATGCAACATGCATTCATTTACAGTCTACCATAAATCTGCAGAATAATGGACTGCCTCCTCTGGGCTGAAAGAAGGAGGTAGAAAATGAGGCAAAAAGGTTCAATAAAAGCAAAATGAAATATATATATTAAAAATATAATATATCTATATAGCTATATATATATATAGGTATACAGTGGTGTGAAAAAGTGTTTGCCCCCTTCCTCATTTCCTGTTCCTTTGCATGTTTGTCACACTTAAGTGTTTCGGAACATCAAACCAATTTAAACAATAGTCAAGGACAACACAAGTAAACACAAAATGCAATTTGTAAATGAAGGTGTTTATTATTAAAGGTGAAAAAAATCCAAACCATCATGGCCCTGTGTGAAAAAGTGATTGCCCCCTAAACCTAATAACTGGTTGGGCCACCCTTAGCAGCAACAACTGCAACCAAGCGTTTGCGATAACGTGCAATGAGGCTTTTACAGCGTCCTGGAGGAATTTTGGCCCACTCATCTTTGCAGAATTGTCCTAATTCAGTTACATTAGAGGGTTTTCGAGCATGAACGGCCTTTTTAAGGTCATACCACAACATCTCAATAGGATTCAGGTCAGGACTTTGGCTAGGCCACTCCAAAGTCTTCATTTTGTTTTTCTTCAGCCATTCGGTGGTGGACTTGCTGGTGTGTTTAGGATCATTGTCCTGCTGCAGAACCCAAGTTCGTTTCAGCTTGAGTACACGAACAGATGGTCGGACATTCTCCTTCAGGATCTCTTGGTAGACAGCAGAATTCATAGTTCCTTTTATCACGGCAAGTCTTCCAGGTCCTGAAGCAGCAAAAAAGCCCCAGACCATCACACTACCACCACCATATTTTACTGTTGGTATAATGTTCTTTTTCTGAAATGCAGTGTTCCTTCTACGCCAGATATACTTGGACACACACCTTCCAAAGAGTTCCACTTTTGTCTCATCGGTCCACAGAATGTTGTCCCAAAAGTCTTGGGGATCATCAAGATGTGTTGTGGAGAAATTGAGACGAGCTTTGATGTTCTTTTTGCTCAGCAGTGGTTTTCTCCTTGGAACTCTGCCATGCAGGCCATTTTTGCCCAGTCTTTTCCTGATGGTGGAGGCATGAACGCTGACCTTAACTGAGGCAAGTGAGGCCTGCAGTTCCTTGGACGTTGTTGTGGGGTCTTTTGTGACCTCTTGGATGAGTCGTCGCTGCGCTCTTGGGGTAATTTTGGGCGGCCGGCCACTCCTGGGAAGGTTCACCACTGTTCCATGTCTTCGCCATTTGTGGATAATGGCTCTCACTGTGGTTCGCTGGATTCCCAAAGCTTTGGAAATGGCTTTATAACCCTTTCCAGACTGATAGATCTCAATTACTTTCTTTCTCAATTGTTCCTGAATTTCTTTGGGTCTCGGCATGATGTGTAGCTTTTAAGGATCTTCTGGTGGACCTTACTGTGTCAAGCAGCTCCTATTTAAGTGATGCCTTGATTGTGAACAGGTGTGGCAATAATCAGGCCTGGGTGTGGCTAGAGAAATTGAACTCAGGTGTGGACAACCACAGTTATAGTATGTTTTAACAAGGGGGGCAATCACTTTTTCACACAGGGCCATGATGGTTTGGATTTTTTTTCACCTTTAATAATAAACACCTTCATTTACAAATTGCATTTTGTGTTTACTTGTGTTGTCCTTGACTATTGTTTAAATTGGTTTGATGTTCCGAAACACTTAAGTGTGACAAACATGCAAAGGAACAGGAAATGAGGAAGGGGGCAAACACTTTTTCACACCACTGTAGATATAGATATACAGTATCTCCCAAAATGAGTACACTCCTCACATTTTTGTAAATCTTTTCTTCTACCTTTTCATGTGACAACACTGAAGAAATTGCACTTGTCTACAATGTAAAGTAGTGAGTGTACAGCTTGTATAACAGTGTAAATTTGCCGTCCCTTCAAAATAACTCAACACACAGCCATTAATGTCTAAACCGCTGGCAACTAGACATGTGCAATTTGTTTCGTTTTTTTTCGTTTTTCGTTTTTTTTTCTTTATTTTCGTTCGTTCGTTTTTGTACGAATGAACGAATCATTCGAATCGTACGAATCCGAATAACGAATCGTAACGAATCGTTCGAATCGTACGAATCCGATTAACGAATCATTCGAATCGAACGAATCCGAAAAACAACGAAAATCCGAAAAAAAATAATTAGAAACAACGAATGTACTAATGAAGAAAATCCGAAAAACGAAAACGAAAGAAAAAATTCGTACATTCGTAACTTTTTTTTTGTTGAATTGGTAATTTTCAGTGTCCCTTACAATGGTGCTGCTTAACGTGCTTCGAATGGATTGAACAAAAAAATGTGTACATTCGTAACTTTTTTTTCGATTCGTAACTTTTTTTTTTTCGATTCGTAACCTTTTTATTTTTTTTCGATTTGTAATTTTCCGTGTCTCTATTGAACAAAAAAATTCGTACATTCGTAACTTTATTTTCGATTCGTAATTCTTTTTTCGATTCGTAAATGATTAAAATGTAATAATAGCATACACATTACATAAAATTATGAATTATGCTCCGATTACGAATCTACGAATGTTACGAATGTACGAATAAATACGAATGCGTCCGAAAATTAAACTAACGAAAAAACGAATCAACGAAAAAATAACTCTTACGAATGTACGAATCGTTACGAATACGAACACCGACGACTTACGAATGTACGAATCGTTACGAATCAACGGAAACGAAAAAAACAAAATGAAAAAAAACTATTTTTTTTCGGAAACGAAAAAAACGAAACGAAAATAAACACATTTTTTTGTTGTGCACATGTCTACTGGCAACAAAAGTAAATACCGTATTTATCGACGTATAACACGCGCCGGCGTATAACATGCACCCCAAGTTTAGGAGGGAATTTTAAGGAAAAAACTTTTAGGAGGGAAGTTTAAAGGGGTTGTAAAGGAGATATATATTTTTTTTTAAAATAACAAACATGTTATACTTACCTCCACTGTGCAGCTCGTTTTGCACAGAGTGGCCCCGAACCTGGTCTTCTGGGGTCCCTCGGCGGCTGTCTCGGCTCTCCCCCCCGCAAGTACTTCTCACCTTCATGCAAGCTCCCTCGCATGGTGTGGAGTGCTTGCGGGCGTGCTCCCGTGATACAGCCGGCGGCTATAGCCACTCGCTGTATCACTCGGCCCCCACCCCCCGGCGCGCCGCGTCATTTTAATGTGATTGACAGCAGCGTGAGCCAATGGCTGCGCTGCTTTCAATCCATCCACTCTAGCCAATCAACGGCCAGGGTGAGCGGCGAAGAGGACGTCGGGGGCGAGCGCGGGACTTTTGAGGGGTCAGGTAAGTAAAACGGGGGGGCCGGGGGGGCCAGTATAGTCAGATATTTTTTCACCTTAATGCATAGAATGCATTAAGGTGAAAGAAAAATTACCTTTACAACCCCTTTAAGGAAAAAAAAAAACTTACATCTAAATGCCCATAAATGCAGCCTCATCAGTGCCCATCTGCAGCCTTGTCCATCATTGCAGAATGATCAGTGTCCATCTGCAGCCTTGCCCAGTCTGATTGCAGCCTTGCCCAGTCTGATTGCAGCCTTGCTGAGTCTGATTGAAGCCTTACCCAGTCTGATTGCAGCCTTGCCCAGTGTCATTACAGCCTTGCCCAGTCTCATTGCAGCCTTGCCCAGTGTCATTACAGCCTTGCCCAGTCTCATTGCAGCCTTGCCCAGTCTCTTTGCAGCCATACCCTGTCTCAATGCAGCCTGATTGTTTTTAAAATTAGCGCCGCTGAGATACACAGAGCCGGATGTCCTGTGTACTGGCCTCCTCTCGGCTCCTCTCGCAGTCCCACCCAGTCCCACCCAGTCCCGCCCCTTGGCCCGGCTCCTATGATGGACATAACACAGGTCCAATGGCGGGACTGGGCGTGACTGTGAGCGGAGCCCAGAGGAGCTGAGCCTAGCCGAGTACACAGTACACTCGGCTATGTGTATTTCATCATCAATGCCTGCAGATGTCAGTGGGGATCAGCGGGGATCAGCGTATAACACGCACCCACGATTTTCCCCTGATTTTAAGGGGAAAACGGTGCGTGTTATACGCCGATAAATACGGTACACCCCTAAGTGAAAATGTCCAAATTGGGCCCAATTAGCCATTTTGCCTCTCGGTGTCATGTGACTTGTTAGTGTTACAAGGTCTCAGGTATGAATGGGGGGCAGGTGTGTTAAATTTGGTGTTATTGCTCTCACTCTCTCATACTGGTCACTGGAAGTTCAACATGGCACCTCATGGCAACAAACTCTCTGAGGATATGAAAAAAATAATTGTTGCTCTACAAAAAGATGGCCTAGGCTATAGGAAGATTGCCAAGACCGTGAAACTGAGCTGCAGCACGGTGGCCAAGACCATACAGCGGTTTAATAGGACAGGTTCCTCTCAGAACAGGCCTCTCCATGGTCAACCAAATCATTTATTTATTTATTTTATTGCATTGATAGATGTCCCCTGGGGCAGGACCCGGGTCCACAACCACTTTTTATGACAATAACTTACATATAAGCCTTTAAATTTAGCACTTTTGATTTTTCATGTTCATGTTCCATAGACTTTTTGCCTGTTCGCATGTTCTGTTGCGAACCGAACCGGGGGGTGTTCGGCTCATCCCTATTCCTTACACTTTTTATTTAGGTTGACCAGGGTAAAAGATGGTAATCCTATCTCTACCAATAAAGGCAGAGGAGGACAAAGGCTTCACCACATTCTTACACACTCTAAACCTCATTGACACCAACCACCCACCAGATTCCTCTATTATCCACAATCTTTTTTAGGGGACACAACGTTTCACCAAACCTCCTCAACCCGACCCATAAATCCTCGGGGGGTATAAACTGATTCGTTGTCAGGATAGTCACATTCTTTATCAAGGGCTGTCATGAGATTACCTTGGGGACAAGCCCCTTCCAGTCTGGCTGGCCCCTATATATATGCTCAAACCACTTCCAAAACACATCCAGTGACTCTGGATGCACAAATGACAAATCATATTCATAGGAACCTGCTGGACTGATGAGAGCACAGGCACTCTCCTTTGTCTGTTTGAATCTCTCCTCATTCTCATACTTCTCCTTGAACACACCGCTGCTTTCTTTCAGAGAAGCGACCAGCTTCTCCTGCTTCTTCAATGCCGCTTCTAGCAACTTCAGCTTGGATTCTTCCCTCTTACTGCTTAGAGACTTACTGTGCAAAGATTTATTTTTCCTGAAATCTGCTTTCAGGACAGCAAGCTTCTGTTTCTCCTTGGTAATACATTGAAGTCTATTCAGCACTCCCCTTGCATAGGGACAAGCCCAGGATCCATTGCAGTTTGAGCACATGGTGTAGGCCTCAGTGCCTCTGGAGAGCCTCCACCTTTGTCTTCCCCAGCATGGTCCATGCTGGCTGGGGAAAAGCCTGCAGGACAGGCCCAGGCTTGATGTTTCTCCCAGCATAGATCACAGCAGAGTGAGCCAGCAGCACCTTGCAGAACAGCACCACCTGGTGGAGAGACTGATGTGACTGGCTAAGTGTTCTCTGTACAGCACTGCAGTGTATGTCAGAGCTATATAAATGTATAATAATAATAATAATAGCGTGTGACTGTGTGGGGTCATTAGAGCGTAAGCTCCTCTGTTGTACAGACTGATGTGACCGGCTCAGTGTTCTCTGTACAGCACTGCAGTATATGTCAGAGCTATATAAATGTATAATAATAGTGTGTGACTGTGGGGGACCATTAGAGTGTAAGCTCATCTGGTACAGAAACTAATGTGACTGGCTTAGTGTTCTCTGTACAACACTTGTGGTATATGTCAGAGCTATATAAATGTATAATAGTTGTAATAATAACAAAATAAAATAATAATAAAACAAATAATATCAGGATTGTATAGATGAACACATATAAAACATTCCTAATACTGAATAATAAGTCAACATCCTCTGAGCTAGCACCCCGTCTTCAGGCAACTCTTCACCATCTTCCATTGAGGCAAATAAAGGAATTTGCATAATAAGACTGATCACGTCTCCGCATGTCATGTTGTATTAGAGACAGCCGTGTCAGCAGATATGTCATGTTAACGTTCACCAGATCAGTTTGCCATGAAGCGATACACACTCCATCATGCGGGGGGTCGGGAGCGTCACGCTTGATTATAATTTGAATACAGAATAAGCAGTCACATTCCTGGCACTTTCCTCCCCCTCCTATGGCAGAAGAAGTGAAGACGTGAAAATAACGAAATACTGACATGATATTATCATGTGCAGGGGAAAAATATAAGTTCTGTCGGAGCACCCGACAAAGAAGTCACATGACTTCAGATCTGACTTTGCCCTGCGACTTCAGGTGCGACTTCAAGGAACAGGATCCAATTCTGATCCGACTTTGAGATGATTGCGACTTGTCCTTTGAACAATCAAAACAATTCCTTTGCTTCTGGTATGGAGGAAACCTCACGTCAAATTTATAAAATAAACGGCGTGAGGTCCCTCTCAGATCCATACCAGGCCCTTCGAGTCTGGTATGGATCTTGAGGTATGATCCCCTCGCCAACAAAAAAAAAAAATGGCGTGGGTCCCCCCAAGACCATACCAGACCCTTACCCAAGCACACAGCCTGGCAGGCCAGGAAAGGGGGTAGGGAAAATTGAGTGCCCTCCCTCCTGAACCATACCAGGGGGGCTTCCAGATTCCAATAAGCCCCCTGCCTGCAAACCCCCACAACCACAGCCCAGGGTTGTGGGGAGGAGGCCCTTGTTCCCATCAACATGGGGACCACCCCCTCATGTTGAGGGCATGTGGCCTGGTATGGTTCAGGAGGAGAGGGGGCACTTGCTCGACCCCCCCCTTTCCTGGCCTGCCAGGCTGCATGCTCGGATAAGGGTCTGGTATGGATTTTGGGGGGGATTTTTAAAAAATGGTTTGGGGTCCCCTCAAATACAGGGCCTTTGAGTCTGGAATTCCCTTCCAAGACCATGCCAGAGCCTTCAGTCTGATATGAATTTTGAGGGGAAACCCCACACCAAAAAAAAAGGGCGTGGGGTTCCCCCTGAAAAATCATATCAGACCGAAGGCTCTGGTATGGTCTTGGAAGGGACCCCACGCTGTTTTAAAAAAAAAATTGACATGGGGTTCCTGCTCAAGATTCATACCAAACTCAAAGGGCCCAGTATGTATCTAGGGGGGACCCCACGCTGTTTTTTTTTAAACATTTTACCGTGGGGTTCCCCCTCAAAGGTCCTCAGAGCACAAGTCACATGCCACAAGTCGGATCAGTTAAGATGATGATCCAGACTTCCATTCAAATCAATGGGCTGAAATTGTGCCCAAGTCGGAAACCAAAGTAGTGCAGGGACCTTTTTCAAAGTTGGACCGACACAAGTCGGAGCAGTTAAGATGTCTCTCGTAGGGAACCATTGAGTTTGACATGTCGTGTGACCTGTGCTCTCAAAGTCGGAGCGCATGTCGGATCAGTGTGAACCGGCCCTTATTAGACATGTGCAATTCGTTTAGTTTTTTTTCGTTTTTCGTTTTTTTTCGTTATTTTCGTTCGTTCGTTTTCGTATGAATGAACGAATCGTTCGAGTCCTACGAATCAGAATAACGAATCGTACGAATCTGATTCACGAATCATTCGAATCGAACAAATCCAAAAAACAACGAAAATCCGAAAAAAACAAATTAGAAACAACGAATGTACTAATGAAGAAAATCCGAAAAACGAAAACGAACGAAAAAATTCGTACATTCGTAACTTTTTTTTTTTTTAATTGGTAATTTTCCGTGTCCCTTACAATGGTGTTGCTAAACGTACTTCGAATGGATTGAACAAAAAAATTCGTACATTCGTAACTTTTTTTTTCGATTCGTAACTTTTTTTTCGATTCGTAACTTTTTTTTTTCTTTTTTTTTTGATTTGTAGTTTTCTGTGTCTCTATTGAACAAAAAAATTCGTACATTCGTAACTTTTTTCCGATTCGTAACTTTATTTTTTCGATTCGTAACTTTTTTTTTTCGATTCGTAAATTATTAAAATGTAATAATAGCATACACATTACATAAAATTATGAATTATGCTCCGATTACGAATCTACGAATGTTACGAATGTTACGAATGTTACGAATGTACGAATAAATACGAATGCGTCCGAAAATTAAACGAAAAAACGAATCAACGAAAAAATAACTTTTACGAATGTACGAATCGTTACGAATACGAACACCGACTACTTACGAATGTACGAATCGTTACGAATCCGAACACCGACGACTTACGAATGTACGAATCGTTACGAATCAACGGAAACGAAAAAAAAGATTTTTTTCGGAAACGAAAAAAACGAAACGAAAAAAAAAGATTTTTTTTGTTGTGCACATGTCTAGCCCTTATACTGCTACAAATCAATCTCAGAAAAAGAGATGTTAACTTTTTTTTAAATTTATTACATTTTACTTTAACTTTTTTAAACTTTTTACACTAAAGCAGGCCATACATGGGTCGAATTCCGAACTAAGAATCCTGTTTCGAATTTTGCACCATTAGTGGGGCCGCAGAAACGTCCGACTGTCGTTCGGCCAGCGAGTTTGAGTGATCAGACATGTTGGAAATTTTTGGAAAAACAAACAAATTTCTAATCAATGATGGGAGAATTGTGCAAGAAATATAATTAAAAAAAGAAATGCACATGCACTGTGACCTGGAAAGAAAAGAAATTTCCGGCCACGAACATTTGTTTCTGTAGCAACATGAGGTGAAATTGAAGGTGGCACCATTGCATCAAAAAAACGCACAGAATTTGTTCAGAATTCACCCATGTATGGCCTGCGTTCGGTTTATTACTATCAAGTGTAGCACCCTCTAGGTAGGTGCTAGAGGTAAGATTTTGTCAGTGCAGGTACATTTAGGCAGGCCTAACTGTTTGTTTTGATCTGTGGATGGAAGTGGCTTAGAGTAGGCTGATTGAATAGATACCTATCATGTATCTATGGAACTATGTAACATGTCATGCTTTAACCACTTCAGCCCCGGAAGATTTGGCTGCTGAATGACCGGGCCATTTTTTGCGATTCGGCACTGCGTCGCTTTAACTGACATTTGCGCGGTCGTGCGACGTGGCACCCAAACACAATTGGTGGTATTTGGTCACCTCTGCAGTTTTTATTTTTTGTACTATAAACAAAAAAAGAGCACCAATTTTGAAAAAAAAAAATCTATATTTTTTTACTTTTTGCTATAATAAATATCCCCCAAAAATATATAAAAAAACTAATTTCTTTCTCAGTTTAGGCCGATATGTATTCTTCGCAACAAGTGTATATTGATTGGTTTGCGCAAAAGTTATAGCGTCTACAAAATAGGGGATAGTTTAATGGCATTTTTATTATTATTATTTTTTTATTAGTAATGGCGGCGATCTGCGATTTTTATCGTGACTGCGACATTAGGGTGGACACATCGGACACTTTTGACACTATTTTGGGACCACTGTCATTTATACAGTGATCAGAGCTAAAAAAAAAAAATGCACTGATTACTTTTTTTTTTTTTTAACACTGTCCCTCTGTTTATTTATTTATTTTTTGATCACTTTTATTCCTAATACAAGGAATGTAAACATCCCCTGTAATAGAAAAAAGCATGACAGGTCCTCTTTATTGAGAGATCCGGGGTCAAAAAGACCCCAGATCTCTCATTTACCTGTAAAAGCAAAAGAAAATAAATATATTCTTTGATATTTTGACTATTAAAAAAAAAATGTATTTGTTTTGGCCCGAGAATCGGAAGTGACGTCAGAAGTCACTCCAGTCCTCCAAGGGCATAGAGCTGAGTGGAGAGGGGGGGCATATTGCCCTCACTCGACTTCCTGCCCAGCAAATGGTCGCATTGGATCGCTGCCGGGGTTAACGGATGGCTCCGATAAGCTCAGAAACTACTAAAAAGTGGCGGGAGGGGGGGACACTCCTCCCGCCGCCTCTAAAAGTGATCTGCTATATCCTTTTTTTATTATTTTTAAACAAGTGTGATTTAACTGTACTTTTTTCTCAGTCTGATTCATGGTTTCTGATAAATAGTTAGTTATTATTAGTTAGTTATTATTTAGAATTTTCGTTCTTTCTCATTTTCGCATATTTTTTTAATTTACGAATTTACAAAATTACGAATTTATGAATTTACAAATTTACAAAATGCGATCTTAACGAATGACCCGAACCCCCCCCCCCCAAAAAAACCGAATGAAATGAAAACAAACACATTTTTTCGGCAGTGCACATGTCTATCACTGATTCTCCTCCCAGCCAATCAGGAATCGGGCCTTGAGACTCGTTTCCTGATTGGCCAAAAGGAGAAGCGATCCTTTTGGCCTAGGAGGAGGAGGAGGGAGGAGATGTCACACAAAGGAAGCTGTGAAGCTGAGGAAGGAGGACACAGCCACCACCTGGAGGAACCTCACGCCATAGATGGGGTTAGTGCTCGGCTGCTGACCGACCAACTGTGATGGGGGTGGGGGAGACCAGACTGACTGAAGGAGTGCAGGAGACTTACCAGTGGGGGGCATTGGATGGATTCCCGACCCCTCCGTCTAGTCCAGATGATCTCTGCCTTTGTCTTGGTCACATCTCTAGAGACACTCTCCTCTGTTCCTGTTAAAGACTCGGCAGTGCACATGTCTAACACTGATTCTCCTCCCAGCCAATCAGGAAGCAGGCCTTGAGACCTGTTTCCTGATTGGCCGAAAGGAGAAGCAATCCTATTGGCCTAGGAGGAGGAGGGAGGAGATGTCATGCCGGGGAAGCTGTGAAGCCGAGAAAGGAGGACGCAGTGTGAAGCCGCCGCCTGGAGGAACCTCACGCCATAGATGGGGTTAGTGTACGGATGCTGACCGACCGACCGACTGGGGCGGTGGGGGAGACCCCACTGAACGGAGGGGTGCAGGAGACTTAGGCAGGCCATCCATGGGCCGAATTTCGAAAGAATTTTCTTTAGAAAATCTCATCTAAGAATTTCCATTCGTATTTCGCACCATTAGTGGGCTGCAGCAACAGTTGATTTCCGTGCGGACATCGAATTTGAGTGATCGGACATGTTGGAATTTTTTTTAAAAAATTAACAATTTTCTAATCAATGATGGGAGAATCGTGCTACAAATGTAATTGAAAATGAAATGTGCAAGAAAAGAAAAGAAAAGAAGATTCCCGGCCATGAAAATTCTTTTCTGGAGCAACATGAGGTGAAATTGAAGACTTGGTTGGCCGAATTTCGTAATCAATGGTGCCGCCATCGGATCACAAAAAAACTCACAAATTTTCAGATTTTCAAAAGAAAATTCTTTCAAAATTCGACCATGCATTACCGGTGGGAGGGGGGGGGAGCGTCGGACGGATTCCAGACCCCGCCCCCCAAAAAAATATACCACCAGCCGCCATTGATAACTACTCTCATTGGGGCACCCAAAGGTGTACCCCGCCACTATAGTGTTCTGGTTGCCAAAGGTTTGGCAAGTAAATGTGGCAACCCTAGGTAAGAGACAGTTACGCACTGTGCAAGGGCTCTGAGAGCTGATTGGAGGGAATGGTACACCACTGTGTTGCAACCGTTTTGGAAAAGTGATGCACCACAAATCGTTTTCAGAGGCTTTGAAGGGCTGCCGAATTTCCAAACTAAGCCTTATTCCAACTCCATTTCCAGATGACTAATGTGAATAACGAATATTCTACTTACATGACTGATCTGCTGCTTGTCCAAGTATTTTTGTCTTGGTGACAGATTCTGCTCTGTCCAGCCCTTCACTTCCTTCCATCAACACCCGGATAACGCTCAGCGTTTCCCACAATCCTTGCGTAGCCCTTCCTCATTCCTTCGCTCATTAAAATTCCAGAGGAGCGTTAACCTCTATTTTTATCTTCTGGCAATATGTGTGATTAACGGCATGGACTCTTATGACTGCTATTAAAGCAGACTGTACTAGATTAACATCAAATTAAGGATATTATCATTTAATTTTAAAATAATGGCCACGACACACAGTTACTTTGTCGTTATAAATGGGAATCTCTCGCCGGAACTGGGAAAGGACAATAACCCAACTTGGTGAATGATGAGCTTAATGACCGTCTCATAAAGTACTAACAACATCTAATTTATAAACAAAATAATAAAACACGGGACGATGCGGCATGGCGCCAACAGATTAAAGAAGGCGTTCAATACTAATAATACAAGGCTTTACTATCTCTGGGAACATCAGCATAGTAACCTCAATGGTAAAACGAATTACATATAGGCTATATTGCCAAAAGTATTGGGACGCCTGCCTTTACACGCACATAAACTTTAATGGCATCCCAGTCTTAGTCCGTAGGGTTCAATATTGTGTTGGCCCACCCGTTGCAGCTATAACAGCGTCAACTCTTCTGGGAAGGCCTGTCACGAGGGCCACGTACCTGATGTGAGACCGAAGTAGTGGGGTGGCCCCTCTTGCACCTCGGGTCCTTAAAGTCTCTGGAGATGGAGACAAAGACTTGGTGGAAACCAAGTGGAAGGGGTGCCAGGGGTGCGGAGCACCATGCAAGCCTTAGTCCGAGATCCGAGCCGAGGTCAAGTCCAGTTGGGCAACGAAGCATTAAAGGGTTAATCCGAAGAAGAATGATTGAGATCCAAGCCGGGTCGGTTCCAATCTGGCAGCTGAGTACAAAAGGGGCAAAGAAGTAGAATGGTCAAGGCACAAATCTGAGGTCAATGGCAAGCAGCAATCAAGAGCAGTCAAATAGGTTTCCAGGTCACAACAGGTTCAGACAGATCACACACTAGCACAGGAACAAGCGGGGACTGCAGATAATCCAGTAATTTGGCAGTGTCTGGGCTGGGGTTATATAGGGAAGTTTGAGGTCACTTCCTGTGCACCTCCTGGGCATTTTCCTGCCTTTTTCCATCAGATTGATGTAATTTCCAGTGCGCCTCCTGGGCATTTTCCCACCTTTTTCCATCAGGTTGAGGTCACTTCCTGTGCATGTCCTGGCCATTTTCCTGCCCTTTTCCATCAAGTCTTCTGCGCAGGTGCGGGTTGGCGCCCTGAGGCGTCTTTGGCACATGCTCAGTTGGCACGGATTTCCTCTTGCACCAACGCTTCATTGGTGCATGCATAGTAAGCCCTGGACTCTTACAAGGCCATCCACAAGGTTTAGGAGGGTGTCTATGGGAATGTTTGACCATTCTTCCAGAAGCGCATTTGTGAGGTCAGGCACTGATGTTGGACGAGAAGGCCTGGCTCGCAGTCTCCGGTCTAATTCATCCCAAAAAAGGAGACAAAGAAATGGTCACACACTGGAACCAACGGAATGCTTGACGAAAAATCTTTATTGTCGAATGCTAGAGAATCATACAGGGTTACAGTTGACGCATTTCACACGAGTGTACCGTGCTTGTTTACAACACTAAACTGTTCTCCACACAGGTTACTTAAAGGTATTTTTCCTAATTGGAGCCACACCCAAAACACACCTGAGCCAAGAGAACAACCAACAAAGAAACACAACAATTCATCCCAAAGGTGTTCTATCTGGTTGAGGTCAGGACTCAACCCAAACTCGCTCATGTCTTTATGGACCTTGCTTTGTGCACTGGTGCAAAGTCATGTTGGAACAGGAAGGGGTCGTCCCCAAACTGATCCCACAAAGTCGGCAGCAAGAAATTGTCCAAAATGTCTTGGTATTCTGACCCCTTAGGAGTTCCCTTCACTGGAACTAAGGGGCCAAACCCAACCCCTGAAAAACACCCCCACACCATAATCCCCCCTCCACCAAATGATTTGGACCAGTTCACAAAGCAAGGTCCATAAAGACATGGATGAGGAACTTGACTGGCCTGCAGAGACTCCTGACCTCAATCCGATAAAACACCTTTGGGATGAATTAGAACAGAGACTGTGAGACAAACCTTCTCGTCCAACATCAGTGCCTGACCTCACAAATGCGCTTCTGGAAGAATGGTCAAACATTCCCATAGACACCCTCCTAAACCTTGTGGACGGCCTTCCCAGAAGAGTTGAAGCTGTTATATCTGCAAAGGGTGGGCCAACCCAATATTGAACCCTACGGACTAAGACTGGGAGTGGGATGGCATTAAAGTTCACGTGCGTGTAAAGGCAGGCGTCACAATACTTTTGGTAATATAGTGTACATACCTGTAGTATTCTCTCTTAAACATGATTTGCAATAATCCCCTGTGAAGAGTATCATTGTATCCACATTGTCACTGTCTCGGCACAATCGGTATCATTGTGTTTGTTCGCGTCTTTCATCCCTTCGTCTTTATTACGCGGCGGACAGTTCACAGGTTGATTTTTGTCATCTGAAAACATTAATTGTTCTGTTTTCTTGTCGGCGTTCGGGCCATACATCTTTCCTGACACAATCTAAGCCTTTTCTATCCATCATAATGCGAAGCCAAAGACGCGGTGACGGGTCATGTGATTGTACTCTGCTGAAAATAAGAGAGATAATGGAACTGAGACCTCCGAGGTCTTCCCCGGAGTCCGGGCCAGGCCGGACAGGATTACATAGGGAAGGGCCGAGATGTTGGGGGGACTGAGACAAAAATAAAATCTCCTAAATGTTGATGTATTGGAAAAGAGGAATGAATGACTTTCCCAAATGTAAAGAGAAAAGGGGGAGAAAGAAATAGACAGGCGAGAAGGAGAGATAGAGAGAGAGAGAGAGAGAGAGGAGAGAGAGAGAGAGAGAGAGATGGGGGTAGAAATTGTAACAAAAGGACATGAAAGTAATAGAGACAGGAAGAAAGAAGTAAAAGCGCTAAGGAGAAGGAAAGAGAGAGAGATAGAGAGAGAGAGAGAGATGAGGCAAGAGAAAGAGAGATAGAAAGAGAGAAGAGAGAGAGAGAGATGAGGCAAGAGAGAGAGAGAGAGAGATGAGGCAAGAGAGAGGGAAAGAGAGATAGAAAGAGAGAAGAAAAGAGAGAGAGAGAGAGAGAGATGAGGCAAGAGAGAGAGAAAGAGAGATAGAAAGAGGGCGAGAGAGAGAAAAATGTAATTTAGAAAAGGAAAATAAAGGAAAGAAGAGAGAAAAAATATGATATAAAACAGCAACAGAGTACAACTGAGGAAAGGAGAGAGAGAGGAATGGTAGAAAAGCATAATAGAGGAAAGAATATTGAGGGATAAATGTATGTAAAATAGAGGGGTAAACTAGAGGAAGGGAGAGAAAGAGAGTGGGGAGAGAGAAAGCGAGAGATAGAGAGGGGGGAGAAAGAGAGCGAGAGAGTGAGAGAGGGGGGAGAGAGAAGAGAGAGGGGAGAGAGAGAGAGAGAGAGAGAGAGGGGGGGAGAAGAGAAGAGAAAAAGAGAGGGAGAGAGAGAGAGAGAGAGGAGAGAGAAAGGGAGAGAGAGAGAGAAGAGAGAGGGAGGGAGAGGAGAGAGAGAGGGAGAGAGGAGAGAGAAAGGGAGAAGAGAGAGAAAAAGAGGGAGGGAGAGAGAGAGAGAGAGAGAGAGAGAGAGAGAAAGGGAGAAGAGAGAGAAAGAGAGGGAGGGAGAGAGAGAGAGAAAGGGAGAAGAGAGAGAAAGAGAGGGAGGGAGAGAGAGAGAAAGGGAGAAGAGAGAGAAAGAGAGGGAGGGAGAAGAGAGAGAAAGGGAGAAGAGAGAGAAAGAGAGGGAGGGAGAGAGAGAGAGAGAGACAATTGTTGTCAGATTGTCAGGGAGACTGCCGACTCCCCAACTGTCATTTGAAGTAAAACACAAGTATTATTCTACACAATTTTTTTATTGTGCATTAAAAAAAGAAAAACAAATAAAATTAGACATGATATCTGCCAATAGAACTTAACCAAAAAATGCATTCTATGCACCCAAAAATATAGAAAATATACCAAATCAAATCATTATTATTCAACCAAAAAATAAAATAAAAGCCTCATGCATGTGTCCTGCTTCTTAATATAGGGGGTCAGCAATGCCAAGAAGTTGGTGAAAGCAGGGGGTTCGTCATCCAGAGATAATTCCAAAAATCATCCGGATTATTCTCCTGGAGCTCCCGCAGCAAAGGCATATGACATAATTGGTCACGATTAATAAAGCAAACAATTTTTGGTACAAGAACTCCTCCTACTCCTGCTCCTGGACTGGACTTGGGTCAAAGCAATAACTCCAAGGCCAATAATAAACAACACGTTATCTCCTCCACTTCCGCAACATGGCTGGTTGACGAGCGGCCGTTCAGAAACGAACTGAAAAGCACGAAATGAAAAGCATGAAATGAAAAGCGCGAATCAAAACTCACCAAACTTCTACTAACATGAAATTAGCAGAAGGAGCCCAAAGGGGGGCGCTAAAGAGATGAAAAACCACGTAGTACGTCAGTACTTTCGTGTTTGTTGGCTGACAATTCCTTGCTGTTTTGACAAAATCCAGGCACACGCCTTCAGAAAAAAGTCTGAGGTTTTGTCTGCGGAAAATCCAAATGTGTGTACGAGGCTTAAGAGTAAGCAGAAGTTAAACTGTATGAAATGAAGTGAAAATGTAATGGATTATGTCTCAGGAGCGGATGGTCAGCATCCTCCAGGCCACGGTCCAGAAATTTCAGTCCATTTGGGAGTATTTGGCAAATTATATCAATATATCCCTGATAATGTAACGTTTGCAGTTCTCTAGGACAGCGTTTCTCAACTCCAGTCCTCAAGGCGCCCCAACAGGTCGTGTTTTCAGGATTTCCCTCGGATGAAACGGCTGTGGTAATTACTAATTACACACGATCGGAATTCTTGTCGGAAAAAACTCTGACGGTTTTTCCGACGGAATTCCGACGGAATTCCGCTCAAGCTGTGTTGCCTACACACGATCACACCAAATTCCGACGGTCAATAACACAGCGGCATAAAACACATTCGACTGCACTATAAAAAGGGAAGTTTAATGCTTCCGAGCATGCGTCGAATTGTTTCCGAGCATGCGTCGGAATTTTGCGTGTCGGAATTGCATACACATGATCGGAAAATCCGATAGAAAGGTTTTCCGTCGGAAAAATTGAGAACAGGTTCTCAATCCAAAGTCCGTTGGAAATTCCGACAGAAAAAAGCCCCATACACACGGTCGGACTTTTTCATGGATTCTGTCCGATCGGACAATGTTGTTGAAAAATCAGACCGTGTGTATGCACCATCGGACAGTGTACGTCGGATTGTCCGACGGACAAAGTCTTATCTCCTGCTGGATAGATTTGCCGACAACCCGGTCCGATCACACCAAATCCGATCGTGTGTACGGTTGTCCGACCGGACAAAGTGCTACGCATGCTCAGATCACATTAGAAGACCAAAGCTATTGGCTACTAGCCTCTACGTAGTCCCGTCGTAGGCAACAAGCGTCACCACGTTCAGAATGATCGGATTTTCCGACAACTTTGTCCGACCGTGTGTATGCAACACCAACATCAGACAAAGTATGACGGACAGGATCCGACCGACCTGGTCCGCGGATTGTCCGACCGTGTGTATGGGGCTAAAGACCGTTGGGCATACACACGGAAAATCCGATGAAAGGCTCCCATCGGACTGTTTTCATCGGAAATTCCGACCGTGTGTACGCCGCGTAAGGCAGTGAAACTGGTCAAATCACCTGTGCAAAATAATGGTAAGCCTGAAAACGTGACCTGTTGGAGCGCCTTGAGGACTGGAGTTGAGAAACACTGATCTAGGAGCTGTGAGTGACTCCTATTGGTAGCAGTTGACTGATTGTCTCCTTTTCTTCTTCTGTCTTTTTCTTTTCCCTTTTCATTTTTTTTCCTTATATTTAGCTAGGTCCGTTACTTTTAAAAACCTTGAGGGTCTTCCCCTCATAGGTTTTGATGAACATGGCACACTATGCAAGCCCAGGTCCACTGAGATAAGGTTTGGGAGGGGAATGAATGAATGAAATATTTATATAGCGCTACAATGCGAACTCAAAGCGGTTCTGCACCCGTTTTTTTTTTTTTTGGGCTATATGCCAAGGGCATATAGCTCAATTGGGGGACTTACCTGTTCCATCTTCCATCTCGATCGCCGCCGGTTTTCGTCCGATGAAGTTCTTCATCTTCTTCTTTTGTGCTGGGGGCCATCTTGCCTGTGGGCATGTGAAACCCCCACAGGCACTTTAGATGGCCCAGCATGCACCGCCGTTACTCGCGCGTGCGCAGTAACAGCACATCTGCCGACATCTCACGAGATTTCGGAAGATGCCCGCACTGACTCCTGGGATCAATGACACCAGATCCCAAGAGACAGTGCGGCGTGACGAGGATCCCCGCAAGACCCCGCCCACCCCCGAAGACACAGAAGACAGGAAGTCATCGATTACAAGGTAAGTAAAAAAAAAAAACACATTTCATTTAGTACTCTTTGCCTGATTTGGAAGGCAAAGAGATTTACTAAATGAAATGGGTGCAGAACCACTTTAATCGCCTCAAGGCGCTGGATTCGACCTGTGTTGTCAAGCTTCTAGAATAGGACGGTCTTGAGTTTTTTCCTGAAGGCTTGATGGTTTTCTCCCATGCGGACGTAAGTCGGTAGAGCGCTCCATAGCCGTGGTCCTTGGACTGCGAATCTCCGTTCTCCCTTTGATTTGTAACGGGATTTGGGAATGAGGAGGAGGTTTTGGTTAGATGATCGAAGGCTGCGATTGGGTGTGTAGTGTTTTATTTTCTCGAGTAGGTATTGTGGAGCATTTCCTTGTGTGCATTTGTGGGTGAGGCAGAGGGTCTTGAATGTGATCCGATTCTTTACGGTTAGCCAATGTAGGGTCCTCAGGGATGGGGAGATGGATTCCCAGTTTTTTTTTTCCTGTTATCAGCCTTGCCGCCTTGTTCTGGATGAGTTGTAAGCGCGCAAGTTGATATTGGGGTAGTCCTATGTAAAGGGAGTTTGCGTAGTCGAATTAATGACCGTTCCAACTACCGCTGCTTTGTCCTCATTTGGAATAAAGGGGATGAGCCTACGTAGCAGGCGGAGGAGATGGTGAGATCCACTGACTACTGATCCTATTTGTGCATCCATTGACATTTCTGAGTCAAAGATGACTCCAAGACTCTTGGCCTTGGTCCTTGGGGGGATGGTCTGACCAAAGATGGTGGGTGGTGACCAAGGGGTCTTGGTTTGTGAATTTTGGTTTGCGTGTAGGATAAGAAGCTCCATTTTCGATTCGTTGAGTTTCAGGGAGCTAGTGGTCATCCAGACGTCTATCAAAGTGAGGCATTCTTTTGTCCGGTGATGCGAAAGTAGAGTTGCGAGTCGTCAGCGTATAAGTGGAAGCAGAGGTCTGATCTTCTGATGATTTTGAGGAGTGGGCGGATGTATATGTCGAAGAGAGAGGCGAGCTTGTGAAAGCTATCTAGAATCTATCCATGCAACTACATAGAAGGGTTGGGGTTCATTGTTTGTCTCAAAAGCCCCGTACACACCATCAGAAATTCTGCCAGCAAAAGTCGGATGTGAGCTTTTGGTCAGAAATTCCGACCGTGTGTACGCTCCATCGGACTTTTGCTGGCAGATTTCCAGCCAGCAAAAGATTGAGAGCAGGTTCTCAATTTTGCGGTCGGAAAAAGTTCCGATCGTAAATTCCGATCGTCTGTACAAATTCCGACGCGCAAAATTCCTACGCATGCTCGGAAACAATTTGACGCATGCTCGGAAGCATTGAACTTTATTTTCTCGGCTCGTCGCAGTGTTGTACATCACCGCGCTCTTGACGGTTGAAAGTTCCGAGAACTTTTGTGAGACCGTGTGTAGGCAAGCCAAGTTTGAGCGGAATTCCGTCAGAAAAACCATCCAAGTTTTTTCCGACGGAAAATCTGCTCGTATGTATGGGGCATAAGTGAAAGGCTCCATTTGTTTTTTGTTTTTTTTAATTAAATGTTACATTGTTCCATAGTGTGGTCGCTTTTGCAGGCCTATATTCATACGTATAAACAGAAAAATCAGTGCTACTACCCTTACACCACATAGATAGCAGAGCTCCCAGGTGCTCGATCCACAGTCGCTGGCTGAGTAGAGTAATGTAGAAAATTTGATCCGCACTCCGGTTGTTGCTCTATAAAATTCTCAAAAAATCTTCATTTTATTAAATAGTCACAGTGAACAAACGCTGATTAAATCAGTTGACGTGTTTCATCCTATAAGGCCTTAGTCATAACCACTTTAGTCATAACCACTGGTTATGACTAAGGCCTTATAGGATGAAACGCGTCAACTGATTTATGGTTATGACTAAAGTGGTTATGACTAAGGCCCTATAGGCTGAAACGCGTCAACTGACTTAATCAGTAGACATGTGCAATTCGTTTAGTTTTTTTTCGTTTTTCTTTTTTTTTCGTTATATTCGTTATCGTACGAATGAACGAATGATTCGCTAAAAAATTTAACGAATCTTTCGAATCGAACGAATACGAAAAACAACGAAAATCCGAAATAACCAAATTAGAAACAACGATACTACGAAAGAAGAAAATCCGAAAAATGAAAACGGGAACAACGGAAATCAAAATGAACGAAAGAATTCGTACATTCGTAACTTTTTTTTTTTGTTGAATTTGTAATTTTCCATGTCTCTTACAATGCTTAACGTGCCTTGAATGGATTGAACAAAAAAAATTCGTACATTCGTAACTTTTTTTTTGCGATTCGTAATTTTCCGTGTCTCTTACAATGGCGCTGCTTAACGTGCTTCGAATGGATTGAACGAAAAAATTCGTACATTCGTAACTTTTTTTTATTTTTTTGCGGATTGGAATGACAATTGTGCGGTCATACAACACTGTACCCAAATTAAATTTTTACCATTTTTTCCCCACAAATAGAGCTTTCTTTTGGTGGTATTTAATCACAGCTGGGTTTTTATTTTTTGCTAAACAAATAAAAAAAGATGGAAAATTAAAAAATAAAAATAAAATCATGTTTAATAGTTTGTTATAAAATTTTGCAAACAGGTAATTTTTCTGCTTCATTGATATGCGCTGATGAGGCGGCACTGGTGGGCACTGATAGGCTGCACTGGTGGGCACTGATAGGCTGCACTGGTGGGGACAGATAAGTCGGTACTGATGGGCACAGATAAGTCGGTACTGATGGGCACAGCAAAGATGGCACTGATGGGCACGGATGGGTGGCACGGATGGGTGGCACGGATGGGTGGCACAGATGGGTGGCACGGATGGGTGGCACGGATGGGCACTGATGGATGGCACTGATAGATGGCACTGATGGGCACTAATAGATAGCACTGATAGGTGGCACTGATAGGTGGCACTGATGGGCACTGATAGGTGGCACTGGGCACTGGTAGGGGACACTGATGAGTACTGGTAGGGGACACTAATGAGCACTAGTAGGTGACACTGATGTGCAGCACTGGCACTGTGGGCACTGACATATGGCACTGTGGGCACTGACATATGGCACTGTGGGCACTGACATATGGCACTGGGGGCACTGACAGATGGCACTGGGGGCACTGACAGATGGCAGTGGGAGCACTGACAGATGGCACTGGGGGTGCTTTTATTAGAAAAGAAGGGCACCATGGACCCTGGGCATATTGCAGTGAGAGGGACTGATGTCCCTCTCACTGCCGCTGGTGATCGGCTTTTTTTTTTTCTCCTCGTGCTGTCAGCGCAAGCAGGAAAAAAAGCCGATTACCGGCTCGGTTACCATCACATGATCAGCTGTCATTGGCTGACAGCTGATCACGTGGGAAGGGGTTGGGATCGACCCCTTACTCGGATCTGTGATCCAGCGAGTCTCACAGACTCGCGGATCACAGAGCGCGCCGCGCGCGCCCTTCAGGGGGCGCGCAGGCAGCACGTTGCCGGGACGACGTCAATAGACGTCGTCCCGGCACATCAGATCCGTGCTGTAGCCGTCATTTGGCTATATCGCGGATCTCAGCTAGTTAACGTGCTTCGAATGGATTGAACGAAAAAATTCGTAACTTTTTTTTTCGATTCATACGTTTCCGTGTCTCTTACAATGTAATAATAGCATACACATTACATAAGATTATGAATTATGCTCCGATTACGAATCTACGAAAACAATGTTACGAAAGTACGAATAAATCAATCTAACGAAAGTACGAATGTAACTAAATCTACGAAAATACGAATGCGTCCGAATTTCGAATAAACGAAAATTAAACTAACGGAAAAACGAATCAACGAAAAAATAACTCTTACGAAAATACGAATCGTTACGAATACGAACACCGACGAGTTACGAATTTACGAATCGTTACGAATCAACGGAAACGAAAAAAACGAAATGAAAATAAACACATTTTTCTGTTGTGCACATGTCTATTAATCAGCGTTTGTTCACTGTGGCTATTCAATAAAATGAAGAAATTTTAAGAGCAACAACCGGAGTGCGGATCATTTTTTCTACATTACTATATTCATACGCTTTGCTTAAAATATGTATTTTTTTTTGGTGTTAATAGTATTGTATTTATTATTTTCGGGGGTTGGTTTCAGACACACTCTTATATGTGCAAAACACCATAAGACTTTAACCTCCACAGTTCAATCTTCTTGCTGATTGCTATTATGGGATATGAATACTTTGTCTGACCTACAGGATTCCTTCATGTTTTGTTCCTGGCAATGCCTCTAGCAACATGATTACACTTTTACTACAACTTTATTGTGATTTTTTTTCTGACTTTGTTCTTTGTTTTTCTTTATTGTTCTCTTTTCTTATCTCAATAAAAAAAACTGATTGAAAGTAAAGAACACTGCTGCAACAAGATGGTCTCCATGTTCTACAGAGAGGTGCTGCCTTTACAACATTACAAGCGAGCGCTCTGCCTTTTTTAAACACTGGCCTACTGGACACTTTTACCCCCTTCCTGCCCAGGTCAATTTTCACCTTTTAGCGCTGTTCTACTTTGAATGGCAATTGCGCAGTCATGCAACATCATACCCATATGACGTTTTTATCATAATTTTTTTACACAAATAGAGCTGGTATTTAATCTCCACTAGGATTTTTTTTTTGCAAAATCAACGAAAAAAGGCCTAAAAGTTTGAAAAAAAAAAATGTTTTTCATAGTTTGTTATAAGATTTTGGAAACGGGTAATTTTTCTCTTTTACCGATGGGCACTGATAGGATGCACTGATGAGCACTGATAGGTGGCACTAAAGGGCACTGATATGTGACACTGATGAGGAGGCACTGATTGGCGCTGATTGGCAGCACTGGTGGCTACTGATAGGCTGCTCTGATGAGCACTGATAGGTGGCACTAAAGGGCACTGATAGGCAGCACTGATGGGCACTGATATGTGACACTGATGAGGAGGCACTGATTGGCGCTGATTTTGAGCACTGATTGGCAGCACTGGTGGGCACTGATAGGCAGCACCAGTGGGCACTGATAGGCAGCACCAGTGGGCACTGATAGGCAGCACTGATGAGCACTGATAGGTGACACTGATGGGCACTGATATGTGACACTGATGAGGAGGCACTGATTGGCGCTGATTTGGAGCACTGATTGGCAGCACTGGTGGGTACCAATTGGCAGAACTGGTGGGCACTGATTGGCAGCACTGGTGGGCACTGATGGGCACTGATAGGCAGCACTGATGGGCACTGATAGGTGACACTGATGAGGAGGCACTGATGAGCACTGATTTGTAGCACTGATTAGCACTGATTGGCAGCAGTGGTGGGCACTAATAGGTAGCACTGGTGAGCACTGGTGGGCACTAATAGGTAGCACTGGTGGGGACTGTTGGGGCTGCACTGATATCAGGACACTGATAATAATAGTAATAGTAACAGTAATAATTAGTGCCCTAATTATGAGTGTAGATGTCCCTTTTATACAAGCCGGTTATCGGCTTTCCAGTCCTCTCCTCATGCTGTCAGTGTGAGGAAAAGAATGCTGATCACTAGCTTGTGTTTACATCGTGATCAGCTGTGATTGGACACAGCTAATCAGGTGGTAAAAGGCTGCTTTGATTGGCCCTTTACCCCGATCTGTGATCAGCTGTATCCTAGTGACAAAGCAACGCGGGCTAGCGCAGTCAGCAAGTGATGAAGAAATGCAGGTACCACCGCGGAGCCCACCTACCTATGTAAGTGCGTACCAACAGCCCTGAAGAAGGGGGGTGGCAATTCCCTTGAAACACGTTTGCTCCATCCGTAAGTTTTTTTTTAACTCTCAATAAACGATTGTAATCTCATATCCAGAGTTGCATGGTTTTTAATACCAGGCGCTCCACCCTCCCCATTTAAGCACTGTTTTGGGGAAACAACAGCTCTGCCGTACTAGTAAAGTAGCAGCCCAAACCTCCAAAGGGGTCCAATCACCACCATTCACCAACAGAATCACCTTTCTGTTTTATGTAGTCCAACCCGGTCTCCAGCTTAACCTAGTCACAGTGAGCTGTTTGGAAATGTGTGTTGCAATCAAGCAGATAGCAGATCGCATATTC
This sequence comes from Lithobates sylvaticus, assembly GCA_028564925.1. NCBI lineage: Eukaryota > Metazoa > Chordata > Amphibia > Anura > Ranidae > Lithobates > Lithobates sylvaticus. The sequence goes on along the minus strand of CM053033.1, from coordinate 235,864,527 downwards.
CAAAATAACTATTATTAATGTCTCTAGTAAATAACGATGTGTTGCCTGTGCACATTTTTAAGTGAATGAGTTAACATGTAATATTGTTATGTTCAGGAGGGTCCTACATGGCAACTGTCCAGGATTGGCAATTGAAAGCCTCAATGACCATGAAGTCATGTCCTTGCTCCACCTGGTTGAGGATCTGCGCTAGCATTAATTTCACATTCTGTTTCCTTATCAACGGCACGGAGAAAGGTTTCCTTGTGGAAACAAATACAGAAAGTGTTAAAGTTTCAATTTGCAGAGGATTGGCATGAAAACAAGGATGTGTATGGGAATGAATGTGGCTGACTTAGAAAGGAGCTTTGTGCCCCGAAAATGCCGACATTGGACAGCCTTATTAATTCACTGTGATAAACATAATTATTATTCTGGCAAAAATAATAATTATATACTTGACTAATGATTAAATGGCATTACTAAGTACTTATATGCTCATATTAGGGTGTTTATACAGTGGGAAAGATAATGATTTGATCCCCTGCAGATGTAAGTTTGCCCATTAATGCCACGTACACACAATCAGACTTTTCGGCCGGACCATCCGGCGGACTTTCCGAACCTTCAGACTTGCCCACACACGCCTGGACTTTTCCGGCGGGGGTTTTGACGGAAGTCTGCGGGACTTTTGAAATGAACGGACTTGCCGACACACGGAGTAAGTCCGTTCATTTATAACGTGACCCCAGGTAGACGGGTCTAGCCTCGATCGGCGAGATTGACACCTTGCTAGCCTGGTATGGATTTAAAGGGGAATCCCTACGCCGAAAAACCGGCATGGGGGTCCCCCCAAATCCATATCAGACCCTTATCCGAGCACGCAGCCCGGCCGGTCAGGAAAGGGGGTGGGGACGAAAGAGCGCCCCCCCTCCTGAGCCATACCAGGCCACGTGCCCTCAACATGGGGGGGTGCTTTTGGGAAAGGGGGGCTCTGTGGCTCACCCACCCTCAAAGCACCTTGTCCCCATGTTGATGAGGACAAGGCCCTCTTCCCGACAACCCTGGCCGTTGGTTATCGGGGTCTGCGGGCGGGGGGCTTATCGGAATCCAGGAGCCCCCTTCAATAAGGGGGCCCCCAGATACCCGTATGTGAATGAGTATGGGGTACAATGTACCCCTACCCATTCACCTGGTATAAAAAGGGTAAATAAAAAACACAACACAACTTTTTAAAATACTTTATTAGACAGCTCTGGGGGTCTTCTCTTCTTCCTTCTTGGGGGGGTCTTCTCGCCGGACTCCTCCGCTATCTTCTGCTAGCTCTTTTACTAGCGGAGAAGCCCGGCTTTCTCCTTCGTCGCCGCCACTGTCTGGGGGTCTTTTTCCGACTTTGGGGGTCTTGTCCCGCTCTTCTGTTCTTCTTGCCGGGCCTCCGCTTTCTTGTCAAATCCGCCGGATAGTCCGATCGTGTGTACGGGCCATTACAAAGAAATGAAGGGTCTATAATTTTTATCATATGTGTATTTTAAATGATAGAGACAAAATATCAACCAACAATCCCAAACAGACACATGGTACAAATGTTATCTGAGTTGCAGTTCAGTGAATATAATTAGTATTTGATCCCAAAGCAAAACATGACTTAGTACTTGGTGGTGAAACCCTTGTTGGCATTCACATAGGTAAGACGTTACTTGTAGTTGTTGATCAGGTTTGCACACATTTTAGGAGGGATTTTGGTCCTCTCTTCTTTACAGATCTTCTCTAAATCCTTAAGGTTTTTTGGTTGTCACTTAGCAACTCGAAGTTTCTTGCTTCAAACACAGCAAGTTGAGTTAATGCCAAAGAGCTACATTTTGGTCTCATCTGACCACAGCACTTCCGCCCAATCCTTCTCTGAATCATTTAGATGTTCATTGGTATGACTTTACATGTGCCTTCTGGAGGAGGGGGACTCACCATGTTTGGAGGAAGAAAAATGCTGACTATGACCCCAAGAACACCATCCCTACACTCAAGCACGGAGGTGGAAAAATGATGCTTTGAAGCCGTTTCTCTGCTAAAAGAACAGACCAGCATTGCCGGATTGTGAGGCCAATAGACGGGGGGCCATGTCTTGTAAAATCTTGGAAGAGAACCTTCTTCCCTCAGCCAAAACACTGAAGATGGGTTGTGGATGGGTCTTCCAGCATGACAATGACCCAAAACATACCACCAAGACAACAAACAAGTGGCTCAAGAAGAAGCAAATTAAGGTCATGGAATGGGCTAGCCAGTCTCCAGTCCTTAATCCTATAGAAAAGGTATGGAGTGAGCTGAAACTTCAAGTTGCCAAGCGACAGCCAAGAAACTTTAGGGGTTTAGAGATGATCTGTAAAGAATAGTGGACCAAAATCCCTTCTGAGATGTGTGCAGACCTGGTCACCAACTACAAGAAACGTCTTACCTCTGTGCCAACAAGGGTTTCACCACCGAGTACTAATTCATATTTTGCTTGGGATTCAAATACTTATTTTACTCACTGAACTGCAACTCAATTGATAACATTTGTACCGTGTTTTTTCTCGATTTGTGGTTGATATTCTGTCTTTATCATTTAAAATACGCCTATGATAAAAATTATAGACCCTTCATTTCTTTATAAGTGGGCAAATTTACAAAATCGGCAGGGGTTCAAATCATTATTTTCCCCACTGTATAATATTGTAAAATAGCAGGCTTGCTTGCCAGAATGACTTCGTAGAAAGATGTTATTGGAACAAATTGTTGTTCCACTTTTTCTTGGAATGTCTTGCTTTGCAATGTGGAGAGACACCTGGTCTCCATGTTCTACAATCAAAAGTTTAGTGTTCCTAAAGAACAGGAATGAATGTCTCTTGTAATTAACAATGTGTTGCTTGTGCAAATTCTTAAGTGAATGAGTTAATATATAGTATCTAGGGATGGGCCTGGTGCTCGATGCGAACCCACGTTCGCATCGAGCACCGGGCGTTCGCTCGCTCGGCGAGCCCAGAACTATTTTGGCCGCTCGCATCACGTTCGTGTGATGCGCGCGGCCCCGCAATGCATTGCGGCCGGCGCGGCCGGCGCAGTGCATTGCTGGCTGATGATTGGCCAAGCATGCACTGTGACCCCGCATGCTTGGCCAATCACAGCCCCGGAAACTCGAAGAGCCATAATTGGCTACAGGCAGGACGCCTGTAGCCAATTACAGCTCAGGGGCTGTAGTACACGCCCCCCCCTATAAAAGGCCGCCACGCCGTCTGCGCCGGTCACATGCTGTTCCGGCGCAGATTGAGCAGGCTGATTCTGTGACACTCTGCTGGATTTAGTTAGGTAGAGAGATTCACTTACAGAGATTGAGTTAGATAGATTCAGTTACAAAGATTGATTGAGAAAGAGGGGCTTGTAGTGTGTTCGTGGCAGGCAGAGCTCCTATATTTTGTTACCAGAAGCACCTATAGGACTTGTAGTGTGTTCGTGGCAGGCAGGCAGAGCTCCTATATTTTGTTACCAGAAGCACCTATAGGACTTGTAGTGTGTTCGTGGCAGGCAGGCAGAGCTCCTATATTTTGTTACCAGAAGCACCTATAGGACTTGTAGTGTGTTCGTGGCAGGCAGGCAGAGCTCCTATATTTTGTTACCAGAAGCACCTATAGGACTTGTAGTGTGTTCGTGGCAGGCAGGCAGAGCTCCTATATTTTGTTCCCAGAAGCACCTATAGGACTTGTAGTGTGTTCGTGGCAGGCAGGCAGAGCTCCTATATTTTGTTACCAGAAGCACCTATAGGACTTGTAGTGTGTTCGTGGCAGGCAGGCAGAGCTCCTATATTTTGTTACCAGAAGCACCTATAGGACTTGTAGTGTGTTCGTGGCAGGCAGGCAGAGCTCCTATATTTTGTTACCAGAAGCACCTATAGGACTTGTAGTGTGTTCGTGGCAGGCAGGCAGAGCTCCTATATTTTGTTACCAGAAGCACCTATAGGACTTGTAGTGTGTTCGTGGCAGGCAGGCAAAGCTCCTATATTTTGTTACCAGAAGCACCTATAGGACTTGTAGTGTGTTCGTGGCAGGCAGGCAGAGCTCCTATATTTTGTTCCCAGAAGCACCTATAGGACTTGTAGTGTGTTCGTGGCAGGCAGGCAGAGCTCCTATATTTTTGTTCCCAGAAGCACCTATAGGACTTGAAGTGTGTTAGTCCCATCACACACACAGAGCTATATTTTCTTCCCAGAAGCACCTATAGGACTTGAAGTGTGTTAGTCCCATCACACACACAGAGCTATATTTTGTTCCCAGAAGCACCTATAGGACTTGAAGTGTGTTAGTCCCATCACACACACAGAGCTATATTTTCTTCCCAGAAGCACCTATAGGACTTGAAGTGTGTTAGTCCCATCACACACACAGAGCTATATTTTGTTCCCAGAGGCACCTATAGGACTTGAAGTGTGTTAGTCCCATTACACACACAGAGCTATATTTTCTTCCCAGAAGCACCTATAGGACTTGAAGTGTGTTAGTCCCATCACACACACAGAGCTATATTTTGTTCCCAGAAGCACCTATAGGACTTGAAGTGTGTTAGTCCCATCACACACACAGAGCTATATTTTGTTCCCAGAAGCACCTATAGGACTTGAAGTGTGTTAGTCCCATCACACAGACCTTTATTTCCTTCCCAGAAGCACCTATAGGACTTGAAGTGTGTTAGTCCCATCACACACACAGAGCTATATTTTGTTCCCAGAAGCACCTATAGGACTTGAAGTGTGTTAGTCCCATCACACACACAGAGCTATATTTTGTTCCCAGAGGCACCTATAGGACTTGAAGTGTGTTAGTCCCATTACACACACAGAGCTATATTTTCTTCCCAGAAGCACCTATAGGACTTGAAGTGTGTTAGTCCCATCACACACACAGAGCTATATTTTGTTCCCAGAAGCACCTATAGGACTTGAAGTGTGTTAGTCCCATCACACACACAGAGCTATATTTTGTTCCCAGAAGCACCTATAGGACTTGAAGTGTGTTAGTCCCATCACACAGACCTTTATTTCCTTCCCAGAAGCACCTATAGGACTTGAAGTGTGTTAGTCCCATCACACACACAGAGCTATATTTTGTTCCCAGAAGCACCTATAGGACTTGAAGTGTGTTAGTCCCATCACACACACAGAGCTATATTTTGTTCCCAGAAGCACCTATAGGACTTGAAGTGTGTTAGTCCCATCACACACACAGAGCTATATTTTGTTCCCAGAAGCACCTATAGGACTTGAAGTGTGTTAGTCCCATCACACAGACCTTTATTTCCTTCCCAGAAGCACCTATAGGACTTGAAGTGTGTTAGTCCCATCACACACACAGAGCTATATTTTGTTCCCAGAAGCACCTATAGGACTTGAAGTGTGTTAGTCCCATCACACACACAGAGCTATATTTTGTTCCCAGAAGCACCTATAGGACTTGAAGTGTGTTAGTCCCATCACACACACAGAGCTATATTTTGTTCCCAGAAGCACCTATAGGACTTGAAGTGTGTTAGTCCCATCACACACACAGAGCTATATTTTGTTCCCAGAAGCACCTATAGGACTTGAAGTGTGTTAGTCCCATCACACACACAGAGCTATATTTTGTTCCCAGAAGCACCTATAGGACTTGAAGTGTGTTAGTCCCATCACACAGACCTTTATTTCCTTCCCAGAAGCACCTATAGGACTTGAAGTGTGTTAGTCCCATCACACACACAGAGCTATATTTTGTTCCCAGAAGCACCTATAGGACTTGAAGTGTGTTAGTCCCATCACACAGACCTTTATTTCCTTCCCAGAAGCACCTATAGGACTTGAAGTGTGTTAGTCCCATCACACACACAGAGCTATATTTTGTTCCCAGAAGCACCTATAGGACTTGAAGTGTGTTAGTCCCATCACACACACAGAGCTATATTTTGTTCCCAGAAGCACCTATAGGACTTGAAGTGTGTTAGTCCCATCACACACACAGAGCTATATTTTGTTCCCAGAAGCACCTATAGGACTTGAAGTGTGTTAGTCCCATCACACACACAGAGCTATATTTTGTTCCCAGAAGCACCTATAGGACTTGAAGTGTGTTAGTCCATCACACACACAGAGCTATATTTTGTTCCCAGAAGCACCTATAGGACTTGAAGTGTGTTAGTCCCATCACACACACAGAGCTATATTTTGTTCCCAGAAGCACCTATAGGACTTGAAGTGTGTTAGTCCCATCACACACACAGAGCTATATTTTGTTCCCAGAAGCACCTATAGGACTTGAAGTGTGTTAGTCCCATCACACAGAGATCCTATATTTTGTTCCCAGAAGCAACTATAGGACTTGAAGTGTGTTAGTCCCATCACACAGACCTTTATTTTCTTCCCAGAAGCACCTATAGGACTTGAAGTGTGTTAGTCCCATCACACAGAGCTCCTCTATTTTCTTTGCAGAAGCACCCATAGGACTTCTAGTGTGTTAGTGGCATCACACAGAGCTCCTATATATTCTTCTCAGCAGCACCCATAGGACTTCTAGTGTGTTAGTGGCATCACACAGAGCTCCTATATATTCTTCTCAGCAGCACCCACAGGACTTCTAGTGTGTTAGTGGCATCACACAGAGCTCCTCTATTTTCTTTGCATAAGCACCCACAGGACTTCTAGTGTGTTAGTGGCATCACACAGAGCTCCTCTATTTTCTTTGCAGAAGCACCCATAGGACTTCTAGTGTGTTAGTGGCATCACACAGAGCTCCTATATATTCTTCTCAGCAGCACCCACAGGACTTCTAGTGTGTTAGTGGCATCACACAGAGCTCCTCTATTTTCTTTGCATAAGCACCCACAGGACTTCTAGTGTGTTAGTGGCATCACACAGAGCTCCTCTATTTTCTTTGCATAAGCACCCACAGGACTTCTAGTGTGTTAGTGGCATCACACAGAGCTCCTCTATTTTCTTTGCAGAAGCACCCATAGGACTTCTAGTGTGTTAGTGGCATCACACAGAGCTCCTATATATTCTTCTCAGCAGCACCCACAGGACTTCTAGTGTGTTAGTGGCATCACACAGAGCTCCTCTATTTTCTTTGCATAAGCACCCATAGGACTTCTAGTGTGTTAGTGGCATCACACAGAGCTCCTCTATTTTCTTTGCATAAGCACCCACAGGACTTCTAGTGTGTTAGTGGCATCACACAGAGCTCCTCTATTTTCTTTGCAGAAGCACCCATAGGACTTCTAGTGTGTTAGTGGCATCACACAGAGCTCCTCTATTTTCTTTGCAGAAGCACCCACAGGACTTCTAGTGTGTTAGTGGCATCACACAGAGCTCCTCTATTTTCTTTGCAGAAGCACCCACAGGACTTCTAGTGTGTTAGTGGCATCACACAGAGCTCCTCTATTTTCTTTGCAGAAGCACCCACAGGACTTCTAGTGTGTTAGTGGCATCACACAGAGCTCCTCTATTTTCTTTGCAGAAGCACCCATAGGACTTCTAGTGTGTTAGTGGCATCACACAGAGCTCCTCTATTTTCTTTGCAGAAGCACCCACAGGACTTCTAGTGTGTTAGTGGCATCACACAGAGCTCCTATATATTCTTCTCAGCAGCACCCACAGGACTTCTAGTGTGTTAGTGGCATCACACAGAGCTCCTCTATTTTCTTTGCAGAAGCACCCATAGGACTTCTAGTGTGTTAGTGGCATCACACAGAGCTATATTCTTCTCAGCAGCACCCACAGGACTACCGACTACAATGGCTGGAAGACCGCCAAGGGGAGGCAGAGCGTGCAGAGCCAAGAACACAGGGCAGGCAGGCTCTGTTTCTAGTGGACGTGGCCGTGGACGTGGACGTGGTCGTGCATCGTCATCAGCACGTGGCCATGGGACACGCGCGTCTTTGTTTTCGGCAGCTGGACATGTGGAGCCGCATCATGCTGAAGGCTTGGTAGAATGGATGACCAAGCCCTCCTCATCCTCCTCATCCTCTCTCACCCAGGCTCAGGGTACTGACAGAGCATCATCAGCCACCCCTTCCCTAGACCCACCATGTCCTCCTGAGGAGTCCCCCGAACTCTTTGAGCACAGTGTTGGGTACATGCTCCAGGAGGATGCCCAACAATTCGAAGGCTCGGATGACGATACCCAGCTTGAGGAATCTGGCAGTACTGTTCCACCAGCTGCAGCTTACTGCCAGGTTTGCTCTAGTGGTGAAGAGGGAGGGGATGATGAGGTCACTGACTCCACGTGGGTGCCTCAAGGGAGAGAGGATGAGGAGGAGGACGAGGAGGAGGAGGATGCAGCGTCACATGTCCAACGAGGCAGGATGCCCCCTGGAGGCCAGGTAGAGGCCAGCACAGCAACTGTACAACACCGCAGAGCTCCGCCTGTGCAGGGCGCTGCCTCTGCACGTTATCAGAAAAGTTCTTTGGTGTGGGCCTTTTTTGAGACGAGTGCAGCAGATCGCACCACTGCTATTTGCAATATTTGTCTCAAGCGTATCTCGCGTGGCCAAAACATCAGCCGCTTGGGCACGACAAGCATGACCAGACATATGGCGACCTGCCATGCAGCTCGTTGGCAGGCACACATAAAAGACCCACACCAAAGAACTAAGCGGACCTCTCCTTGCTCCTCCTCAGCTGGGATCTCCATCCCCACTACACCTTCAGTCCTCTCTGAAAGCTGCTCTGAGAGGACTGAAGGTGTAGAATTAGGTGTGTCACAACCAAGTACTTGCAGTACACCGACGTCCGATTGCAGCAGGCAAATTTCCCTGCCCCAGCTGCTGGACCGTAGAAAGAAGTACACTCCCAGCCATCCACATGCCCAGCGGTTGAATGCTAGCCTTGCTAAATTGCTAGCACTTCAACTGCTGCCTTTTCAGTTGGTAGACTCGGCCCCCTTCCGTGAGTTTGTTCAATGTGCGGTTCCTCAGTGGCAGGTTCCCAAACGCCACTTTTTCTCGCGGAAGGCGATTCCGTCTCTCTACCGGCATGTGGAGGGCAATGTCCATGCCTCGCTGGACAGGGCGGTCAGCGGTAAGGTGCATATTACCGCTGACTCATGGTCCAGCAGGCATGGACAGGGACGGTACCTTTCTTTCACGGCCCATTGGGTCACTCTATTGGCAGCTGGGAGGGATGCAGGACAAGGTGCAGTAGTGTTGGAGGTTGTTCCGCCACCACGCCTCCAAAACGCGACTACTGCTACTGGTTGTGACACACCTCTCTCCTCCACCCCCTCCTCTTCTTCTTCCTCCAGTGCTCTGTCCTTGGAACCAGCGGTGCTCCGTAGGCGTACAAGGGGCTACGCAAGTACGCAGGCAAAAAGATGCCATGCCGTGCTTGCGCTGGTGTGTTTGGGGGACAGGAGCCACACTGGGCCAGAGGTTCTGGCAGCTCTGCAGGGGCAGGCCGAGAGGTGGTTGACGCCACGTCAGCTTAAGCCAGGAATGGTCGTTTCTGACAATGGCACCAACCTCCTCTCCGCCCTGCGACAGGGGCAGCTCACCATGTGCCCTGCATGGCTCACGTCCTCAACCTGGTGGTGCAGCGGTTCTTGGGCAGGTTCCCAGGTTTACAGGATGTCCTGAGGCAGGCCAGGAAAGTCTGTGTGTATTTCCGCCGATCTTATAATGCCAGTGCTCGGCTGACTGAGCTGCAAAAGGAGCTGAACCTGCCCAAGAACAGCCTAATATGTGACATGCCCACCAGGTGGAACTCAACGTTGGCCATGCTGCAGCGACTGCACACGCAGCAGAGGGCCATCAATGAGTACCTTTGCGACTACGGCACCAGGACAGGGTCAGGGGAGCTTGTTTTTTTTTCCCCACGTCAGTGGAGCATGATCAGGGATGCATGCACTGTCCTCTCACCATTTGAGGAGGCCACGAGGATGGTGAGCAGTGACAGTGCATGCATCAGTGACACTGTCCCTCTTGTCCACCTGTTGGAGCATACGCTGCGTGGGATAATGGACAAGGCACTTGAGGCAGAACAGAGGCAGGAAGAGGAGGACTTCCTTGCCTCTCAAGGCCCCCTTTATCCGGACAGTGTTCCTTCTGTCCCACCCATCACACAGGAAGAGGATGAGGAGGAGGAGGAGGAGGAGGAGGAGGAGGATTGTGTGAGCATGGAGGTGGAGCCTGGCACTCAGCATCAGCAGCAGCAGTCTTTTAGGGATGATGTACAGTCCCAACAAACCAGTGGACTTGTACGTGGCTGGGAGGAGGTGGCTGGCGATCATGTCATCCTCAGTGACCCAGAAGACTCCGGACCGAATGCCTCAGCTAACCTACGCTGCATGGCCTCCCTGATCCTGCAAAGCCTGCGGAAGGATCCTCGTGTTCTTTGGATCAAGGAGAGGGACCATTACTGGCTGGCCACTCTCCTTGATCCGCGGTACAAGGGTAAGGTTGCGGACCTTATCTTGCCGTCGCAGAGGGAGCAGAGGATGAGACATCTCAGGGAGGCCTTGCAGAAAGGTCTGTGCAACGCGTTCCCAGAAACTGGGAGGCTACAAACTCCTGGTCCTGGGCGACGAGTTGCTGAGGCTTCGGTCAGTGGCAGAAGGAGCGGTGGGGAAGGTGGACGTCTGACCGATGCGTTCAGACAATTTTTTAGTCCGCAGCCCCAAGGTATGATCGGTTCCAGCAACCATCGCCAGCGTCTGATATACATGGTGCAGGAATACCTTGGGGCAAGGTCAGACTTGGACACCTTTCCCACCGAAAATCCTCTGGCTTACTGGGTCCTGAGGATGGATCACTGGCCAGAGCTTGCACAGTATGCAATTGAGCTACTGGCCTGTCCTGCCTCCAGCGTTCTTTCCGAACGCACATTCAGTGCTGCTGGAGGATTTGTGACTGATCATAGGGTGCGCCTGTCCACCGCCTCGGTTGATCGACTGACATTCATCAAAATGAATCAGTCTTGGATCACCACCAGCTACCAGGCACCTGAGGCGGATATAACCGAATAATTTTTAATGTCACATCCCTTCAAGACTGCCTATGCTGATGCTGAGTGACTGTCCTCTTATGTTCACTGACTATCCTCTTCCTCCTCCTCAATGATCCATGCCACCACACCAGTGCCTAAGGCACAATTTTTCAGCCCCTGTTTAACAGGGGCGTGTACTTCCAATTTTTTTAAAAAATGCTTCGCAACACGTGTGACTGCTGTGCTCCAAGTACAGTATCTGTGAGGGCCGGGTTGCAGTGTTGTGGCACCAGCACCAGTGCCTAAGGCACAATTTTTCAGCCCCTGTTTAACAGGGGCGGGTACTTACAATTTTTTAAAAAAATGCTTCGCAACACGTGTGACTGCTGTGCTCCAAGTACAGTATCTGTGAGGGCCGGGTTGCAGTGTTGTGGCACCAGCACCAGTGCCTAAGGCACAATTTTTCAGCCCCTGTTTAACAGGGGCGGGTACTTACAATTTTTTTAAAAAAATGCTTCGCAACACGTGTGACTGCTGTGCTCCAAGTACAGTATCTGTGAGGGCCGGGTTGCAGTGTTGTGGCACCAGCACCAGTGCCTAAGGCACAATTTTTCAGCCCCTGTTTAACAGGGGCGGGTACTTACAATTTTTAAAAAAAATGCTTCGCAACACGTGTGACTGCTGTGCTCCAAGTACAGTATCTGTGAGGGCCGGGTTGCAGTGTTGTGGCACCAGCACCAGTGCCTAAGGCACAATTTTTCAGCCCCTGTTTAACAGGGGCGTGTACTTCCAATTTTTTAAAAAAAATGCTTCGCAACACGTGTGACTGCTGTGCTCCAAGTACAGTCTCTGTGAGGGGCTGCAGTGTTGTGGCACCAGCACCAGTGCCTAAGGCACAATTTTTTCAGCCCCTGTTTAACAGGGGCGGGTAATTACAAATCTTGATCTAATAGTTCACAGCAGGGCCCATTCCTGCGCCCACCAAGAGTAACTATGAGGGCCTGCAGTCTTGTGGCAACACCGTCCACCACCACCGCCAAAGGCCCAATTTTTCTGCCCTGTTCATCAGGTGCTTGCAATTACAAATCTTGATCTAATAACTCACAACAGGGCCCATTCCTGCGCCCACCAAGAGTAACTGTGAGGGCCTACAGTCTTGTGGCAACACCGTCCACCACCACCGCCAAAGGCCCAATTTTTCTGCCCTGTTCAACAGGTGCATGCAATTACAAATCTTGATCTATTAACTCATAGCAGGGCCCATTCCTGTGCCCACCAGTCTTGTGGCTACACCAACATCTAATAGGGCAAATTTCTGCAGAGTATATACGCCAGGCCCCTACTTTCAAACATCCAACTTACAAACGACTCCTACTTGCAAATGGAAAGAGAAAACAGGAAGTGAGAGGAAATCTACCCCTAGGAAGGGAAATTCTATCCTGTTAGATTTAATTTGGGAAAAAGGTATCTCCTCTCTACTGATACTTTATCACCAATCCTTGTTTCAATTAAAACCCCACTTTTCCAAAAACATTTGTCATTGGGACGGAAAGTGAGGTGACATGTTCTGAACAGATGTGCAAAGACAGCAAATGTTACAGGGGTGATAACCCCTCCCTATGTTCTCCAAAAAGCTTAAAAATAGATTTTTTTGGGATGGAGCTACACTTCATAATGTACCTGTTCAGATTCTACTTAAGAACAAACCTAAAGCCGCAAGTGGTTTTAAATGGCTTCTTTTTTTCCTTTACAAATGTCATTTTGTGCAAGGACAGTTCTAAACACGGGAAACACATGCCACTTCACAGGCATACTTTAGACACCCCCCAGGTACCATATTTAAAGGAAAATTTCACTTTTTTTTTTTTCACTTTATGCATCATTAAAATGACTGCTCCCGAAAAAACGTTAGTTTTTAAAAGTTCTTTTTGCATTGATATATGTCCCCTGGGGCAGGACCCGGGTCCCCAAACCTGTTTTATGACATTAACATGCATATTGGCCGTTGTAATTAGCACTTTTGATTTCGAACGTTCGCGTCCATTATAACGTATAGGGTTCGAAAATTCGCGCGAACTTTCGGTCCGTTCGAAGGTTCTGGTTCGAACCGAACCCGGGGGTGTTCGGCTCATCCCTAATAGTATCTTTATTTTTGGGAGGTTGCTGCATGATCACTGGAGATTGCACCAGGTTTGGCTGAGAAATCATGTCCTTGCTGCACTTGGTTGAGGATCTCCATAAGCAAGGCTGGGGACCTGGCCCAATCGGGCACCGTGCTGAGAGGGGTGCTACCGAGTTCACCATTCATCCCACTCCTTACTGACAGGAGTGACTGCAGTGTAGACATGTGCAATTCGTTTCGTTTTTCGTTTTTTTTCGTTTTTTTTTTTTACGTTTTTTTTTCGTTCATTCGTTTCCGTACGAATGAATGAATGATTCGCTAAAAATTTTAACGAATCGTTCGAATCGAACTAATCCGATTAAAGAATCGTTTGAATCGAACGAATCCGAAAAACAATGAAAATCAGAAAAAAACTAATTAGAAACAACGGATGTACGAATGAAGAAAATCCGAAAAACGAAAACAGGAACAACGAAAATGAACGAAAAAATTCGTACATTCGTAACTTTTTTTTTCGATTCGTAATTTTCTGTGTCTCTTAAAATGTAATAATAGCATACACATTACATAAAATTATGAATTATGCTCCGATTACGAATCTACGAATGTTACGAATGTACGAATAAATACGAATGCGTCCGAATTTCCAATAAAATTAAACTAACGAAAAAACGAATCAACGAAAAATAACTCTTACGAAAATACGAATCGTTACGAATACGAACACCGACGACTTACGAATGTACGAATCGTTACGAATCAACGGAAACGAAAAAAACGAAACGAAAATAAACAACTTTTGTTGTTGTGCACATGTCTACTGCAGTGTCACTCCTGTCAGAAGGAGCAGCGGCCAATAGCTGCTGGAGCTCCATCTCAATCCAGTGATGTTGCATGAGAGCCTTCGCTGTCCGGGACTCTCCACCCCCATTCGCTGAGACACAGCAGCGGGTGCCACTGGCTTCTGCTGCTTTCAATCAAAGCCAGTGGACCAATGAGGAGAGAGAGAGGGGGCCGGGCTCCATGTCTGAGTGGACACACAGAGCACTGGCTCGGCTGGGGTGCCCCCTTGCTGTTGGCGGGGGGCACCTGGCAGGAGGGAGGGGCCAGGAGTTCCGGCGAGGGACCCGAGAAGAGGAGGCTGGGCTGAATGCAAAATCACTGCACAGAGGAGGTAAGTATAACACTATTTTTAAACAAAAATAAAGACTTTAATATCAGTTTAATTTTCTTTTTCACTTGGTAACTTTCTCTTCTAAATAAACTTCCACTTGGCGAGGAGAAAGGTTTCCTTGTAGAAACCAATATGGAAAGTGTTAAAGTTTGCAGAGAATTGTCATGAAAACAAGGATGTGTATGGGAATGAATGTGGACACGGCCGGATAAGAAGGAGCTTTGTGTCCCGGAAAACTCCGGCATTGGACAGCCTTATTCATTTACCACCATAAACATAACTATTATTTCACAATTGAAACTGACCTTTCATTCTCATCCACCCCGCGCGTGTTATCATATCATGTAGCGCCACTCTCCCTTCCAACGCTTCCATTTCCGATACTTCAGCCGGCGCACAGGAAATTTGATCCTGTATGGAAATTTTTCTCCTTGATGCGTTGTGATTTATTTGTCCAGTCATTTTTTTTTTTCTTCCATCGAGAAGTTGAATCTGTCTTGCGTGATGCCTTCTCGACTCTACAAACACCAAACACCTACTGGCAAAACGTATTAAATCATCCCGGCAAATAAAACACGCCGCCTGGATATTAGAGCCGGAGCAGAGATGAAATTTGGCATTCGGAGCTTTTCCTAATCTAGCGTCTATCTGTCCCGCAGATCGGAAGGGACATCTCTTTCTTTACGCTTTAATCAACTCTCCGAAGAAATTAAAGGGATGATAAATCACAGAGTTCCGAGGACGGCTCCGTGTTTAGATCTCCTTCATTATTTAAGGTGGAGGAGCCAGAAAAAAAAAAAAAATTGCTGATTACAAAGATGAAAAAGGGAGCTATATATATATATATATACACCGTGCGCAAATCAAAGGTTGCATTGCGTTTTGGTTCTACCATATAGAGCAGTGATTCTCAACCAGGGTTCCGTGGAACCTTAGGGTTCCTCTAGAGCAGGGATCCTCAAACTACGGCCCTCCAGCTGTTGCAGAACTACAAATCCCATGAGGCATTGTAAAACTCTGACATTCACAGACATGACTAGGCATGATGGGAAATGTAGTTCCTGAACAACTGGAGGGCCGTAGTTTGAAGACCCATGCTCTAGAGGTTGCTAGGGGTTCCTTCAGCATTGGGCAATTTCTGTCTCTCAGATAAGTTCCCACTCACACCATTGATCTTTTTAGCTATCTGTAAGTAGGTAATTCTTCCCAATGACCACAAGTGTAAGCCCCCGTACACACGGTCAGAAATTCCGACGGAAAATGTCCGATCAGACCATGTTGTCGGAAAATCCGCCCGTGTGTGGGCTCCATCTGACTGATCCTGGTCTCAAATTTTCCGTCAACATAATCCAATCGGACTTTTTTCCGATCGCGTATCGAGAATTCCGATGGACAAAGTGCCACGCATGCTCAGATTAGACATGTGCAATTCGTTTCGTTTTTTTTTCCGTTTTTCTTCGTTCTTTTGGTTCGTTCGTTTTCATACGAATGAACGAATCATTCGAATCGTACGAATCCGAATAACGAATCGTTCGAATCGTACGAATCCGATTAACGAATCATTCGAATCGAACGAATCCGAAAAACAACGAAAATCTGAAAAAAACTAATTAGAAACAACGAATGTACTAATGAAGAAAATCCGAAAAACGAAAACGAACGAAAAAAATTCGTACATTCGTAACTTTTTTTTTGTTGAATTGGTAATTTTCCGTGTCCATTACAATGGTGCTGCTTAACGTGCTTCGAATGGATTGAACAAAAAAATTCGTACATTCGTAACTTTTTTTTTCGATTCGTAACTTTTTTTTTTCGATTCGTAACTTTTTTTTTTCGATTCGTAATTTTCTGTGTCTCTTAGGCCCCTTTCACACTGGGGCGGTGAGCAGTTTTAACCCCCGCGAGCGGCCGAAAAAGGGTTAAACACCCCCCGCAGAGCGCCGCCGTAGCGGCGCTTTGGGGCGGTATTGCCGCGGTTTTACCGCGGTCTCCCATTGTAATCAATGGGAAGGAGCGGTATAGGAGCGGTGAACACAACGCTCCTATCCCGCTCCAAAGATGCTGCTAGCAGGACTTTTTTTGTCATCCTGCTAGCGCACCGCTCCAGTGTGAAAGCCCGCGGCTTTCACACTGGAGTTAAAGGGGCAGGATTTTTTCATGCGGTGAACAGGCGCTATTTTTAGCGCTGCACCGCATGAAAAACGCCCGGTGTGAAAGGGGCCTTACAATGGCGCTGCTTAACGTGCTTCGAATGGATTGAACACAAAAATTCGTACATTCGTAACTTTTTTTTCGATTCGTTCCTTTTTTTTTTTTTTCGATTCGTAAATTATTAAAATGTAATAATAGCATACACATTACATAAAATTATGAATTATGCTCCGATTACGAATCTACGAATGTTACAAATGTTACGAATGTACGAATAAATACGAATGCGTCCGAAAATTCAACTAACGAAAAAACGAATCAACAAAAAAATAACTCTTACGAATGTACGAATCGTTACGAATCAACGGAAACGAAAAAAACAAAACGAAAATAAACAAATTTTTTTCGGAAACGAAAAAAAAAACGAAACGAAAATAAACGAATTTTTTTGTTGTGCACATGTCTAGCTCAGATCAAATTACGAGACCAAAGCTATTGGCTACTAGCCTCTACGTAGTTCCGTCGTACGCAACGAATGTCACCACGTTCAGAATGATCGGGTTTTCCGACAACTTTGTCCGACCGTGTGTATGCAACACCAGTGTCCGACAAAATCTGTCGGAAAAAATCAGACGGATTTTGTGGTCGGAATTTCCGACCGTGTGTACGGGGGCTAAGAACCCTTCCCACAGACCATCACACTAATGTATCATGAGTTGTAGAGTTCTCATTTTTAGCAGGGGGTTCCCCCGAGACCAGAGAACTATTTTAATGGTTCCTCTGTGTTAAAAAGGTTGAGAAAGGCTGATCTAGAGGCTCTGATTCAGTCAGCAAGTCAAACTTAACCACTTCAGCTTTGGAAGGTTTACCCCTCTTTGTGACCAGGCAAATTTTTGCGATACGGCACTGCGTTCATTTAACTGACAATTGCGCGGTTGTGCAACGTTGTACCCAAATAAAATTGATGTCCTTTTTTCCCCACAAATACAGCTTTTTTTTGGTGTATTTGATCATCTCTGCTTTTTTTTTTTTTTTTGAGGGACTGGGACATTGCGGTGGTCAATCTGACA
The DNA here is from genome assembly GCA_028564925.1 of Lithobates sylvaticus. Lineage (NCBI taxonomy): Eukaryota > Metazoa > Chordata > Amphibia > Anura > Ranidae > Lithobates > Lithobates sylvaticus. The sequence continues at coordinate 235,847,059 of CM053033.1, read as the reverse complement.
TTAACTGACACTTTTGACACTTTTTTAAGGTTTGGCATGGGGGTTCCCCTTAAAATCCATACCAGACCAGACCGAAGGGCCTGGTATGCTCTTTGAGGGGGAACCCATGACGTTTTTTTCTAACATTTTGCGTGGAGTTCCCCCTAAAGATTCATTCCAGACACAGTGCCTGGTATTGTCGGGGGGTCAAAGGCGGATCCCTGTTCATTGAAGTCGGATGTATGTCGGACTTCAAGTAGCAGGGCAAAGTCGGATCCAAAGTGGTACGACTGTCATGTCGTACCAGTGTAAACCCGGGCTTAGGGTGTAATCAATTGATCCATAACAAGGTAACTACACCTGGCAGGTAAATTTAGGAGCAACCCTGCCTAAACACCAGGGTGCTACAACTATATTACCAAAAGTATTGGGACACCTGCCTTCCTGCCCAGGCCAATTTTTCAGATTTCAGAGCTGTTACACTTTGAATGACAATTGCAACAGAGTACCCATAAGAAATTTGTATCATTTTTTTACACAGATAGAGCTTTCTTTTAGTGGTGTTTAATCACCACTGGGCTTTTTTTATGTTTTGCTAAACAAACGAAAAAAGGCAGAACATTTTGAAATGTTTCTTAGAGGGCTTTCACACCGAGCCGCCCCGGGCCTCGGCGGTAAAGCGGCGCTATTTTTAGCACTGCTTAACTGTCGTTTTAGCAGCGCTATACGGCCGCTAGCGGGCGGTTTTAACCCAAAAAAAGGTTAAATCATCTGCCAAAATGCCGCTCTGGTATCGCAGCGCTGCCCTATTGATTTCAATGGGGAGCAGCGGTGGAGGAGCGGTGAGTTCACCGCTCCTTCACCGCTCCAAAGAAGCTGCTGGCAGGACTTTTTGTGATGCCCTGCTAGGGCACCGCTCCAGTGTGAAAGCCCTCGGGCTTTCACACTGGAGTGAATAGAGCCCCTTTTTTCAGGCCGCTATACAGGCGCTATTTTTAGCGCTGTAGCGCCTGAAAAATGCTGGCAGTGTGAAAGGGGTCTTAGTGTCACTTAAATCTTTTTTCAAATAAGTACTGTTTCTTCTTTACTGATGTACACTGATGAGGCTGCACTTATGGATTGGCACCGATGGGCACTGAAGAGGCTGCACTGATGGAGCACTGATGAGGCTGCACTGATGATGCTGCACTGATGGGTACTGATGAAGCTGCACTAATGAGGCTGCACTGATGGACACTGATGAGGCTGCACTGATGAGGCTGTACTGATAATGCTGGACTGATGGGCTCTGATGAGGCTGCACTGATGAGGCTGTACTTATGAGGCTGTACTGATGGGCACTGATGAGGCTGCACTAATGGGTACTGATGAAGCTGCACTAATAAGGCTACACTGGTGGGCACTGATGAGGCTGCACTGATGAGGCTGCACTGATGGGCACTGATGAGGCTGCACTGAGGGGCCCTGATGAGGCTATACTGAGGGAAAATGATGAGGCTGCACTGACGGGCACTGATGAGGCTGCACTGATGGGCTGCACTGACGGGCACTGGTGGGCGGCACTGACGGGCACTGATGAGGCTGTACTGAGGGTCACTGATGAGGCTGCAACATGGATGCCCTCCCAGAGCTTGAACCCCACGCTGTAGCCGTCTTTTGGCAGTAGTGTGGATGGGAAGCAGTTAAAGCATGTGAGGAGGAGGTGATTCAATGCCTCCTCACTGCCAGTCAAATAATCTCCGAACCGGGATCCAAAACTAGAAAGAAAGTTTTTTTTCCTTGACATAGACTTGAAGCTGAGAGACATTTGTAGATTTGTTGTGTTCTCAATGACAACCCGGCGTTCGTGCGGCAGTCTACTGTTCCCGTCTATAGTATCATTTGACGCTTTCAGCTATTCACTCTTCATTAGTAATCAATTATTTTGCTTCGAACTGTCAAGCGTATCAAATCCTGCGCAGAATATATGTTCGGCGTAGGGGTTTTAATTCTCTCGCCCCATTCCCAAGAAGATCTTATCCACATTTGTATTGTAAATGAGGCCGGGGTATCACGCGGCTGTTTCATTCCGGTGGATATAAATGCTGGTGCATGTGTTTTAAAGATTGCGTTTGTGTTTTACGGCTTTTGAAAATTATAGAAAGCAGCGTGAGGCATTGCTCGTTTCAATTTCCAGCTGTTGATCCGACTGAATTGTGGCTTTTGGAATGCTTTTTGCATACTTTATTTGAAAATAAAATATGCCACTCTTGCGAGCAGCGGGAGGCGGGAGAATTTAGCTTACAATGAGACCTTTTTTTTTTTTTTTTTCGGTGTTCATCAAACCTCAAAGGAAGACAAAATGCCGACGCGCTTTGCTATAGGCTTTGTCCTTGGCAGGTCCCAACTTCACTTAAATCCAACGATACAAATACCTTTTTGGTAGCTCCCACCCCTCACAGTAAGGGTTTAATACTAAAAAAAGGACAAAAATATTGAAAAAAATAAATAATTTTTAACTTTCTTCTATAATATATATATATATATATATATATATATATATGTTCATAAATTTTGGCCAAAACATATCCTGCTACATGTGCAACTAGAGTTGGGCAAACGATTCGGACCGAGCATGAGTTTGGGCCGAAAATTCGAATTATCGGGGTGTTTGACCGTTTGTTCGGCCCGCCGAATGACCACAATGTACTGCGCCACCGCACAGTGCATTGGAAGCCCTGATTGACTGAAGCAATGAAAGCTTTGCCCAATAAGGGCACAGAGCACTGTCAGAGCCATGATTGGAGAAAGTAATTATGACTGTATCCAATCATGGCTCATTGCTTTTAGTCCCGCCCCACACTATAAAAATATTCCCCCTATAGCGGACATTTGTAGTGTGATATCGGCGTGGACAGAGATAGAACAGGGCTCTGTTCAGTGCTACTAGCAAGTTAGTGTGATTCTATTGTCAGTGTAGAATATCAGTTTAGTGTGAATCTAGTGATAGTTCAGTGTGAGTGACCTTTCATTTTTACTTTAGTGTCAGTTTAATTTGTCAGGGCAGGTTTCCTGTAGTATATATCAGTGTGTTACTGCACGTTTAACGCAGTATATATCAGAGCTTTACTTTATGTTTAACGCAGTTTATATCAGTGCGTTACTGCGCGTTTAATGCAGTATATATCAGTGCATTACTACACATTTAACGCAGTATATATCAGTGCATTACTGCACATTTAACTCAGTATACATCAGTGTGTTACTGCACGTTTAATGCAGTATATATCAGTGCTTTACTGCACGTTTAACACAGTATATATCAGTGCGTTATTTCATGTTTAACGCAGTATATATCAGTGCGTTACTGCACGTTTAACGCAGTATATATCAGTGCATTACTGCACATTTAACTCAGTATATATCAGTGCATTACTGCACGTTTAACGCAGTATATATCAGTGCATTACTGCACATTTAACTCAGTATACATCAGTGTGTTACTGCACGTTTAATGCAGTATATATCAGTGCTTTACTGCACGTTTAACACAGTATATATCAGTGCGTTATTTCATGTTTAACGCAGTATATATCAGTGCATTACTGCACGTTTAACG